>JAOTQQ010000023.1:9689724-9746787 GCA_026546715.1 Gallinago undulata
GGCCTCTGGAGAGAGACCGTGAGGGGATGGGGGATGCTGGTAAAGCCCCTCCAGGGAGCTGCCGAAGCAGCCAGCTCTGTGTATTAAGAGCCTGCTTATAGCTGGTAAGTCTGCTAATTTCCCCTCCTCTCATAGGCATCTGATTCTTGATAGATGATACATCTAAATACTCAAGTCCACTGAAGTCCACATCATCAACAATGTTACTGCCTAAGCACTTCATAAAGACTGTGAAAACAGTTTCCGTTTGTTCTTTTCGTTATAAGTAATTTTTACCATGCCAAAGCCTACACCAGAACTTGCCTATGCACGTTTCACACATTTCTGTACTTCTGTAGTGGGGGAGATGAGGTTGAACACATTTTATGTCTCTCATGGTGTTTCTGAGCATGTTCTTCAATGGTCTTTTATTGTTCTTGGGACACGCTCTGGCTAGCTCAATCACAGGAGCACAAGAAGAGATGCTGAAAGAGACCCTGTCACCCAAACCTGGGCAGACTCTACCCTGTCCAGAGAGTGATCCAGAAAGAACATTTTCTCTACTTTTTCCTCCTTTTCTGGATATTTCTGGGCTAGAGGGAGAGCAGAAATACCCTTGCAGTGGTGTGCTTCAAAACAGGAGAGCAGGCAGGTTGTGAAGTGTCTTATTCCCAGCAAGCAGAATACGTGCCAGAAGGAATTCTTAGGAGTTCCTGGGATGAATACTGGCTTACTGAAAGGAGTTTCCCTATGTGCTAGGTGTTATGTCATCTTCCCCACTTGCCTAGCATTATTATTTTTAGACCACAGCTTTTGTCTGCCCTTTGTTTCCACTTCTGTAAGAAACATGCATTTGTAAACCATTCTGTAACTGTTGGGCATGATTTTGATTTTTATAGGATCTATAGTAGCCTTAGTGATTTCTGCTGTGTTTCTTTGATCTTGCTTGTAGTCTTGGTTATGAGATTGATAAGCAACAGCTTCCATTGCTTGATATTTTGTAGGTATTTCTGAATGCTATAGGTGTACCTTTTCTGCTTAGCTCCTTTTAACCAACTTCCTGACACCTTTAAAGGTTTAAAATTTAGCCACTTGAAATTCATCACAGCTGCTTGTCCTTGATGATTGTTGTCTATTAGTTTTTTATGCACAATTGCATACTCACTGCAATTGCAATACAATACTTCTCCCACATTATCTTAGAAAGAAAATGCTAGTTTCTACATATTGCACAAGATGTAATTGAGAACAGTTTTCTTTCTTTTATGCTGCAGAATTCTCATACAGAGTCAATATTTTTCTTTAAATTGCTATGGGTATGTTCTTTAAATACCTGATTCAGGGACAGATGACATAAGAGAGGTTTGATAAGACTTATTTTTCTCCATGAAGCTAACCTGTCAACAATACATGCACAAGGTTTCCTGGAGAAGTTGCCGTTTGCTAAGTCAGTGGTACATTTCCAGTAAGGTATGGAATAAAGTCTCTTCAGACTGTCACTGAATGACAGGCTTTGCTTACTGTAGGCTGTGTGACGAACAGAGGGAGGTATTTTAGGCTGTGATTCTGAACATTGGCATGGTTGTGTGCAAGAAGCTTTCATAAGAGTAGCAGAGTATTTCTTTTCCATCTGGTATATTCATGTTTTCGTGATAATAAATAAAATGTGTGCTTTCAAAATGGGAAGCCATTTGAATTAAACTGTGTCTAAATATTTGCAGATGTCAAAATGCATTTTTCAGACCTTGAATGAAAATTGTATCAAGAAATATTTGTATATACAAGATAGTGGCTGAATGTTTAACTTTGTGAACTTAAAACTGACCAGTGCTTGCCCTCTGTAGCTTAGTAGATTGCAAGATGAAATATTTTTTAATTACTTCTCACAATTCACTCATATACTCAGAATGTGTTCCTGTAGTAACTTTTTAAATAACTGAAGCATTTACGTTTAAATAAACAGTAGTTCCCTCTTGTTAAAAATTCTAGAAATAGTATATGAAAATGACAGAAACAACTAAATGACAACTTAAATTTTCTAGGAAAAATGTATGTACCCAGCCATGCATAATAGATCAGGGGCTGTAAAACAAATAATATCTTGCAAAGATTTGATTTGTTATATGCAAGTTGTCTAGTAGCTGCTCTGTGTTACGCTGGTGTACCCTTGCCTTAGAAATTCAGCACCGAGTTAATCAAATTTCCATATTGGTTCTGTTCTTGAATTGGTCAACTGCAGACAAGAACAGAGGTGAAAGTCTTTGAAGCTGATGATGTCTTTTTAATTGCCTTAAAATTCACTGCTTTTCATCTTCTTAATTAAGCTAAAGTAATAACAAAATCTGTTTGACAACGGTACTCTATAAGTCATCAGTTTGTTGCTCATCTGGGTGATAAATGGGGAGGTAGAGGATAATTCGTTTCTGTCCTTTTGCTAGTTCTCAGAAATGAAAGAAGGAAGAAAGAGGTTACTTAGGTGCTTCAGAGTCTCTCTGTTGTTACCACAATTTTTTGTAGAGAAGGGACTGTACAGAATGGAATTTGAAAGGTCCAACCAGACAGAAAAGAATCCTAACAAGCTGTCTGGACTTCCCATGCTCTTGCTGTTCATGAGGCATCAGTATATTTTTAGAGGCTGAGATCTTCAGGTCCCCTCAGGTGTTAGGAAAGAGGCATTGAATGATGTCTGCAGACAAGGAAACCCCACAGTTTTTCAATATTTTACTCTTTTATTGTTAGTTGCTATGAGGATTTTGCTTTAATGTCATTATTGCATGCACATGATACTACAGGTCACTATGTAGTGTTTAATATTTAGATTGACTGAAGAACATCAGGGAGCCAAATCAAACAATTTTCTTTCAAAGTGTGACATCGATATTAAAACCCGACTTGTGCCTTGTTAATGAGGAGGTGATTCTTAGGGGAGCTTCCTGATAGCCAGGCTCTTTGCAATACTTTTCGTGAAGCAAGATGGTGCTAGATCATGAACTATGAAAGTATAAATATACAAAGCATGCGCTGATGTTAGTTATTATACTTATGTGCATGCTTTTGCTACAGTGAAGTAGTATTGGACTAAAATTAAATTGACCAGGACATCTACAGTAAAACGCACGTAAATATTTACTGTGATCATTGAACCTATTGTTGCCTTGTCGAAATCTCTATGAATGACTTAAGGGTAAATATATTAGTAGGTGGGGAATAACCAGGAGGATTTAAATGTCTAAAGGAGTAGCAGCAATTCAGTAGAAAGCAAAAGATAAGCAGTACTAGAAGACTTTAAAATGTAATAACATTCACATTTGGATTTTGCAGCCCTTGTACATAGCAAGATGAATGGACAGGATGTTTCCTCTTGTGATAAATTTATAAATGATAGTAAGTATGTCATCAGGTTCTAGAGTCCTATTTATTTCTGTATCTGATCTTGCTAAACAAGTGTTTTATTAAGAAATAGATGTTTAGAAAAAAGACCTCGTCCCTTTTTTACTCTGCTGGGTTGGCTCTTTACCATTTACTTACTGTAGGTGAGCTCAGCTATGTAGCTGTTAATGCGTTAATCGGTCTGGAGTTTTACAAGTCCTTGCTGATTTTGTTGTCATAAACATGTTATTTAAGATAACCCTTCCCAGGTTAGGAGAAAGGTGCATCAGACCTTAGGAATTCCAGAAGCAGAGCAGAGAGAACACAACTTAGATCTGAGACACAGTTATCAAGTTCCTTCAGTATCACTCCAGCACTTTTCTGCATCCAGATTTTTACTTTCTCCATGCTGCAGATCAGGCTGCATTCCTGTCCCAGTTGTAATGGCAGGCTGGAAAGGGTTGTTCTTCACCTAGCATTGAAAATGGCAATAAACGCAGGCTGTTTTATTGCTGGTGTTGACTATCATAGAATCAGAGACTGGTTAGAGTTGGAAGGGACCTTCAGGATCATGGAGTTCCAACCCCCTGCCCTGGGCAGAGACACCTCCCACCAGACCAGGTTGCTCCAAGCCCCATCCAGCCTGGCCTTGAACCCCTCCTGGGATGGGGCAGCCGCAGCTTCTCTGGGCAACCTGTTCCAGTGTCTCACCACCCTCACAGGAAATATCTTCACAGTACTACAGGTGGGGTCTGATGAGAGCAGAGTAATGATGTTGATTGTGATCTGGCCCCTGTAAATAGACATATGCATGAATATCTTCTGAAGATAGAACTATCACTAGACATTTATTAGCATGGAAAATGTCTGACTAACTTGAGGTATTTGGAACTAATATTTTGGAGTACTTGCTTGTAATGGTAACCCAGATCTACATACCTGGGCTGTGTGTTTGTGTACCTCTACAGTCCTTGTAAATTCAGCTTCTACACCGTATTTTCAATACATCAGTCACACCAATATATCCAAACTAAAAATAAATACAAGTCATCTGGTGTGTCACTTCCAGTATTTCAAAGATTCTCTTCTGTCTTGATCCTAGATACCTGATTTCACTAACTGTCTTTGAAAGACTATATTTTGTGCTTCCATTGGTGTTTCAAAAACATCCAAGTGACTGTGGAATCCTACTGGGAAAAAATGGCTTTTTCCCAGCAAGGTACAGTGTTCCTAGGGAGTCAACATAGGATACATGCTCTTTCATCACTCTCTTAAGAAATTCAGACCTATAATTTATAGAGCTAGTTCAGGGTTTTGTTTTTCCTATTTTCTTTTCCTTGTTATTTTCTGACAATATATTTCTTGTTCTGAGAAAACAGAACATTGTCTCAGTTCTTCCTGCTTCAACAGAGCAAGCCTTTCTTTTCAAGGACAGATCATTAATTCTTGGTGTATCCTGCTAAATTTTGCATGCCAATATTATTGAACTCTCCAAGAGAGATGTTTTGGAATCTTTACCTCAACTACCCCTTTAGCCCTCAGGAATCATTTTCTTCCATATGATTCATTTGTTATTGCTGGATTGTGGGGGTTTGTTTTTTGTTGTTGTGTGGTTTTTTTCTTCCTACTGTGTTATGCATTTTAATCAGACTTGTTTCTCTAGAGAATCATAGCTCCTGTTCCTCCCCAAGTTTAGCTACCTAGAAGATTTCAACAAATTTTTGATTCCCAGACCAGACTGTTTCCTATATGCACTTAGTATTTCCTAACTGAATGTCATCCAAGACGTAACCTTGTGAGTGATTTCTCAGACATAGCTACCAAACAAAAGTGTTCTTGGTGTTGAAGGCACATGGCTCTTCAAACCAGGTGGTTATGAGGAGGACTTAACCAGTTCAGTTCCTTGAACCATGTGGTTGTGCTGTAGAGTGGCTGATGTCATTCTTTTCAGTAATTACCTAGAAACCTTTAAAGAGAAGCATGCACAATAGAATAGAGAATAACGAAAGACAGAGATTGAAGCAACTGTTCCTGAAAAGTTCTGGACCATTTTCCTTTTACTCTGTTTTTCCTTTCATCTTGATGTGCAGAGTTGGGAGTGAGAAGAGTTGTTTAAATGTGCTTTTGTTCAGTTCTATCCCTGAAACAACTTCAGATCCATGCTCTCAGTGTGTGAATTTCCAGGGACTCTGAATACCGGTGGTTCACGCTGCCTTTAGCTTTGCAGTTGGAAGCACCCAACTTTAAACATCCGATTGCTTAGGCCACCTTTATTTTTCCGCATCCTTTTTTATTTATTTTACTGAAACTTTTAAAGAGGAATTAATATCTTTTTTTTTTTTTTTCAGTTAACTATTTATTTTAACATATTTGAGAGGTTTTATCATACATGCTTAAAGTCAAATTCTCCTTTCTGCAAAGAGCAAATGAAACCTGATAATGCTATTTAAATTATTTTGTTGTGTTCAGAGATGCTTAGATTTCAACATAATCTCTTGCACAAAGAGTCAGAAAAGACAAACTAGTTTAATTTTGCTTTGCTGTCAGTAGTCTGAATGTGTGCCCATGTATATTTTGTTGTTTCTGCAAGAGGCCAATTTTGGAAGCATTCGCTCATTTATGATGCTGACTCAGTCTTGCCATGGATCTTACAGAAATTGATGCTTCTATAAAGTCCTAGTTCCTATAGATGTGTGTTGTTATCAGAATCTCAGCTGCTGTTTAAAGGCGGGTGTTTGTATATCACTGTTATTATGTTGGAAGTAAATTTGGAAACATGAGCCCTGCTGTCCAGAAAACAGCAAACACATATGCAAATGTATTTTTAATTCAGTCTCGTAATTGGGGGACGTGGTTCATGATTTCTCAATGTTTGAGTTTCTATACTTATTCTGTCTTATAAACAGAGCCTAAATAGTGAAGAGTGTTTATTGCTGGATTTCTACTGTATAGAATTAGGTTTTATAAAAGACTGTCAGAGTCCAAAAAAATCTTTGCTTATTGGTGTAACTTTCTGTAATCAACCACTGACTGAGGTTGTGAATAAGTGTTAATTGCAGTGGCACTAGAAATATTACCAACAACAAAGGAGAAAGCAGTGGTTCACCCAAACTTACTCTTCATCTCTGGAACCATACACAGACCAAATTAGAAACTTGGTCTGTGCTGCATTCAAGGGTCTCTTCTTTGGTTGTTGCTTTGTTCCGGTAATGTCAAGTTGTGTTTTCATTTCTTCAGCCTGAATGACAAGATGCATTTATAGAACAACTTGAAGTTGTGGAACTACATTCTGAATTGGATGCCAAAGCTAGATGGCTGATGTTTAAATCAGTGTTTCTCTGGTACATTGCCAGAATTTTATAGCCATTGCTCTTCTTTTCTCTATAGTTTTCTGGACATTGGTATTTCATACTTATAATACCCTGATTTTTAAAGTCTAGCTTATCTCTGTATATAAAGAGATGATGGTTGCTTATCCAATGTGTAAATGAGTTAAACTTTTTCTCAAAACAATGTTCTGAGGGTCTTGTAGACACAAAGAAATCCAAGTTCTCATTATTGTTTCTGTGGAATATGTGGCTGCACCAAAGAAAATGCCAGATTTTATTCTGGTCTGAGTAGCTGCAACTGGCTTTAAACCTGCAATTGTATGGGTGAAATTCACCTTAAGATTTTACATACTCTACGTGTATCAATTGTTCTTTTTATTTACACTGGTAAACTATTTACTCGTCCATATTATGCTAATTCTCTTTGGGTTGGAGGGAAACACATTTATTCCAAAATTTGCCTGCGTACTTCATGGATCTGAAATTCCTCTCTTGAATGCCATCAAACTCGGGTCATCAGTGTCAGGGGAACTGGCAAGATGCCTTTTCCCAGGTTGGCCCCAGCATCTTTAATATATCTTTACACTTTTCATTTATACTCGCCATTCTTGCTATTGTGTTTCTTTTCAAACATCTTTTCTCTTAACTGATTGTGCGTAGAGCACCTACCCTTTTTACACAAACCTCTAGTTTTGTACCTCTTTGTAAACTCTAGTTTCTTAAATTTCTATCTCCTCTGTTCTTTGTCTTTTTTTTTTTCCTTTAAATACGATGCCCAGAAATATAGCTTAAGGGCTATTTCTACTAGGCTGGTGTAGCAAAACATCTGTGCTTCTGTTTTTATTGCGGATTTTCTCAGCAGCGCAAACAGCTAGGCACTTAAAGATAATGAAATGAAGGCTCCAAGTCTGCAGCTAATGACAAAGTTGCAGAATTTGCATTTTTTCTTCTGTTTT
The DNA here is from genome assembly GCA_026546715.1 of Gallinago undulata. NCBI lineage: Eukaryota > Metazoa > Chordata > Aves > Charadriiformes > Scolopacidae > Gallinago > Gallinago undulata. The sequence goes on from JAOTQQ010000023.1 coordinate 9,697,358, forward strand.
TTTTTCCCAACATACTAGATTTTTTTGTCTCAAGTCCTGGCTTGTATGACTTCTGGCTTCATGTAAAATATTCATCAACCAGAGTCACAAAGGTTATGTTAAATACAACAGAGCTCTTCTGAAGCTCAGTGATTATTTTTTTATTATTTTTTTTTCCTCCCCTACTCCTGAAAGAATCCTAGCAGAACACTTTTTATTTTGCAGAAAAGGAGCTAAACCTCCCATTGCATCTTCTGCAGGTAGGTGTCTTGCAGTGGTGATGCTCAGGTTGTGCAGTCACGGTTACACCTTGAGCCCAGGACCCAGCCAGACTGATGTAACCCACAGAGATGCTGCAGACACAGGTTGAGGAGGCTGTTACAGCTGATCAGGGCATCGGGATGAAAGATTCATGTCAGGTTCTGGGTGTCAGTGTCTTTTCTTCACAGAGGCTGTAAATACCTTGCCCTTATTTGCCCTGCTTTGTTACTGACAGAGAGCAAACAGAGCTGAGGGAAGGGAACAATATGTTCCTTATGCACTGAACCATCCTTAAGTGTCAGTTACCAACCTGGGCCACACAACAGTTATTTCTCAAACCAGAAACTGAGACTGCTTTGTCTTGTTTTAAACTGCAAAATTACTCAGCATTAATAATGATGTGCATGGTATTTAACCAGAGAGAGCATTAAATTAACTATTCTTCTTGGAACACGTGTTGTATCTATCATGAAAGGCTTATTTGCCTGGAGCCTAACTGGTACAAATAGCTAATTAATGTCTGCTCATAAAACTAATGACTGTGTTCTTTCCAAGTGGTGGCAAGTACAGTGGTTTTACTTTTAGTCACCTGGCTTTGATTTTTTTCTAAATCAGAAGTCCTCTCCATAAGTATCCGCTTTATGTTCTGCACCTGGTGGTCCCAGAAAGTATATGTTCTTTTCAAACAAACCCAAACTGGGACTAGGCAATTATGATTAATCCTGTATCTCTTTTTATATATTTTTTTTTTTAATTCTGTGTGCCGTTTTGTTTCATTATAATTTCTCTTTGAACCTTTTTTCAACTCTAAAACTAGTATCTTTCTGTTCTCAGTAATCATCAGGGTAGATCTGTTTTATGACCAAGCTTGCAAAACCCCATCTTGTGATTTGCATGCTTATGTCAGCATTTACACAGTGCAGGCATTCAGAGAGAATATCTGGAAAGTTTTTTCAAGGCATCTTATTTTGAAATTTCAGCATTTATGCAAGTGATTCTTGACCCTTGAGATGAACTCTGTTAAATTGAATTGAGTTGCTATAAAGCTAAAAATACTCTTTCCTTAGCTATGGGGCAAGTGATGATGTTAAAGCTTCAGGCTCCTGGCTAAACAGTCACCAGAAGCAGAATTCCAGCTGAGTTCAGTGACATTATCTCACCCGAGGCTTAAAACTACCCTTGGGTTTGCCACTGAATGTCACCTAATATGCAGATAGGAAGGACAACTCATGAACTTGTAGCAAGAATGGGAGAAAGGAAGAAGAAAGACTGAGCTCTTAAAAACTCAAGAGTTGTAAGGACCAGGAGTCTGAGGCATGTAAAGTCACATAAGGCATCTGTATGTCTGTAGATTTGGAATGGTTTGGGCTTTGCAGATGTGCCGAGCATTTGGCAACTGCAGTTCGAGTCAGTGGAATTACATCAAATGACTTGTTCATTTGAAAGACCCAATATAAAGTGGCTGTGAGAACTGGAATTCTCTGCTAGGACAACAGGAAATTAAGGAAAAAAAAAAACCCAGAGGACATTATAAGGAGGTTTAGTCTGGTTAGAAAGGATCATCCCTGCAGCTTCTGTTAAATATTGATCAAGGACGGTGTTGCCTTTTGATAGGTCCTACCACAAATATACCCCTACAAAAAATCTAACCTATAGAAGAGTAGGGGTGTTTTTAACCCCACTACTAGACCCAGTAGAAGGTATACGCTAGACGTTTCACACAGCTCCCCTGGGCAGCCAGTTTTATAGTTGCAACATCTTACTAATACCCATCCGGCCCATAGCGTATGTATTGTTTGCAGTGCTGCTGTTTTCACTCAAGTCTTTGGGGTTTTTGAATCCTTCCCCCCACCCCCAGAGCAGTAGCACAGCTGTGTGCCCCTGCAACAGTATTAATCAAGTATTGATATGTGCGTTAGCTGCTGTCAATGGCAGCACAAAAATCAAAGGTAACAGGTCCCTGTTTCCAAGTTTCTCTAGCAATCTGCTGCATTATACACAAGCCTGAAAGACTGGTTTCTATCTTCACTCTGCCTTTGTGTGCAGCCTCTTGCTTTTCACACCCTCTCAGTCCAGCGTGTGCAATCTTGGGCTCTAAATTCCACTTTCTCCATGGAAGGCAGCGATGGTGTTGCCTTACAAGCATGTTTGGCTGGCTTGACTATTCAAACCAGTTGGTTCACAATTAGATGAAAATAAGATGCATGGAAAGAGAAAGTCTTTGTCCTCACTGGGTTTATACCAACATAGTTCACCATCAGTCAGCTTAACCGGAGTTCTTTGTTACACATTTCAAAAATTAGCTTTAGTATATGGCATGAAACTGTTCTTCTGAGTATATGGCATGAAACTTCTTCTTCTTACTGTTCTGTAACTTTAGCTGTGAGGAGCAGAGGGTGTATAGGCTTTTGGTACTGGCATCTGAGGGAACTGAGTTACAAAGCATCCTGTCTGTCAAAAAGTGGGGGGCAGAATGAAATCTGCATCACCTCTTCATTTCTGTGCTGAGTATTGCACTTCTCCAGCAACGTGGTGTCTGTTTGGCAGGTTTGTCTCTTTCTTAGGAAGTTTATTATTAGCTGTGTAACTACTGGGGAAGAAGCAGAACTGGGAGAAGCGAAGGGAATGGAGCTGCTGAAATGCTCACAAATGAGTTACGGTTGCAAAAGTGAGCTGTTTGCCTGCCAGTCATTTTTCATTTTGTTCCTCAGAACTGAATGCCTTATTTTCATTTCACTGAATATTTCAATAAAGTCACCTTTTGCCACCAGCATTTATCATCTACATTTTCCTCCTTGTATCATGTTTAAAATCTCTCTACCTTGATTTTGTTGTTCGGCATATATTTATTTATTTACTTGTTTACTTTAAGCCTTATGCCATTAAGCAGTCTGCCACCAACCCAATAAATGGGTAAAAAATAAATGTGTTTAAAGGAACTGTCTGCACTGCGATTTATGCAGAAGCAGCTGACTCTTTCAGGTGCTGAAGAGCTGGATTGTAGCTTTGAAAGTGATGGGCTTGAACAGAGATTTGAGCTTCATGGAGCTGACCTCCAGGAATCTCTTCCTTTTCAACTGCAAGAATAAAAACTTTTCCTAGTTTCAAAGTTTGTGTCTTTCTCTAGCTGTCTTTTCTTTTCCTAAACCTCTCTTGATTATGTTAGAAGGCTGGGACCTTAGACAAGTTGTTTTTGTACCATTTTAGCATTTTACTTTTTCTTATGCTCTGGCTTTGACAGATTTGCTAAGGAACTGGAACTACCAAGCTCGCTCACTCGATGAATTGCTTTACCTTTTTGGATCTCAAGCTCTGTTCTGCTCTGTCTCTAGTAATTTCTTTCAGAAGTGAAGGATATGGCAGTAAAGGTGCCTTAAAAACATGTTCCTTAAACTTAATGTATTTAAAAAAAAATAAAAAATGTAAATCTGTGCTCAAGTTCAGCCTGAATGAGAAATGACCCATAGATACTTCATAACTCTTGAGTTATGCCTTTCACAAAATGGACTATAAGGAGAAGTAGGAAAATAAAATGGAGGGCTACTTCACTTCCACTTGCTTCTTTCATTCCATTCATAAGGAAAATAGTCCTCTACTTTATTCTATTTATCCAACTTTTGGGTAATTTGGAGCCAACGTAAATAAATGAGAATTGCTGTAAGTAGAGCACCATTCAACCATTATGCAGTTATGAAACGAGCAGGAGCTAAGAACATATTCAAATTGCAGGTGCAAAAATTTGAGAGCCAGAGTAGCATTTCTATTATCCAGTCTGGCTCCCCAGCCTCCTGCAAGTGCTCTGGGCTGGTTCTCAGTGGAATGATTTGACTGAAAACCAATTAGAAAAATCATATATGTGCCATGCTCCTCCACAGACGGGCAAAACACTGCAAACACCAAATAACCAGATATTGCTCTGTGAATAGGCTTCCCTGCCCTGAGTCTCTTGATATTATCTAAAAGAGAGTTTTCTGGTTTTACTGTCTTTAGACAGGAGTTTCTGCAGGGGACAGGCACTGTGTTAGCCCCTTCAGCTGAGTTATTTTAACAGCAGTGTACTAGGATCAGAAATAATGGTTGGTGTAATATTTGGAATAATGGTTAGTGTAATATTTTGTGTGTTGCTACTCAGGCAGCATCACTGAGCCTTGTTCCAAGATGCTGTGAACTTTCACAGTCATCCCTGAACGAACAGGATACTGGGAGTGGGTGATGAGAGCTCTTACACAGTAGCACAGGCCTTCGCAGCACGTAGCCCAGTTTGAGCTCTAGTCAGCACTTGGAGCAAGACGTTAAAAAAATGGGGTGTGAGAGAAGACTTCAGTGTAGTCATGTTGAGTTGAGGTGCTCAAGAGCTACTGAGGAGGGGCAGAAAAACAGGGTGCGGGATATACATCAGTGGCTGCAGCTGGGCACTGGCAATAAACTTGAGGCAGTACTAACTACCTGAAATAGTAAAGAGCTACTAAGACGTCGGGAGCCTTTCTTTGTGTGAGATCCTTAATGGGTGATCGCTTAAAAACTCTTTGCAACTTCTTGCTGTGCAGTGATGTGGATGGAGGGTAAGTAGATCCATGCTTCGTTCTCACCAAGTTGAGGAACGCCCAACTACTGTTGGCGTTTCTTCTAAAAATCCTATTTTATATATATTTTTTTAACTTTTTTCTTTTTTTTAAGTGCTGTGGTGCAACTTTGAGCGTGCTTAGAAGTCAGGTCTCCAGAGAGCACTTGGAGTGCTGGAATGCTTCATATCTAAATCCAAAATATCTTAATGTGACTACCCTTGATAGTCACCCTGGCCAAGAAAGAGATGAAAGGGGACACAACTTGCACTGGGAAATGCCTGTTTTAAACTTAGGTGCCTTTGGTGTTTGGGGATGGTTAGATAGCATTTTCTGAGATCTTTTCTTGAGCTTAGGTGTTTCAGTGCATCAAGTGCCAGCTGAGTCAATACTGCCTTCAATGGAAGTAACTTTCAGCTGTGCTCTTCGGTGGTCTGAGTAGCCCAGATGTTCAGACACCCGAGCGGTATCTCAAGTAATGTCAAAACCAGTAGCGGATGTTGTGATACAGTCACTGTTCAACTACAACTGGACTGAGATCACCAACACCCAATTCCTCCCCTGTGAATACCTGAGTAAGCATCACATACTATTGTATTTTTCCTTTCCTACTTTTTCCCTTTGGGCAAACCAGAAGCCAAAAACAGAAGATGTTTTGTATTCAGTGGGTATTCCGCAGCCAATTGCTACAGTCATTGGCTTCCAAATGAGAGAATGTCTTTAATGGATTTATTGTATCTATTTTTCTTATCTAATATAACCGTCTGTATCTTAATGCTTTTGGTAAGCTTTCAAGGATTATATCAACTTTCATGACTGCAATGGCTGTAAATGTACTGCTTGGAGGTCAAGAGAAATCTATCCTGACTCTGTGGAGCTCCCTTTAAGTTGATTTACTGAGCTGAGAAATCACGGGTCAGATGCTCACTGAAAGCTAGCTTAGGTTTCTCTTCATTGCACTGTAGTTTGTGGATGCATACCTGAGCAGGGGAAGTAATTTCAGCAAGATTTGTTTAGCTTGCCTTTTTTTATGATTCATTCTGTATTTTTAACACCAGCATCATAGAAAGAGGGTTGATCTCGCAGTAAAATAGCTCAAGTCAGAAACTGAATTTGCTACCGGCTTTCCATAGGATAATTATGTCATCTAACCATTTGCATTTGTTTATGACATAAGCACATACACAGTGTAAAAATGAAAAAACAAATTAAAAAAAAAGGTTATTTCTGTGCCTGAAGGATATGTTTTGAATGTGTTTGGGACGTTCAGCTACTTTGTGGCTGAAATCTATGAATGTATAAATGACTAATGTATATTCATGCTGTCAGTAGCAATTGAAAGGCTCCTACTGTCGTGACCACAAGAAATTGCATTCTGGTTTTTGTTCTGTAGTCGTTGTGGCTTTTCCACTCTACCCACAGGGAAAATGGCCTTAAGACCCAGTGAAACAGAAAGGATTGCTGCAGAGAGTGTTCAGAAGAATGTATCTGTCTTTTTTTTTCCTCTTTTTTTTTTTCTTTCTTTCCCACTCCCCCCACCCTCAAGCTGATTCTATATATTCTCTACCATAAAGTCTGTGACAGAGAAATCTCTGCGTGGACAAGGACATCTGTGACCCTGGTTTCATACCCAAGGGTGCTGGGCCTGTTGGAACTACCTCTGACCATCATTTTAATTGCACTCCTACTGCTGTGGGGGTGCTCACCTCCATTTTTAATCAGATTTGTCATGGTGCTAGTAAGAATTACAGAAGGTATATTAAGCAAAGCAAGCCTGTCCACCTGTTTCTCTTTGCATGTTCAGGACCCCAGAGGTAGACTCCTAAAAGCCCCTTGAAACCAGTGGTTCCATTGAATGGTTTTAGTGAGATAGGCTAAATTTGTGTATTGTCAGTGGCTTTTAATTGAAGATACTTCTTTAATCTTATATTCCTAATTTAGGAAATGCTAGCAAAGAATCTGTAGCCTCTAGGAAAGGAGTCGCACTGGGATAAATAGCGAGAAAAGATGAGATGGGAGAGTAGGAGGATTTTTGGACAATGAAGACCGTATTATCTGCACTCGAACTACTGCATTCACAGTGGCAGTCATAACATGTGGGATGAGAGTGAAATAACCTTTAATTCAAGCAATTTACAGGCAAAACTCCTTATGAGTGAAGATGGAGAGTAAAGAAGAATTGCAGCCATGTGGCTGGTGGGTTAGTTGGAAACACTGTAATGGTGATAAAAAGTATCAGCACTGCAACAGGGTTAAAAAATGTCTTGGTCTCAAAGTACTAAAGTCTCCACAGGAGCCCTGAATGGTTTCAGGGATGAAGAGGGCTCAAATGCTGAGGTAAAGAGAGATGTTCCTCTGAAGTGTCACACCACTTCTGCTTGCAAAAGAGAGTGGGAGAACGCTTGAGAGAGTCTTAACCTAGGAGAAATAATAGATTAGGATAAAGACAGCAGTAAAAACAAAAGGTTGGAGTCTGAACTACCATTGACATGGGTAAGTTTGTTGCAGGTAGAGATAATAAAGCTTTGGTTTAGGTTAGATTAAAACTATGAAGTTCACAGGCACATTTGAAGATTTATAGGGTCACACCAAGCATTGGAGTTTAACTTGAACTGTCTCTTGACATCTGCTTCAGCAACAATAGTCATGTTGGTTGGCTTGCAGGGTTTTTTTGTGCTGCTCTTTTTTTTTCGGCAAGTTTTTCTGGTTCTAACTTCTAGAAGACATCTGTGTTCAGATACATTTGGGTCCAGATGGCTGGTTCAGGTCAGTTTTCATGCTTTCTAAACATCTTTGCCCTTCTTGAATTATAACTGCAAATCAGTCTTTTTCTCAGCATCTCCCAAAAAGACACAACTCTGCAGTGGTGGTGTGTCTCTGAGGATTATGGAGGAATATGTGTGCAGAGGGGACAGTGTGGTATCCAGATTCCACTGGATCAAACCACTAAGACAGGGATTCTGACACATACCATTTGGCAGCACCATTTTTCTTTTTCCATCTCCGAATTCTTTATAGTTTCTTTAAAAAACATCAACCAAAGCTTGTCAAGCACTTTGAACTGATGATGTGCTGCAATATTTCTTTTTCTCTTTTTAGTGCTTTTAAACCGGTAGCACTTCATCTCTGACAGGGATTTTTTGTTTATTTGTTTTTCAGTTTGGCATACCCTGTGTCCTTGGGAAATCTTGTGGCATTTTGTTTGCAAACTAGAGAGTGGTTGTTTCTCGTAACACTGTTTTATGTTTGATTCTGAAGCGGTTCGTACATGTCTTTTACAAGAAGAGTTAAATAGAGTGTTATAATTGACTTTATTCAGACACTTGGCGGGGGGGGGTGGAGAAGTAGAAATACCAGAAAACAAGAATGTGGTTTTCAAGTATGATGAGTTCTGTACTCAGTTGCAATGCCTTTTGCTGGTTAAAAGCTACTGTGTCCTTTCACATGTAAGATGCTGGACGTAATGAGCAGTCTGATCAAGTGGGAGGTGTCCCTGCCCATGGCAGGGGAGTTTGAGCTTGATACTTTAAGATCCCTTCCAACTCTAACCATTTTGTGATTCTATAATGAGTCTGGCATCATGTCTGGAAATTTCTTTTCTCTAATGGCTGGCTTTGATTGCCTGTTTAACAGCAAACAGCCTTGAGTGAAATCCTGGTGTCTGACACTCTGCCTCGGTGCATGTGGCTTTCAGTCACAAGAAGCAAAAGTGCAGACAGAGCCTGCGTTTGTTGGGTATTAGGTTCTGCGCTTTTAATGTGTTTATTGAATCATCTGCTAACTGATGAAGAGAGGGAAGTTATTGTGATTAATACAGGAAAGGTCATGTTTACTATTACTGCTGTTTTATTTATTCCACATTCATCTTTGATTTCGCTCTGTGGACTGGATTACTCTAATCCAATATTTTTACATTACTGCCGGAGGAAGGTAGGAAACATTCTGTTTGATGGACTAGAAAGATAACGAGGTGATTGAATACGTTGTAGACATATCATGTGACTTAAAGAGGAAAAAAAGATCATTCCTGAGTTTATCATCTCATGTATCTGTTCCCCCCATGTCTAGAGAGGAGTCTCACGATTTTAGGAGGCATGAGGACCTTTGTGATAAAAGATAAAGATGAAAAATGAGAACATCTGTTTGTTTATTGCATAAGAGAATATAATGTCTGGAGGTTAGGCAGGAACGTAATTTTCTATTTCAAAGATGCAGTAACAGACCACATGCGCATAACTGTCTTGAAGGATCAGCTGGCAGTTCTATAAACATTTTTCTGTGGCTAAATTATAGCTAATTTTGATGAATGATTGTATTTGTAGTCACTGAAATTTTATCACTCTTCAACTTTTGTCAGCCTTCTGTAATAAGGCAATATATGCTAAATGTGGGCATGTGTCCTACCTCACTATATGCTTAAATTCATTTTGGGCTTTTAAAAATATTCATATTGAAGATAAGGTAGCTTTCCACTTTCACATCATGGGAGGAAATTGCTGAGCCATGTGGGGATTGGTTTGTGCTGTACATTACGAACAGTTCACTTCAGTGCCTACTGACTTCCAGCAACACTGGCCAGGGCATTTGAAAAGATTATTATTGTTATTATTTGGCAGAATCAATACTATTATGTTTTTTGATATTGCAGCTAAGTGCAAGAAAGGTTAATGAAATTATTTTCCCATTGGAAAATGCTGTTCCATCAAATAGTCTTAATGTATTAAATTTGTTTATTTTCCCTCTGCAGACTTTAAAATTAGTGAGTTTCATGCTGCTTTAAACAACAGAGCTCAAAAATCCAAACTCCTTTACCACACAAAATTTCCATCCTCTGTACATCCCAGCTTCAATTATGGGCAAGGACTTCTGATTTCCTGCAGGCTCAAGGCAGCAGGCTGAAGATCATCAGCTGCACTAATGTCCACTTCTGGTTAATCCATTTTTAGTCATATTATTTGAATCACAGCAGTGCTTAAATGCCTTAATCAAGAATGTGATCCACGTGTGCCTATGCATGCATGTATAGATCACAGGAAATAGTTTTGATCAAATGTCTGAGTGAGCAAGTCAGGAAGGCGCTCCTGAGGATCACTGTGTGTGACATCAATAAAAGGGATGTGATGAAATCCCTGGTGCTGCTCTGAAGGAATTCTCATTGAGAACAAGTTTAGTTGTAGGCTTGGGGTTTTTTGTTGTTTTCACATTGACCTTACAAGGCTCCTTTAAAATTTCCCCCTTTTTTACAGTGTCCTCTGTCACTGTTCTCTGTTCATCTGATTCTCATGGTGCTGACAGTGGCTAAGGGAAGCAGGACTGACTCAAGTGACTGCAAAGCAGAGCTATTGCATCTCTTTTTATTGCTAATCATTTTGGCTCCTGGCAGATGGCCTAATTGCCAGAACAAAAGGAAGCTCATGAGAATCGTGGCAGTGGAACTGGCCCAGTGACTTTCAGTAAGATACATGGCTTAGAAGAGCTCACAGTACATTGGGATAGTAAACAATATTGCTGCCTGAATGTTCTGGAAAGACTTTGAATAATGGGTTTATTAAATGTAATTTACAGCTAACTATAACTTAAAGAAATGAAGCAATATATGTTTAGCAATTACCTTTCATGCTTTCTTCAGGGCAGCCAGGAGAGTAGCCAGTGTATCTGAACCAGCAGCTTTCTTAACTGATGCTTTCACTTCTCCCTTCAGGTACATAATTCCTGTTACTGTTAATGAGCTACCAGCAGATGTGAGATACATAAGCACATATTCCAAAAAAAAAGACACCTGTGCGTATTGACTCCAATTGGCATGTTTTGTGAATATTATAATAAGTATGTTCTGTCAAGGGGTCTGGAAGTGTTTTTTCCACCAAGCCAAGGAACTGCAATATGTCTGGGTTTTTTTTTATTTTTTTAAATTAAAAAAAATCCTCCTAACTCATTCCAATACTTGTTTTCCTTTCTATTGTTGGAACTACATCTGCAGCATCAAGTAATGATCAAAAAATGAACTAGGAGTGGAGGAAGCTCTGGTAGATACATAGGAATGTAAAATTACAAAAGCAAAATTAAAAGCAAAGAAAATAAAAAGCTTGTCTTGCTCTTTCCTCGAGGTCAGCAGTGGGGCAGAAAGATTACTGTTTGATTGCTTGGCTTGCCTACATACCAAGTCTAATATTAAAATCTAAGGAAAGGTATATATTTAAAAACTTTTTAGGTGGCAAACGTGGAATTGGAGTGTATTGCTTGGACTGCCTTTAGCCACCCCCCTGCTCCACCCTTTCTGCTGCTGTTCTTATTGCTTTGTTCTTGCCACCCTTTGAAAAAGGTCTGCAGTCCCCTGTAACTGCAGTGGGGGTGGAGAAGGGAAAACCAGTTTATTCTCTGCTGTTTCCCTGTCTTGTATCAGACGCTGGCTGTGGTTGTGCTGAGGCTTTCCCTGGCGCAGCGGCCCCTCAGGGTATCTCTCCCCGTAGCCATAACTGGGTAAGTGGATCCCTGCAGCTGTTCCAGAAAAACGAGATTATCCATACGGCATGTTAGGGTTGCAGGGCAGAGCTGCTTGTGATAGCACCCCCAACTAGGTTTTTAATAAGGCAAATGAGCACAATAGAAGGATAAAAGTTACCGGTACATGGCTTTATTTGGTTGCCTCAATGTTACTTGTTGCTGATTTCCAGTAAATTTACAGTTTACTATTATCTCCCTTTTTTTTCCCAGAATATAAATGAGGATCTCGTTAAATTTAAAGGTCAGCTGTGCTGAAAAAATATTACTGGTTAGAGTCTTCACTAGTATCTTTACATATGAGAAAACATCGATACTGCCTTTGCCTGCTTTCCTCATAGCTGCCCCAGTTTAATCAAAGCATTTTATGTCTAGGAGAGCTGCTTATTGTGCAAAGTGCTGTCTTCTGTGAAGTTGGGGATTTTTTTCAGCCTGGCACGATTGCTGTGTGCACACAGGCACCCCTTTGCTATCGCATGGGCCCAGGTCATAGTGAAACAAAGAGCTATTTCACTCTGAATTCCTGTCCTGACCCAGAGTATTCCCATGGTGTGAACATCAGTGTAGTAGGATGTAAAAATTGTGTTCCTACTTTACAAGCAGAGCAGCTAATTTACACAGGCAGTTCATAGAGCTGCCCTAGATTTAGACCCTCTCCTTGATTTGAAGGACTGGGGACCAAATACAGGCTGAGGAAATTAACGAGACTCCTCACTGCTTCAGGCTGCCCTCCTACCAGCAGGACATGCATTTACTATGTGGAAATTTTTAATAGGATGGGGGTCTCAGAGCACTGGGTTAAGTGTTCAAAGAGCATGTTTTGAATCTGGGAAGACAACCGGTGCATATGTGGAGGTGATGCAATACAAATGCTTCTTCCCCCGTGCCCCTTCCCCTAACCTTATGCTGGGGCAGGGTGGAGAAGAGCAGGTTTTACCCCCTCCCCTTTCACACTCTCAAAATAGTGTCACTTCTCTGACATGTCTGGTGCAGTGTTTTCTGAGCTCCCCATAAAAGGCTGTAGTTGCATTGCTGCTTGATGAAGTTGTGAACATAAGCAACAGCACTGAAATCCATCTGCTGATTCAGGAAGGCATTTAATTCACAAAAAAGAATTGTATGCATTTCTGGTTATTGGAAATGGTATGTTAATATGCTGCAGTAATTACTGGTGTGAATTCGGTTATCTATTAGTGCAAACTTTTCTTTCTTCTTAGCTAATTGTGTTTGTTTTTTTTTTCCTCAAACATCACACATGCTTTATTGCATTTCAGCATGTGAGGGATGACACTTGCATCAATACATTATGGGATTCTGCAAAAAAGCAAAGCTGACCCTTTTCAACTCCTTGGGTGCCTTGAACTTTAAGCTGATTTTTTCGTAGCTGGAAGCATAACTTTAGATAAATGCTGCTGAGATTTTACCTTAGCATGACTCTAATACTTAAATTCTTAAAATAGGAGATAAGATATTATGAGATTCACAGTAAGATGACAGGAGTCAGAAACATAACCTAACAAGTTGTTGTTCGCTTTGGGAACAGCTCTTGTTATTTCAGGGTATAACTTCTACATCTGTCTAAGACGTGATTTAGAGGGCAGCTCTATCGGTGTTGCCCTATTTGAAAACGCCCCAGTTTCCTTAACTTGCCAGATACAATTATGGAATACAATATGGTTTCAAAAGATATATTCCTTTCTCCTGAAGGAGAGAACATCTGCATGGAAAGCAATTTTGCTCAAGTGGTAACATTAACGCTTTTGACTGGAGAAAGAAGGCAATCTCTGTAGCTATGTTAAAGTAATCACTCTTAAAATAAGCTGTGCCTTATGAAACAAACAATTCCCTGTTGTTATAAGATTTATAAATGGGCTTAAATTAAAGCAAGCTGCCCAGGCACGTTGCAGTCCTGCGCTAATCCCATTCAAGTGGTTTATGCCAGACATAAAAATGGTTTTGCTATTGTTAGCTACTGAAGTGAAATGGAGTGCTTTTGTCATACCGGGTGAATAATAGCTTATCATCCAGAAAATAATTGTCATTCTCAGGAACTGGCTACCAGTAGGTAAAATCCCTAACAGTCAGATGCAGCTAATGAATACAGTTGAATATTTTGTATTGCTGTGGTCCTCCTTAATGTAATTCCCATGGAGAGGTATTTTTTTGGGCCTGGAAAAATTAGCCCTTGCTCCAGTTTTGGGCGATGGTTTTTTTGAGAGCACTGCAAAGGCATCTCACAGCCCCTGGCAAGACTGCAATTCTCCATTATCACCTTAGATAACAGAGGAGAAGGTACTTTTGATTCATTGTCACATTCAGATAAGGAAGGAAGGAATCCTCCCCAGGAAGTGTGAATAGAGTCCTGTAAACACCGGGGATTAAGTACAAAGGAAAAACACAACCCTCAGAAAGGAGCTTTTAGTTGGAAGAACATTTTCACCTTTACAGACATTTTTGGCATTTTCGGGTTGCACAGTGGAGCTGTGCATGAATAGTCATGGACAGTACGGCTTTTTTCCCTGGAGATTTTGACTCGGGAAAGGTCCTCCAGAAACACCTTCCTTGCTCTGTCGGCTTTACTGGTGTTTTTTCTCTGCAATATTACAGACACTGTAATACTGTCATACTACAGGCTGCACAGAGAAAACAGACTTAGCTGCCTTGTTACTGGCTTGTACAGCATTAATGATGCAAACCCATTCAACCCATTTGTGTTATGCTTTTCCCCTCGCATGAAAACTGGTGAACTCTTTTTGAGCATTGACCATACTGTTAATTAGCCGCCCATCTTGAGCGGTAATAATATATTTAGTTGAAATTAGTGGAGAAGCTCCCAGTGCTCTCCCTAGTCCTTCAGTGTATTTCTAAGTATTTGGTTTGGACTTGATTGTCCTGAGATACTAGTGTAAATGAGGTCAGAATTGAACACGTGCTGGCCCTAGCTGTCTTTATAATAACCACAATACTCTGAATTAGCCTGTCCCATGCTCTCCGTCACCCTCTGCTTCGTTGCAGTGTCTATCGCTTCTTCCAGTAGTCTTCTACAACGAAATGGATCACCTGTACATTTTCCAGGCGAGTTCTAGGAATTATTCAGAGGCAAATGCCCATAGTCTGTTCTCCTGCTCTTGCCAACAGTCTGAAATCTGCTCAAAACAGTCACCGGGAAGCCATAGTTCATTTTGCTGTCACCTAATTGCATGCACCTGCTGGTGACAGCAGTAAAATGTGATGTCTGTGACATGATGGCAGCAGATGGGGTGCTCAGAAGAGCTGCTTCCATTTTTCTTCCTAATGAGCATAGTCTTTTCTCTCCTTTTGCCTTTTCACTGTGTTGGAAAGATACAGAGATACGCTGGGAAAGATGATGGCTGCGGTAGTGGAGCTTAATGCCACACTGCTGCTTTTTTCATACTTTTCCTAATAACGTGTCAATCAAATATTCATGTATGAAACTTTCTTTTTAATAGAATTAGTTAAAGAAAAAGCTTACAAACGAAAGGCCTCACAGGAACTCAGTAACAGCGGCAGTATGGTTGGCATGTGTAAAGCTACAAAAGGGGCAAAATTCATAGGGAGACCCAATTTATCTTCTTTTCATTGCTTTTTGATGTTCATACCTAAGCAGGTGCTTGTCACTGTGAAAGTTTGCCCTTCCCCTCTTCCTCACCCCCCCCTTTTTTTTTTGGTTGGTCTAATGGGAAGAGATTTCTTCTCCCTACAAGCCTTCTCTCTCTGCAGCCTGAGGCTCGCTGACTCCTCAACCTGTGTTTCAAAAACTGTACCCTGGTGAACCATAATACATAAAGGATTTGCACTTTCCAATGGGATAAAATGAGCATCGCCAGCTTGATAGATTACAACTGCAAATGTGCTTAATCAGAAGGGGTGGGGAAGGCAGTCATAAATTTTGTCAGACTGTTTTTGGGGAGTTAAAATGCTGAAACATACACTAATATACCTTGGAAATAAGTCCCTCTCAAGAAGTAGTTGTGAAAGATAGAATTTTTTTTTTTTCAGGAAAGGTATTTAACCAAGGCCAGGCTTGCCAACTGAAAAACTAAAGGTTATTTTGAACAGTGTAGTGATGCACTACTATTTAAACTTGTGTTACAAAATCACTAGTGTCTCACTGTGCCTCACCCAGTCCCTAGTCACAGACCAGGACTTCATGCTGCCTAACTTCTTGGCAGTGGAGCAGGAAATCTGGGGTGGCATCCTGCTTCCAGAGCAGGCTTTTAGGAAAGGCAGCCGAAAACGTCCTTCCGTGTTTCTGCTCTTCCCGTGCCCACGGAGTTGTGACCCTTACACTGGGCTGTGTTTATAAGGCTAGGAGGACTTGAGGAGCAGACTGTGAATTCGTAAAGCCCTCTGGCATTCTGCAGCTGTGGAAGTGCAGTGGTCTTAACGGAGGTTATTTGAGCTCACGTGAATAGATGATGCTGCAGACACAATTCTGCTGCATAATGCTTTAATCAGTTGTTTGCTGGTATAAAAGCAGAAACCTTTCATTTTTGCTGAATTTGATTCTATCTTACTGTTTTCCAAATAAGTATACCAGAAATGTTCAGCTGGCGATTTCCATTGCTGAGCTGTGTTTTGCTTGGGACTTTCTAAAGCACTTAAATAACTTAGGAGCGCAGCTGCCATTAATAGTCATTTAAGCACTTTGGAAATGTCTTCTCAACATTCAGTCCATAATTCTCCCAGAGGAATGACTCAGGTAATGTTGGCTATATAAAGCACTTCTGTGCTCAGACTGAAAAAGCTTAATAAGCGGGGGGTTTGCTTAAAACATTCAGCGGACTTTGCTGCTACATGCTGGTCGATACAGTTGGGGGTGCAGATAAATACATTGTGCAAATGAGCAAATATGGACCTCATCAAAGCCTACCGAAGGCCATCACAAATCTCCCACTGTGAGGAACGTTGGCACAGGCCCATAACAAATAAATACAGGAAAAAAAGCAAAGCGATTGCACCACTGAATGCCCTTTATTCTTGCAGTTCAATAATAGCGTTCTTTTAGCGTTAATTATTTTGTTTCCCGACTCTCCACCTCTTGTATGCACATGCCTGCACTCCCCTGCGGCTGACTGCCCCTTCTCCCCAATAAAAAGTGGTCTTACTGTCCTCTTGAATGAGGAGGTTCTACCTGGTCTTGCTGAAGGTGGTTCAGTCCAGGAAACAGAACCAGCTCTTAAAATCACAGCCGGATCCCAATCAAAAAACTTACCTCAAGCCCAGCTCCTTGTGCCTGCAGACCCTTCTCTCGGGAGCTGGGCCACGCAGACTTGGCTCTTCCTTTATCATCCCCTCCCTGTGCAAGCTCAAATCCAGATGCCCCTGTCTGCTGTGTGGCAGGGAAGACCTCTGCTGGTCCCACTCTATCTCCTCTTTCCATCCCCTTGCATCTCGGGCTCATCTCATCCTTGATGTTTCCTTGGCAGCGCATTTTTGATAGTACCTTGATATAATATGTGCAGAAATTGCTGGCAGGGCTAGAGCACTTGGTTTCTTTAAATTACCCAGCTCAGTGGAGTTTTACTGAAGTGCAGTGCTGCAATTTAGGTATCAGTTGAGATGCATCTTCAAGATATATCAGTTTTGTTTTCTCCTTAATCACGCTCTAAATCTAAATAAATAAATATGTAGCAGTAAATGCTCTGTGGTATATTTGATAAGATTAACAGTCTTCTAGTAGTGTAGCAGCTCATGATAGTCTTTGCTATTTATGTTCCTGCTGAGAGGAGAGGAAAAGCAGATAGTTCGGTGAGCAAATTATAAAATATGTGGGTTAATGAAGTGCCTGTCATAAAGCTGATTGTTGCTTCTTCACATCCTCTCTTTTTTGCTAACAAAGCTCTTGTTATTCCAAAACTTGGAAAATCGAACCTTTCTCTTTATTTTTCAGTGCACGCCCATACTCTGAGCAAAGAAAAATAAAAAATCAGTGCAATCTTTATTTTTATCAATCCAAGTACATACTGTGAATAAGTTAAGGTATGGAAGTAATGTAACTGTTTATTGAGGCATCTAAATCCTCTAAGTTTTCTTTTGGATCCCATTTCTACTAACAAGCTATTTTTAAGCTTGGATTACTGCCGATTTTCATGATACTTTTCTCTCATAACCCCTCTCTCTTCCTGATAGAGACAATTTTACATTTTTTTTAAAATATAAACAAAAGGAAAGGGATCAAATGAAACTTTCTGCATCTTTGTGTTCACTGTTTTATGTCGTTCCCTAAAGCCACATGGTTTTTCAAGAGATTATTAAGGTGGTTCTTATATAACAGCTTTCGATTTCATTTTTTCCCTTGTGCAGCTGGGGAGGGCGGAGGGGTGTACCTGGAGTTGTGACCTATACCCACAGCTGAGGAATACAAAAGCCAAACCCAATTCATACATAAGAACCCTATCTTCCTGCACTTAAAAATACACATTATTGACTTGCAAAGAAGATGGGGATAGAGAGTATGAACCCGAGTTAGTACTGAAGGTATCTACTGCCCCGTATTTACCAGGAGCAATGAGGCAGGCAGCGTTTTGCTAAGATCTAATCAGGAAATGTGATTGCAGATGCAGTTTCTTCTGTGTATTTTCCCTTCCATCTAAATATGCTCCTACCCCAACTCTAAAAATAACATAAGAGGAGATGGCAGAAATGTTTTTCACATAGAATATGAACGTGATTAATCAATATATATATACACACATTTTGCCTCGGCTTAAATTTCCTTTGGAAAAGACTTTAGGATTTTGCTGCACAAAAGGAAAAAGTGCAGAGGCACACAAGAAATCATCTCTTTTCCAAGTGTCCTGATTTGCACTTTGCAGACCAAGATGTGTGTTTGAAGGATCTTCATGTTCTTTCCAATCTCTGTGGGTTTTGTTATCATTTTTTTAGGAGCAGCACCACATCCTTGCATTTTCCCTGGCATCGTAGATGTTATCCCTATTGTACAAAACGTGAACCAACGCAAAGGGCTACTGAAATGATTCTGGTAACCTATGGCTCTAAAAAGTATTAAGCTGGGAGTCTCCTAACCCTGAGACTCTCTTGCTTTCTTCTGTATCCTCTGTGTCAGTGAGACAAGCATTGGCAGGTGTGGGCAAGTACTTCATGTACATCCTACCTGTATTTTCCAGGAGGGTTTGAGGTTCAGTGTCATTTAATAATAAATTCCAGCAGTTTGCTGGTCTACAGAAGCTGTAATGGGATGCCGACATAACATAGCTGAAACCCGAGAGAGTTGTGGTTTGTTGGGGTTTTTTTATGTTTTTTTTTTTAAATACACAATGTCAGTATGTGTTTTTCTTTGTATTATGAAGCACAGGTAACAGCAGGGAACCCAGCGTTAAGGGGGAAGTCAGTGTGCTTTCCTCTGTTAGCCCCCTTCACCACGGTGTTACACCTCTTTGCTGCTGATAATAAACCTGGAGAAACTCTCCAGAGTATAACTCCAGAAAGTGGAAAGGGTGCTACAGTTGGTTCAAGGAATTACAATATTAAATTAAGTATGGGATTTGGTCCATCCCACCATTAAAGTGGCACAAACAGCAGCTGAAAATTGAGCAATATGCAGCCTCTCCATGCATCGGGGAGAGCAGCAGAAAGCTCAGGGAATCTTTGGAGCTTCCCATCTCTAGTCTCTTTCAGGTGCTGTGTTCTAACATGAAGGTCTGGAAGGAAATTGTCTAATGCTTGAATTGCAATGAATGGCTTTTATCCTTTTAGCTGCTGTGTGGCTCTATCCAGACTTGATTTACTCTCACGTATTGAGTGTCTGAATTATCAGGCGCTGCTCAAATACATGGTCCTTTTATATTTTGCTGCATTTAGTTGGAAAGTGATAATATCGTTTCAGTAGCTTGTTTTGTTACATGGGCAGCAAAAGAAATACTTCCCCAACTTTCACTCCTCATGATTTTAGAAGCTGTGATCGGTTTGTTCTCCGGGGACCTCCCCAGCCCTTGTTGTCTCAACAGCATCTTTAAGGTGAGAGGCTGAGTGCTGGCCACGGTATAGCCAGCCAGAAATGACAATATATTACAGGCAGATGTAATCAAACGATTCTAGCTCCGAGGAGTAAGAGCAGTAGTAAAGGGGGGTTGCAGTGTTGTACGTGCCACCAGCTGCCAGCAGCTTTGTGTTTGTGCGCCCTAGTCACCAGTGAAAGTTTATTAGCCCATCCTTACAGCTTTTGTTTGCAGGAGAGAATGGCCCAACCTATGTTGCAGACGCACCTTCAACCTGAGAAAGGTTGCTGGCATTCCAGAGGCGTTGGCAGAGGCCAACTAATGGGTTTTCCCACCTGATGGTGAATAGAGGACCCAAGCTCTGGGGGGAATGAGCTCATTCTTCTGTTGTTGGGAGGAGGGAAAATACATAAAGACTATCTTTAGAGAAGGGAGGGGTAACACGTAGGTCAAGCTTGCAGCATCCTTTCCCTGTCAGAGCCAAATATGATCAGTGTCTCACAGCCATAACTCTTGTCTGGGAAGGTCATGAAAAAACAGGTTGCACCATGGTCACCCCATATTTCTGTGGCTGTGTAGATGTGGGGCAAAGCTCTGTGCCTGGCTGCACCAGTTGGTTGCAGCTGTATAGCAGAACCTAAATTTTCAGGGAACGGGCTCTGAACCATTAAAACAACAGGATGCTTTGTCAGGATTGGGCTGGGGCATGGGAAGAGGAGGCAACTCTGAACCTCCATTACCTTCTGGTGAAGCAGAACTCAAGGAGGAAGCACGATGGCTGCATGCTGTTTCTCAGTGCACCTTGTTTAGGAGGAGGGAACAAACGTCTTTTCTGTACTAATTGTATAGCAGAGTACAGTGCTTCACTTTCTGTCAACCCCAGAGATTCAGAACAGGTTGGTCAGGTGGAACTCTTCCTGGTGTGCAAACAGCTCGCTAACTCCCAGCTCCTGGGGATGGCTTGGATGCATCACAGCTTGCACAACTGGGCCAATCACAACTTCTGTAATAAAGCCAGAACAGAGAGACTCGGGCACTCTCTCCTGTCCTAGTCCTGGCTTTTGAAATGGCGTTACTCATAGGGAATGGGAGCAATCACAGCGAGCAGGGTTCACTTCCCCTTAGCCCTGAGCAGTGGCCAGGGGGAAGGAGAGAGGTATTAATCGTCTGCCAACATGGGATAAATGAACTAACTTCAAAAAATAAAATAAATCCAGGTAGTTGCTTGTTAGGAGTCTGTTTCCCAGCAATAAAAAGAAACATCTAGCCCATTTCTTCTTGCTGTAATTTTGTTTCCAGCAAAATCTGAGAACCTCAGTTTTGATTATTGCTATTGGGAAACATATGTGTTGTGTTTTATTTGATCCAAGATCAGCTGGAGCAGTCTGAAGCTGACCACTTTAAACTTCCAAGCGGCTTAGCTGGAGAAGTTGCAATTTTAGCTTTTCCCACAATGGCTATACTAGCAACTGCCACTTGCACATTTTTGTCACATATCAATAGAAATTTACAGCTGAAGAAGTTTTTTTTTAAAAAAAATCAATAGTTTTTCATGACTGCCTGAAGCTTTATGATTTGGCTCACTGGGTTGGTTAGAACTGTTTGCTGAAGCTATTCTGGTGGTAGCAGGAAGGTATAAAATACTTTTTTGCAGGCAATATCCACGTTGAATTGTTCTTTTAAGTCTATGTAATATAAAATGATTGTGGAAGCCTGTAAAATCATTCAACACACGTTTGTACATTATTTTCTCCATGTTTGCATTTGTTATTTTGCACTTATTTGCTTTTTAAAGCAAAGCAATTATTACCAACAATAATACACCTAAAAAGATTGCCCAAGGTGGGGCAGAAAAACAGTTGTTATGCATAGTACTTTTTACATCCACGAATTTTACCATACTCTCTGAAAAATATGCTTGGGGGTGGGAGATGGTATGTGGATTACAAAACATACAGGAAAGAATAGGGGCAAGTAGAGAACAAGACTTAATTTCACAATCTAATGCCGCTGATTCATTAGAAAACTCTTTAGGACCAGGCTGTGTGGAAGGTGATATAACACTGTAGTGTGTTGATATTTTAATCATCACTGTGTTTTTAAAGATCCCTGAGAGTCAACGTTCTCTTGACCTGACCCTTCATGTTACATTTCCCTTTTATATGTCTTTTTTCCCCTCCAGTTATGAGGGACATGTAGAAGTGGAGTCACTATTTTGTCAGACTGTGCCACAGAAAGTGGAACTAAGGAAACCTGGAAACTTCAGCTTGGCTAGGAAATCTTGGGGGGAGGAAAAGCTGGAGACTGTGTAGAAAAACAGCATTTAAGGTCTGCTTCTGCTTCTGGAATGGTTGTGGAATTCTGGCTGGTGGTAGGAATTGCTGAGCGGGAGCATCTGGACTCACTGTAGTGGAAAGTAGTCCATCCTGCAATGACACGATGCACCGTAAGAGTATAGTGTTTCCTAAACAGGTCTGAATCCTTCTGAATTAAGGGCTGCCTAGTGGTTTTTTGGTTTGTTTTTTTGTTGTTGATGTTGTTTTAATGACTTTTTTAGGCTGTAAGTATGATGTAAAGGGGTTCCAGCTGTAATTGGAACCTATCTCCTATTGTAGATTTATACACAACACATTAGAAATTGTCAGAAAGCAATTTCTGGTATTAAAAAATAAAGTAAATCTTAAAGGCGACTCCTACTGCACTGCTTCCGGCACTACTTGTATCCAACAAACTTCAGTCCATCGTCTGATAAGGATGGTAATGGCAAAGATTTTAGATACTAAATATGGAAAGTTTACCTCATTTTATTCAGTTTTGAGTATATTCCCTTATTAGACAACTGGGAAGGTATTAAGTGCTTTGTAGTTAGTTATGGATTTTTTTTCCCATTTATTTATTTTTATACAAAGTTTTCAAAGCAACCCTTTCTAGTGGATCATAGGCCATCTCTGCAGGAGTTTCATTCTGAGGCTTCATATTATGTTCCATTAATCTCTAGAACAAAACAATTGTTCTCAAGGAAAACACATATATTTTTTCCTATTTTTATCCATCCTAGTTACTAAGAGTCAAGCTAGAACCTTTTCCTACTTGATACCAAGAAGTGTATAAAGCTAAATAAATTAAGCAGTGAGAGTTTTGTAGTTTAAAACAGTGAGTCCAGGAAGCCTTTCCAAAGGCAATAATTTTAGATGTATGTCAGAAGGGGAGATTTTTTTCTTTTTTCTTTTTTTTTTTTTTTAGGAAATCAATCTTTTGAAATAATTGTGATGAGGATACATGAGAAGGAACAAAATCCAGCTACCCTCCCTTAGGGGATGGGGTGATAAGTGTCTAGCTGTGAGAGCACAAGCCTCAGCACAAGATATTCTGAGTATTTATGCAGCTTCTTGGAAAAGTTTGGCAGCCTCATTCTTCTCTCATGCCATAGCTGCTCCTCATGCATGCATACCTGGGGTTGTCTACGCTGAACAACAGTCTCATTAATGACCTTGGAAACTGCACACCCTTAGGCATTTGATTAAGTAGACACATTGCAGAGTGTTTTAGTTTACTGCTTCTTACTTGTTACGTCTGCAGAGAACAAAGTTAAAGAGCTGTCTTGTGCTCCAGTCCAAGGCACGGCAATTAGCTGTGTCAACACATTGAAGCTGGTTTAAAATCATTGCCTCCAACAGTGGGAGAACGGCACTGAAGGGCTACTGCAGCACAGGCTGCCTCGATATTTGTCTGCCGGGAGACGCGCCCCACTCCTGCACTGATTCCAGCGCCCAAACCGGGTAGTTTGAGGATGCTGGGGGGCTGGAGAGCTGCCCGCATCCCACTAGTCCCGCTGTCGCTGCAAGGCTTGTTTCAGCAGGGTAACAGGAGTAAAAACCAGTAAACATTAATTTCAGTTATTTAAGGCAGTTATACGTAACAAGTATACTGGCTTCAAAAGATACCATTTGTATTTCTTTTTCCTTTAAGAATACAACTGAAGAGTTTGAATTGACTCGTGAACCATTTGCTCTGTAGCGAGAAATGTGTTCACACACGGAAATTAAAGAATAAATTAAGTTGTCTGCCATAGAAGTTGACCCTAATTAAGGTCAATTCTCCTTGATAAGTAATTAATCAGGAATCCTTATTATAGTTTAGTCTCTCTGTTAACAATAAACAGAGCATTATTTTACTTTTATGGTTAGAATAAAGCTCTTAATTGATCGTATTCTGCAGGAGGAAAACATCCATCAGCACTGAAACTGATACACTGAAGACACTTTAAATTAGAACAGCGTTAGTTAAATCACTCAAACTACAAAACTGCTTATAAAGAAAAAAAAAATCATGTCACCTATCAACAAAGGAGAGGATAAGGCCTCTGCCTCGAGGTGATTACAAATATTATTATCCAATATAAATATTGTTATCACTCTCAGAGAATACAGTTTTCCATGATTGTTCTGCTGAGCTAATCATCTTAGTACCTGCAAACCTTTGGCTAAGCAGTAATGGCAAATGCTTATATTGTTTGTATTATTAGCCGTCTACATGGAGCGTGTGCAGTAGCATGTTATGTCTCACCTTGTCATTCATGTGTGTATGTATGCATACGTAAAACATATGTATTACACAAACATACACAGAGGCATCTGTGTACATATGTAGATCATGATGTATTTATATTGGTGAAAGAAAGTGGAAAAGGTTTTCATTGTCAATACTTGTCTCTCCACCTCAAGTTTAGTTTCTGAGCGTAGGATGCTGCATAGAAAATAATTATAATTATCTAGGAGGCAAAATTGGTTCTCCTGTAATATAACAAGCAGAGCTTAATGGCAGAGCAGCTCCGATGGAATCCTTGTTTGCAGGATTGTTCTGTCTGCTGGAATTTGTGGAGTTTCTTCACAGCAGGGTGGTCACATTACTTGCAGGATGCTCTGCCTGAGCAGCCTCCAGGATGTGCAGAGCTGAAAGAGGAAATGGGAGAATGCTTATAGGGGAGACCTGTCAGTCACAAATGCCCTTGGCTGTGGTGAAAGAGCCAAGAAACCTGTTAGCGCTCGCAAAGCAGAAGTGGCAAAAAGCTAGCTCTGCTTCAGGTGAAGAAAACTGTGCGTGATGTTCTCTAATGATACTACTGCTTAATGAGACTATTTGTGGGCAAAGAACAATTTGGAAAAATAAGACAAGAAAAAGAAATAGGGTTTGCATTTTATAGCCTTAAAGTTAGCACATCTAGTGCAGAAGAATGTCTGGAAGTCTGTATGTGTGCACAGCCACACGCAGGTGCACACACACCTTCCTCAGCTGATGCTATACTAAAGCCATTTCGAGCCTAATGCTCCTGAATAAATTGCTCAAGAGCAGTTAGTTCACCCATGTGGAAACCTCACCTCTGTGATGCTGGCAAAGTCAGCAAGGCATTGGGTTATCCGCCGCCGAGCACAAGGCATTTCACATCTGAGCTACCCACAAGACTATTTAAGATTCAGAGTTACTCCCCTACTACTTTTTAAGGAAATTTTTAGGAGTGGGACTTGATCCAGCAGATCCATGAATTCCCTTGACTGTGCTCCCCCCCCCCCCAGTTGTCTTCCCTTTTAGAGATGCCCATTCTCTTCCCTGCCAACCTGATGTATTTGCAAAGCCTTATCTGACCAAATAGGAGCAAAGGTGTTCACAGCCTTCAAGTAATCAAAGATTTGTATGTCCCAAGTCCTAGCTATGCCAGCCAGCTGGGTTGCAGGTTGGAGTGGCTGAGCAACGGGGAGGGGTTGCATTTGTAGGGTAGCAATTAAGAAGTGGGAGTTTTCTGGTGTGCGAAATTCCTCCCCTCACACCTCCCCCCTTTTTTTTTTCCTTTTCAAATAGTTCCTCACTAACATTAAAGCTGTAAAAGTATGAACATGAAAACAGTTATATGTCTGGTTTCTGCTAAGTTTTTTCTAGGAAAACCCTGATCTTAGTAAAGCCAGAATTTTAATAAAAATAGTAAAAGCGCATAATTTGCAGCAGCTGTCTGTCAAATATTTTACCATCACATCTTTTCTGCACTGAAATAGGTGAGAAGTAAGAGGCAGAAGCTCCGAAAAAGTGACAAGTAACTCTAATGAGTGATGCCCTCCTTTTACCATGTACCTATTTCTAAAGTCACCTTGACTTCAGTGGAGTTAATTCTGGCTTTTAACTTGCGGAAGTAAATATCTCTTTGTATATAAAATATACAAGGAGAAGAAAGATGATGCACCAAGGGTAGAAATCAGGAGGATGCTGTCAGTGAGGTTAGAATAATGCCTTCAGAAGTCGATGGCTTAACAGACACCACTTGCAAAGTGGCAATCTCCAACAGTAGGAAAAGTCTATTGTAAAATATGTAAGAAGTGAAGAATCTGTGACTAAAAGGATGACATCGTTCCATTCCCTTGTGTATTTCCAAGGTAATTATGCATTTTGCAATTTTGGCTGTTAATGGCTGTTGCGCTGTGTGTTGTAAAGCAAGTATTTATATACTGTTCGGGATTTTTTTAAATACATTATGTTCATGAACAGAAATAATATATTTTGACATAATTCAAGCCTGATGCTGATCATTCCAGTGAAGACGGCAAGATTCATGACTATTCCCTGCTTTGGAGAGGCATTTGGAGCCTGACAGTCCTGAACTCTGTTATAGAATCATATAGTTGTTTGAGTTGGAAGGGACCTTATAGATCATGGAGTTCCAACCAACCTACCACGGGCAGGGACACCTCCCACTAAAGCAGGTTGCTCAAAGCCCCATCCAGCCTGGCCTTGGATGTGCAAAGCTCCCTCACCGTGGTAAACTTCTGCTTTGATTTTGCCCGATTTGCTTGGGGCTAGCCTTTTCTGGCAGGTTTCTTCCAAATACAATTAAATTTACTTGTAAGTTTCTTGCATGTTGTTGAAGGTGCTTGTGCTCTTTTGCAACGTTTCCTTCAAAAATTTCCTCCTTGTAGAAACAGTTCAGGAATATGAATGCTTTCCTGTACACAGCCCTTTCATACGCTTGTCTTCCACAGGATGGTGTTTTGTTTTGTTTTTTTTAAGATGTCAAAGCAATGTCATTCAAACCTTGAGGGCTGTTAGCAGCCGCAGCAGAGGAGAACATAGAGGTAGCTATCAGATTTTGCTTTCCCCTTCCAGCTACCCGTTGGATTTCACAGTCCAGTCAGCTAATGTTGTTTGATCACTTCATGTAAAAATTCATACACTGAATGCATGTAGCACATGCTCTGCAGCATTAAGTGATCAAAAGAAGTGAGATCCTCTATTGTAGCATTGATAATAGGCTACTCGTGCTGCGTATCTCAGCACAACACACAGGGAAATTGTCAAATTGGTTTTGATTCTGAAAGATCTTCAAGACGAAGAAAGGTAAGATGAAGGCGACTACTACCATTGAGTAAAATATACATGGTATTAAAGCTTGCTGTGCAATGACTCTACACTTGATGATAAGAGAAAGAAAGCTGGCAGCAGCAGAAGATAGGACTGCTCAGAAAATGGGAAAACAACTAGGACTTGCCTTTCTGCAGGGAGCCCAAACCCAGCCTGTGGTGTGTTGAAGCTCTGCTGTCTGGTGACGGCACAGCTCTGTTTCCTTCTGTGAGGTCTTTTCACTTCAGTTTGTACATTTGTCTCGCAGACCAGGAATAATGTTGGATTTTTTTATTTTTGGGGTTTTTTTTGTTGTTTTACTTCTGCTTAGCTACTTTGCAGACATTATTTGTTTTAGATCTACAGTAACTTTTTGAAGTGAGAATACCGTGTTTTCTTCATTTTACAGATAAAAGGCAAAAATATTCATTTAGGTCCACTATTCAGATGCCCAGCTTTTAAAACACTTTGTGGTCTGGGTTTTTTGTTTTCTCTTTCAGTTTGTTTTTTCCACGTTAGGTCTATGTCAATAGTGAGTGCTTTGTAGCTAAGATAAATTAGGAGCAGGTGGTTTCCAATTGGAGAACCCAAAGCAAGAGAAGAAGGGTTAGGAAACAATTCTGGAAATACATTTGTATACAGGCAATCAGAACAATAAAGGAATGCAAAGTTTGCATTTAAACATTGTTTGAGAAGTATTTTTTGTCCCAGTGTCTCTGGTAGGCATCTGGAAATACTCAAGATTTCCATTAATATTAAAGGGAAGCTTATCAAATGATAGCATGAATGGCAGGTAGGTGTTCAGTTTTCATTAAAGTTCAATAGGAGCTGGGTGTCTAATACCATTTTGGGCTTTTAATAATTCCTTACAGGTTTTTAATATGAAAAGCCCTTTGATTCAGATTCTCAAAAATTTATTACTTGTGTTTTCGTGAGCATGTGTGGTGATCATACGGCTATTAATCATTTAGCTTGAGAATCTGCTGATTCTTCACTTCTGGTCCCAGTTATACCTCCTACTGACTCTGACTTTGGATCTGTTTCAGACACGTAAATTATCAGAAGAGTTCTATGGAGCCTTTCTTAGCACAGGGATCTAAAACTAGTACAATTTCCAGCATGGATTAGATTGTGCTGATATCAAGGTGCCTAGTCATTTGTTTGGGTTTTTTTTCTAGGAATACCTTTACACCTTTGTATGACTATATTCAGTCCCAGGAACACTATTTTAATCATCTCTTTATAAAAACACTACAAAAAAAGTGGAAAGCAAGCCTCATTTCCAAATCTCTCATTGGTTATCTGGAAACACATGTTGATGTATGTGTGGGGAAGAACAGTGTTTGTCATTTTGAGTAGCTGGAGCCTCCCATTGAGTGTGCCATTCCTCAGTCTGGGCTTACTATATTTGAGTTGTACAAGCTCATAGGTGTCTGCCTACATGGAAAATAAGTGTGCAAGAAGGAAGTCATAGCCTGTGTGTTACCTTGGCCGGCACTTAAAAGACTTCCTTTTCCTTTAAATTAGCCTCTGTTTGGTATAACAGCATTTGTTGTCTCTTCAACCCATCCATACCATCTCATCATAACTGGCTGAGACATAACTTGGTGAGTCACTAGATGGGTCAAGATGTTTCTACACTATGTGCTGTTTTGACAGAAAGTACCGTGTTAAGGGCTGACTACTTAAATTGTTCTTAACTGCATATTTTTCTCAGAAAAATGTAATTTTGTGTACTGCAGTAATGCTGCTGAGTGGATAATAAGATGCAGTATGCTGCTGCTGTAGGCTCTACACCATATGTCTTCCATAACTATTGCATTTTGGGGGGCTGGTCGTTAGGGTAATTGTATTGTCTCAGTAATTCATCATCAGAGTAACTTGAAATAAAATAGGAATGACATATTGCAGTGAGAATTACAATGTTTAAATGGGAAAACTGCAGTCTGAGAGCTGAAGTGTCAAAATTGTAGATTTGTAAGTATTTTACATTTTCTGCTTGCTGAGCTTTATGTGTAAATCAAATTGCTATAACAACACTTAAAGCAAACTGTAAGCACAATTATTTTACAGAAGAAAGTGATACAAGTCATTATTTCTTAGTGGTAAAGACTAGTTGCTCCCTGCCCTGAAACTCTGGGACAGTAAAAATTTCCCTGGTACCTTCTTTCCAGCCTTTTTGTTCTGAGATGGCATATATGGCATTTTGTGACATTAAAAAATAGTTTTAAGTCATGTGTCACTTCTTACACTTTGTGAGCCACTTCAGTAGCTGCTTTTTTTCAGCTACACCTCAGCTGCAAATGAGTGTGATGTTGGGCTGTATTCCACTTGCGGCTTTTAAGGGTCATTGGTTTAAGGCTAGAAGCTGTTTAATTTTTATAGGGCAACATTTAAGAGTGCAGTAGCTCTGGTAGCATCTTAATGTTATTTGCATACATAATACTGTTACAGTGACAGGGCTATTTCTTACATGTCAACCAGGGGCATCTGGTGAACAATGAATTTTTATTATTTGTGTATTGATTTAGAAAATCTAGGTAACTTGATGGCATGAAACTAGGGTCATTTAAAGGTTTATGAAATGATCTTACAGAGCTGCTTGGTAAAACGCGAGAGCAGAATATGTTGTAAATTCTCTCTTCATCTCTCTCTAACAAAATGTATGAAATAACTGAGCGAGGATCCCAAAATTAGGGAAGAAAAAAAGGCTTGTTGCTGTATATTTATGATTATAGGTCTGTTTTTTCAAGTGCCTTGTACTGTCACTGGAAGGATTTTGCTGTACATGAGAAAGATGGGCTTGGCTTTGCACCTATGGAGTATGCATCAAGGCTGCAGGAAATACTGGTAACATTTGTGGCTCTGCAGACAGCTTTTTTCCCTCTCTGAATAGTGTGAGTAATGGCTTAGTGTAGTGTTAGGCAGCATTTTGTGGCCAGGATCACATTTCACATGGGGTTGGTGTGTGCATATGGGTACCACAGACCTCACTGTGCTTCTTGCAGGAATCCAAGGGTCACATCTGGATTCCAGCCACTGCTCAAACCGAGTAGGGATGTCCTTCAAGTAATGAAAAAACTTCCTGCATGCAAGCATGCTGTGTAGTGGTGGCTCAAAAGGAATAGTCAGCCGTAGATAAAGTCTTACAGAGCATTTTGGAAGTAAACGTTGCCAGTTCATTCCTCGAGCCCCACTGTCTTGGGGACCAGGAGTCTGAGAATCAAGAACAAATCTTTCCAGAAGCAGGTTCAATGGTGAAGGAGGGGCAGTCAAAATTGCTGGGAGACTGGACTGATAGAAAAACCACTTTGCTGCATGTTGCTCAGATTTGATACGAGGGTAATGAAATCAGTGTCATTTGCACAGAGTATCGTACCTCCAGTTAAAAAACAACAACAATCAAGCAGTTAACTTAAGATGATGGGATTTAACATGTTTTCCAGTTCTTTCTATTAGCCTGCCAATTCAGTAGCTTGCAGGCCTTTGGGTTTTAAGCCTTCCTGTGCAATTATCAGAACTAGGAGCTTGTTTTAAAATGAAAAGTGGGATTTTTTCATAACCTAAGGTCCACAGAGATGTGGATTTAAGAAATAAGCAAATATTGGGAATGTTGCAAATAAAGGTGAGGACTGGCAAGAAGGAACACTGGGAGTAGCTCAGTCTCCTCACTTAGGAAATGGAGCGGTTTGGGTTTGGATTGAGGGTTTTTTCACTCTCCACAGTAGCTACCTATTTCCAGCTTGTGGGAAAAGAAAGAGAAGCCAAACAGTTTCCTGCTTGTCAGATGCCAGTCTGTCAAATACTGTGGATGCACCCTATCAGACATCAGCACACATTTTTGCTTCCTTGCTTTTAAGTGCCTACCTCTGACTGATAACTTTGCCTGCTACAGCTCTGATGGAGTTTTCAAGCCCCTCCTACATATTCTACAGTATGTCAAGCACTGATATACTGAAAGCTATAATCTGTCCCTGAAAATGGTCACCTTTCTGAAATCATGAAGGGACACAAAACCTGATTGTAAGTACTCGAGGTGAGGGATGACGTGAGGATGCCAGTGCCTATGGTGTGTTCACTTGCAGTTGACTAAAAAGTAAAAATATTGGATTACTGGTGGTAAAAATAAGGTTGAGTATTTTATCACTTCTCGCAGAGAAAAGCTGTACCAAAAATATTTAAAGAAATCACCAAAGAGGTTAATGACATACTATCTGAGAGTATGAGAGCCCCAATATTCTGAGAGTTAACTTCTTTCGTTTGAATAGAAAAGATGGATTCATTCAAAGAACTCTTCCCAGATGTTTTATGTTTTCTGTGTCTTTTCCAGGAAACATTTCCTCTGGAAGATAATAGATATTAATAAGAAATGCTGATGGATCATTAATTGAGTAACCACATATATTTTAGTCTAATCTTGGAGTTCAAATCTATCTTCTGTCCTTTATGTATTCCTTCCCTCACTTCCCGAGCAAATGGTACTGGTTTTACATATGAATTTCCTTACATGGCTCAGAAAATCAGCAATTATTGTAGTTATTTTGCATACTTTTCTAAAATATATCATATTAGCCTCAGATTACATTTGAGTGAAAATGATCTCAGTCTTCGTAATAATAAAACTGAAGAAACTTATTCTTTAATAAAATCAAAGTAAACCATCAGTTAGCTCTAAGACTTTGTTATGACACTCACCAGGAAGTTGTGCCTCGGGGACCGACACAATAAGATGCGAGATGGCACACTGGCAATTTTTTTCTCTATTTGTTCACCCGTGGGAGTCACTGTTATTACTTTTCTTTGGAAACAGTTAAAGGTTGTAAGTATTATGAGCTTAGGTTGTCTGTGGTCTCTTCTAAAACTACTGTTGTGCCAAATTTGCACATGTTCATGTTTGACTGATTCCAGAATTATTACTACAGAGAGCAGTAAAACCTTGCTGGTGCTATAGGAAATATTATTATTCTGGAGATAGATACATATATATTTTACACTAGCCTAGGTTTTACTGCATTTGGAGTTGGCAGATCAGTAGCACTGAGCTGGGGTCTGAGAGGGAACAAATTGCAGTGTCAGCTGCTGGCTTGATTTGCATCTCACGTTTCTCACTTGGTTCTTGGGTTCATCAGCTTTCTCGAGGCTTCAGCAGAAGCGTGTTAAAGCCAAGGCAGAAGTATTTAGAGTCCACAATTCATAAAACGTGATTGAAAATATTCCACTGGAGTTGTTAAATTACAATAGTAGTACCAGTGCTTTTGAAGACAAAATGTTTTGACATGATGGATCTATACGCCTGCATGTGCACACACCTGTGCTATTTGAGTGATCAAAACTCCTGTTGTTTCAGAGCATGTTAGGAACAT
Source organism: Gallinago undulata (assembly GCA_026546715.1). NCBI lineage: Eukaryota > Metazoa > Chordata > Aves > Charadriiformes > Scolopacidae > Gallinago > Gallinago undulata. The sequence continues at coordinate 9,729,389 of JAOTQQ010000023.1, forward strand.
AGGATTTGGGCTAAACAAGTATACATCATGCTCTTGTCCAACTACTTTAATGCCATTAAGTTATTTATCCTTACCCTGTGAGCCTGCTCTCCTACAAGTGGCTGGACAGCAGAGGTTAAACTGTGGGCAAAGCCTACGTTGTGTGTTGCGGCAACATGTGGAGGTAACACCAAATAAGCTTCTCTGCCTGTGTGGGAGCTGTGGAGAGAAAGTCACCCTGGCCTCGGAAGCAGAAGAGCTACATGGCCAAAGCACCTCCAAAACAAAAGCCTAGCTTGTCTAAGAGCTGTTGGTTGTGGCTCAGAGTGCCATGTAGCTTGTCTGCGGGTGAATTGGAAGTCCCTGCACCTCTTTGTCCCAGGGAGCGGTGGTGGTGATGTGATGGCTGTAGAAGAATTCATAGTGCCTTCTGACTTGAAGTTCAAAGTAATTTCTAGATGGAGAGAACAGTGTTTATGCTGCTTCTTGAAATGCTTTACTCTCTTTTCCTGAAGGTGTGTCCTCTATTCTGGCCTCTCTTGAAATAATATTGGAGACTCTCTCGTTTCCTGCATGTCTCCACTCTGTTATTGTAGCCTTCCTGGTTCAGATCAGATAAAGGCAAAGCAGGAAAAGGAATTGATTTCATTGCTATGCTCTCTCACAACTGGGTGAGACTAAGAACAATAAAACACAGGCTAAGAACCATAACCAGAATGGTGGACTTGTAGGGGTCCTGTGTACAGAGCTGATTTTTACCAGGGGAGCTCTGAAATGATAGTCTTTGCTAATGGGCAAACATAAGCTCCTAGACATCCGAGCCTGGAATGCTGTGCTAGTTCAGGTCACTGGCAAGGGCAGCATCCTTCAACAGTAACGCTGAATGAGTGTGGTACTTAGTAATGCACAGACACTTCTGTTGGGCCCTCCCGCAGGTGTCTGAGGCCGTTTCTGATAGGAAAAATAACTTTACTATCAGTGGACAAATCAGAAAGGAAAATTTCTACTACTGCACTATGCCACCGAGGCTGGCAAAGCAGAAATAGTAATTTAGTTCTATCAGTCTCTTCCCTCTTTGCACTATCACCTTGCTCCAAAAAAGGAGGAAAAATAGAAAGCGAATCTTTCTAACGGGCTCCAGGCCCATTATATCAAAGCATCGCGGGGCTGAGGGCTGAGATCAGGGTACCTCAGCAGGTTAGGTGCATCAGCTAACTCACAGTAACTGTATGTGCACATGGTCTTACCCAACGGCAAAAGAAAAACGACGTGGCTTCACGTTATCTTGCAGAGGAGGAGGAGTACAGCGAGTCAGACTACTGCGTGATTAGGCAAGGGCTTAACAATCCCACTGTCTCCATTCAGAGGGGCTTATGGTGACTCAGCTGATCCACGGTGACTTACTGCTTCGTGGTACTGTTGTGACCTGTCTGGGCTCATGGACTCTCAGGTTTTGCATCGTTTTATTTTGTGGTTCTAAAGGGCTGGGCACAACGGGGATTGTAGTCCGTATCATGTTTAGCGTGTTGTTCAGAAGTCAAACTTGCATATGGATATAACAATAAGGAAAACTTAAACTTGAAACCCAGATTTACTACCTTGCTTTATGGGAGGTTACATAAATGCTCATAGCTGCTGAAGAAGAGTGAAAAGCCGAAATGTATCCTCTAAATATAGACTTACTCATGTTCTCAGCTACGTAAATATATTAGAAATAAGAGGCCCAAAAATCACTACAGTATGTTTTCGACTGTTGGGGTGATACTCTTCGCATTGCAACTACAGCTGGTGTTTGTGCACCATACTCCTGTACAAATGTGGGGAAGTCATGGAAACTTGGGGGTTTTTTACTAAAAAGTATGTATGTCTCAAGTAAGGCTAAGGATCTGCCTTTAAGTCTCTAAAGCATTAATTTCACTTGCTGATACCTGGCCATTTACAAATGGTAAATTGCAGCACCGCATTCTCTTATTTTGGAAAAGCTCCAGATATATTTGCCTTTTATGCTTCTTCATTTTGCCTGCACCTGTCCTATTCATTCAAAGGTGTTTGTTTTTCCTTGTCATTTTTTAAATCTAAAATAATATATGTATATACATATATATAGCAAATGGGAAAGCAGGTATGTAAAGTGTAGGTTGTGAGTAGTATAATTATGAATCACCATAAAAATTACTCATCTTTTTTAATCCTCAAAGCCTTTGATTTCTTGAAAGTACTGTGAAAAGGTGCATGTGCCATTATCATTACATGCTGGTTTTCTGCATTTCATAAATTAGTAAAAGAAGAGAAATTGCTTTGGAGCCAGGACAACGTTATATTTTTTTGAATACGTTTCTGTGTAAAGAGAGTAAGCATATGAATGAAGCAGGTGAAGCAAAGAAGCTGCTGCATCCATGGGAGAAAATGGGTGAAATCTATTCTGAGTCATATTTGAATCAGTTGAAATAAAATCGAGCTGCAGTTACTCTGCCAGGATAACTGGGGGATTGCTCTGCAACTCACACGAGACACTGAAGAAGGTGAGGATGTGTTGGATGAGGTGGAGCCCCTGTTGACACATTATAGGCATGGAAAAGTAAGATCACCCAACAGATGAACATTAAAACAATCTGCAAGGAAAAAAGAGGAATGTTTAGAATGTGTTAAGCATCAATGTTAAGCAACTGGGCAAATTAAAAAAAAAAAAAAAATTAAGAGTTATTCTGCAAATCTCAGCAGAGAATGGTCCTTTTATTGTTTAAAAAGCAAAATAAAATCGTAGCTGAAGAGGTGACAATGTAGCACCAAAATGTTGAGAGATTTCCCCAAAGGTGTTCAGCAGCTGCTCAACTGTGGAACTGGAATATGCAAGCACTATTGGAAAATGGAGTCAGGTGTTTAAAAAGAGAATAAAATAAAGTGGAAGAACTCCCGAGTTCTTCGCCTGGGAGTCTTCCGGAGATGAGGAGCTGCAGGATGCACTCACTGCAGGGAATGGTGCCAGGGTAGTAGGAGAAATAGGGAGCAGACACAAAAGCTCTGCAGGAGAGGTGAAGCTGGTTCTGGAAAGATTGAAGTGAATGGCCAAGAGGTGCAAACTGAAATGTTTCATTGTGTTTCATCTGTCTCTATAAAAACTTTAAGAAGTTCTTTAACTTTTAAGAAGGATGTACCAGTATCGATGACAGGAAATGTCATAGAATTGCCATTTCTTATGCACAAGTCCCTAATATCATACTTCTCTCTTTTTCTCCTCAATTTAGTAAATACCCATATTAAGGAGTACAATTGATTTTTATAACAGGAAAAAAAATATCAAGAAGCCCCTAAGTTGAACCTTTAATAGACATTAAGACTTTGTTAAAATTTAAATGACCCATTAGAGTGAACGCATTAATGATTAAAAGACAATAAAAATGAAAACGTGCTAATATCACAATAATCTGGAAAATCTACAGCATTGGTCCTGAGTATGAATGTGCGTAGGAAGTGCCCTTAGCCCTAGGCATGCTCAGGCACAGGAGTTTACTGTCAAATCCCAGCAGAAAAGTCACAGTCTTGGCCCTTAGTGGGAACAAGATGCTGTCCCTGTGTCACAAACGCCTTTTGCTCCTCTCTGGCTCTGATGAGGAAAGTCCTTATAGTCAATCAGTCTGTTCTTGTCCTAATGATTCAGAGCTACTACGTCGTGGTGCAGAAAATCTCTCTAGGAGGGAAAAGAAAAAAGAAAATTTCCTCCTTTGTTATTGTTTGTGATGACTGAGAATGAATGAGGAGAAAGGAGATGCAGGGCTGGCCTTGGCTTTTATAGCCAGAAAAGCCTCGTACCTCTTCTGAGTGATGCTGCAAGGCTTTCTGTTTTGAAAGCCTAAAAGGAAAAATGGTGTTTAATGCTCATGGAGGTGAGGGAGGGGACAAAGAAAAATTGAGCTTTTTTCTCCTTTTCCCCCCTCCTTGTGTTGGTCTGAATCTCTTGGAAAAGGAGAGAACTCAATTTGGTGAAATAGCTCATTAGGAATATCAATTATGCATCAAAGAGATGTTCTGGACTTACTGAGCTGTCAGGAGGCTTGTCACTGCCACATGCAAGCCTTCAGAAGTTACATCTGAGGAGAGAAGATGTTGTTAGAAATCTTCCCCTGTATGACACACTGTCTCTATTTCTTGCTGAAACAACTCTTAATTGGTTCTTCTTTTTCTTCTTTCTTTCTTTTTTTTTCTTTTTTTTTTTTTTAAATATACAGCACCAGGGAAAAATTGGAGTTAAATTTAATGTTGGAACTGATGACATCTCTATTGAAGAGATCAACGCAATCATTAATGATGGAAAATACCATGTAGTACGTTTCACAAGAAGTGGTGGCAATGCCACCTTACAGGTGGACAACTGGCCAGTTATCGAACGTTACCCAGCAGGTAAGGGCTTACACAAACGCTCGTGAGTAAGAGGGTGGGGGATGCGTGGAGTTTGGCTCATTTTGCTTCTCTTCTAATCCAACATCAGCTCCTTCGCAGTGTTTTAGTAGCTAATTGAGTAGTTAAAGAGTCCTGAGCAATATGCAGTTTATGATGATGGCATTTCCTAAGTGAGTTTAAAAGCACAAATTCAAGTTATTGCTGAAAGTGGAAAAATACAGTTATCAAGGCATAAAATAGTGATTTTGTTTCTTGTTTTCATTGGGTTTCATTGGATTATTGTTTTAGGGGGGAAAAAAAGGCTTTGACAAAAGCTACACAATAAAGTGACTCCCAAATCGATCTCCGAGTGATGGGGTAAAACATTTACTGAGGAAAAGGTTGTCTGTGTTTTTTTTAATTACAAGTTGTTACTAAAGCCGTCTGCAGCTTATGAATTCGGCACAAGTGTTCCAGCAGGCATAAACCAAAAGGTGTGTTTGCTATCAGTTGCACAACCAACCAACCAAATTAAGATGTCTTAATTTAAAATACAGGATATTATTTATGCAAGTGATGCTGGTTACTTGAACAGGCCCGCTGGTGTGAATACAGAGTTGCCTTGATCGGGCCAATATTTAATTTTATGCAAATGCCATGCACTGAAGATGACTGTGTTACTAATTTTATTCATTTTTAAAGGCAACAGGTTTTTCAGATACGCAATCCCTTTCTTATTGAATAGGACTACTGAGCCGTTAATGGTAACTTACAATTCTGCATGTTATCTGTTAACAGTTGCTGTGTGTATTTACATTATTAAACAAAAGGCAGCAAATTCAGAGACGTCAGTGAAAGGTATTCTGGTTGCATATTTGATGCTGTGTAAATGACAGTTCTGATAATCTGTTTAAAAGTAGAAAATTCTTCATTTTTGTGGTGGAGTGGGATGGGAGGGTATGTTTGACTAATAAGGAATGCATAAGCCTTTCCCTGTACTAATTATTAGTATTTAGGGTTTTGGGGGTTTTATTTGTGGTGGTGTTTGAGTTGAGTAGTCCAGCTGCTCACCTGACTTTTTAAAAAAAAACTAAAAAAAAAAAAAACTTTAGAAATCCACAGGTAAAATATTACACTTCAGATAATTTCTTGGAAATAATTTTGAATTTAAAATAAAAAAGAAAGTATGCATTGCAAATGAAATTATGCATAGCAGCAGTTATTAAAAAACACACCTGTGTGCTGATGCTTAATGAATGAATGAATGACAGTTCTGGCAGTTAAAAAAAATTAATGGCTTTAAGTCAGACACACCTCTGAGAGGAGATAAATCCTTGAGGGAAAGGGGGATACTGAATGAAACGTGTCCTGCGGTCTTTCAGGTATTCCTGATCCCCTCATGTCCCCCTTGTTTTCTAACTTTTGCAACCCTTGGTAAGTGGTACCTGAAATAGGATGGTGGAAGCTGTGCCTTAGTTTGTGTTCGAGACTTATGTAGCACAAAGGAAAGAATAGGTTTGGGGTGGAGTTCTTGTGTCTTTTGGTTTTTACCTAAATGATGAGCACGAAAAGAATCTTCTCTGTTCTGTTTCTTCATGTGGCTAGAACAAGGAGAAACTGCAGTTGATTTCTGAAGGTAGCGGCACACAGAATCTGTTTCCACTGAACATAGATCAATTTAGAAAAGAGAGTCATTTTCTTGGGATGGGATTAGTAGAGTGAAAGGAGGTTGGATGTTTCCTTTGAAAAAGGTAAACAAAAAAATGAGAGCTTCTTGAGCTTCCTTTAGCAATCTACGCACAAGTTGTATTTCAAGGCATGTTCAGTTGCTTCATCATCCAAGGAGACAGAGTCCCTTGGCTTGCTTTTTTGCTGGATCTTCCAAGACTGGTGTTCGTCTTTAATTTTCTTTGCATTTCCCATAATAATATTTTATGGCTCCTGTATGCCATAGCGGAATTGTTGAAATCTGTCCTCTTCCTTTTCACCTTCCATCTCTTCTCCCATCCCAGCATGACAGCATCTAGCCATACCTTTCTCTTAGGTTTCAATGCTGCTCCATCGGGTTTGGCACTCTTCATTTAAATCCTTTTTAGAGAGTAGTTTCTTTACAGACTGTTGGTGTACCTTTTAGAAAAGACACAGGGTTGTCCTGAAGACCATGCTGCCTTGATACTGCTCTCAAGATATTAATGGCGCCATGTTCAAAGCTACCACTGTCATTCCGCTTCTAAAAGTAGTATTTCTAAAGGTAATGCCTTAATGATATCAGACAAGAGTTTGGGAAGTGCTGCTGCACCCAATTTAGATGTGCCTCTGCTGTTGCTGTTTTAGGGACTGACAGTGTTGCCTGGCAGTACTGGTTAACCAGCTAACTTGCTCTTTGCTTGTGTTTTGGAGGGGTGACGTGTTGCATTTGTATGATATGGACAGAATTTGATGAGTAAGGGCACATTAGCTTTCATTTTGGTGCTGGAAAGAGATTTTTGTTTGTTTTTTTTTTTTTCGCTTTGTGCCTGTTTCCTGAATTGTTTATTTCTTTCTGCATAATTTCCTAATGTGCCTGCACCACTGCACATAAGCACAGACTTATCTCTTCTACTCCTGTTTTTGTTTTGTTTTTTAAATTAAGAGCAGAAACAAGATTAGCAGCCTAATTACTAAGTTGGCTATTCTTAAATATGCTGGATTTCCTTTTTTCAAAAACTAAAGAGTATAAAAAAATATATCAGTTGGTGGTCTAAAGCATAGCATTTAATTAATTCTCCTTTCTCTACCAGGACAGATTATATTCTGAATTACACTTCTGGTTGGAGTGTCTTGACTACAAGGCATTGCTTGTTTGAGATTGGCATCTTAAAATCTTGCGTGAAGATTTTCTGACGGGACTTTCTGGCTAGAGGCTCAGGATTTTCCAGTTTCGTTGCCTGTGTAGGCCTGATAGAGCCCCGTCTGACTGCTCTAAGTGATGGCACCAAGGCCCAATGACAGTTGGGGTTGCCAGGAGGGTGCTGTGGGCCCCCCCATTGATAGACAAAGCCAGCATCATTTTCCAAAGAGTTGTGGCCCCGTTTGCCCCAGTCCTGTGTGGGTTTGGTAGGGAGTCTGAACTCAGTCGTGGGTCTCAGGAGCTGCCTGGAGTTCACTGCTCTTGCAAAGGTTTTTTAGCTGGTGTAGCACACGTGATGCTCTAATATTGCTTTATGAGCAGTCAGAGGTAGGCACCTTGAAAAAGTATTATTATGGGAGTGCTCCATCGGGCTCTGTGGCTGCTTTCTGTGTTTCATCCTACAGCTGCATAAAATGGAAAAATGACCCTGGAAAATTAGTAGGATCTATTGTGTTTCTCTTGTACATCATTCTGCATCCCACTAGACTTCAGTGTTATGTTTTCGCTGGGCCAATGCACCTTCAGTTTGTACCTGAGTAGATAGGAAATGAGAGAGCTGTAAGGAAAAGAGGTGGGAGTCACCAGTGGTAGAAGATGATTATCCTTTTAAGGCAGCTAGTTGTTTTTTGGAATATAGTGAGGGGAAAATGTACGTTAGACCTAGAAAAATGGAAAGATTTCAGTGTTCTGAAATGGCTGGATGATTTTCAGAAACAGGTTTAGATTTAGTACATATGTTCTTGCGGAGTCACATCAAAGTCTCTTTTCTTCTTTTTTTCTTCTTTTTTTTTTTTTACTCTGAAGTTTATTTCATGACATTTCTCTGAGGGCAACGCTAGAGCTATGAAGATGCCCTTTATTAAATATTTGCCCTGTTTTCCCACTTCCATATTGTGTCAGAGGCTGGTGGGTAGCCCTATGATTGAGAATGGTATGTTACATTTTTTTGATAGCTGAGAGAGATGCCTAGATCTGTACTGGATTTGTATATTGATCTTTCTTAACTAAATTCAATGCTATGTAGTTTTACTGAATTATCATCCCCCTGCACCTTCCCAAAGAACTTTAATATTTCACCTTAGCCTCTTTTTGGGATAGTGATTTCCTATTAACTTATCTGGATGCAGGCTAATTTCCGATCATATTAAACAGCAATGAGAAAACTGCTGACTGTGCAGTCAGAGTTCCTAATCAATACACTAACCTCATTTTCCATGCAGATTCTTTCTACTCCTCATGGCTTATCTTGTCTGCTTCACAACTTAGTTTTAATTGCCCCTCCTGACTAGCTGGCGATGGGACTGCACCATTGTGGAAACTTCAGCCTCCTTTGTGAGCAGGTTGCTCTTGCAGAATCACAGAATCATGGAATGGTTTGGGTTGGAAGGGACCTTAAAGATCATGGAGTTCCAACCCCCTGCCATGGGCAGGGACACCTCCCACCAGACCAGGTTGCTCAAAGCCCCATCCAACCTGGCCCTGAACCCCTCCAGGGATGGGGCAGCCACAGCTTCTCTGGGCAACCTGTTCAAATATCTCACTACCCTCACAGGGAAGAATTTCTTCCTAATATCTAATTTAAATCTACTGTCTTCAGCTTAAAGCCATTACGCCTTGTCCTGTTGCTCCACTCCCTGATCAAGAGTCCCTCCCCATCTCTCCTGTAGCCCCCTTTAGGTACCGAAAGGCCACTGTAAGATCTCCCTGGAGCCTTCTCCAGGCTGAACAACCCCAACTCTCTCAGGCTGTCTTCATAGCAGAGGTGCTCCAGCCCTCTGATCATCTTTGTGGCCCTCTGCTGGACCTGTTCCAACAGGTCCGTGTCCTTTTTATGTTGGGAGCTTCAGAGCTGGATGCAGTACTCCAGGTGGGGTCTCACAAGAGCCTAACAGAGGGGCAGGATCACCTCCCTCAACCTGCTGGCCATGCTTCCTGTGATGCAGCCCAGGATGCAGTTGGCTTTCTGGGCTGCAAGCACACACTGTCACTTCAGTTGGGTAATAATTCAACTCTGAGATGTAGATTTGCTAAGAATTAATTTATGGTAGGAAACCAAAAGACATGTTAATTTGGGTCAAACTGAACTAACAATAACGGCCAAGGGAAAAAACAAAATAACACTGAATTGGTTTTAGTAATGTCAAAATATTAATTGAAGTATTTTCTAAATATAATGTTCTGACATTTTACATCAAGATTGTTTGTAGGGGATTTAGGTAATGCAAGAACAAAGCATTTAATTTAATTTGAAACAATCTTTTCTTCCTTACCTGAATCTGTTTCAAATCAAGTGGGGAGGGGGAAGGACGGGTGAAGTGTTTCTCATAGCAGTGCTCAAAACCATATCTATTTAACAAGAAAACCAATATTCTAATTTCCCTCCTTAGTAGTGAAGGGTGTGCGTTTTACTAATCTGGGAAAGTCTATTGGAATAAGCTAGATGACTTTCTAAAGCTCCAATAATCACCATTTATTGTGAAGGATTTTAAAAATCACTTTTCTGTGAATAGCTCTACTCTTTCTGCAGTGAAAGGGAGTTTGCCCAATGCGGATTCTTTTAAAAAACACGGTGCAACCAGTCATTTTACCAGCGGGAGCCTGCTCTTCAGGACTTCTGTCATAAATCAGTCTGCAGAATTTTATGGACGTAAGATGATCTGTTAGATATTGGCCAACTGTTCTATGTTTTCAAAGCTGTTCAGACTGCTGGGAATGCTCAGCAGTTCCTGGGATACTGGATAGTATCAGAAGTCTAGAAGATACAGTCTGATGTAGGTAAATACCTAAAATGAAGTCTTCCTGGTCATCCCTGGATCTCTGGTCAGCCTTAGACCCTATGGATCAGCAGACATTGCTGACAGAGCTGGATCTGACAGCATGAGCATCTCGCACATGTTGTTCACACAAAAGGGATTGTTCAAAACCTGCCAGGCTACTGGAACAGATGTGTCTCTGTGACTGGGGAGTATAAATTACAGTCGTGCATCCGTACCAAAGAAGAACCTGTGTGAGAGTCCATGTATGTTGGCAGAAGATCAAACCACAGGCTGACATTGTGGTTGGTGCCAACTACCTCTGCAGTACAGCAATTGGCAGTCGAAGCTCTTAGGACTTTGGTATAATACAGAATAATTCTGTTCTGGATTTTGGCTTTTGTTCTTTCTGCTTTGTCACATAAGGTTAAACGTTTGGGAGAGCACATGCTGCCCTAGGGACGTTCTCTGGAGCTGTGGGCTAAAGGTTGTGATTGCAGAACATCCAAAGACTAGCGGAAAGGAACATCTCATTTAAATGCTGTTCTTGGTCCCTGTGTTATGGAAAATGGACAAAGCGTCTGCCATCTTTTCATGGGATACACCTGTCTTTTAAGATAAATGCTGAGTCAGCTATTGCCATGTATTCTATTTAGGAATAAGTGCTAACCATTTGTCTTGGGTTTGTGTCTTCAGATTAACCATAAAATTAACAGGAGACATTTGTGTCAGTACATTTATTACTCCAGAATGGATTAGTATTTCCCAGGTGATCCATGTAGTTGTCTAACGTACAAACCGTTGGCCTAGAAATACCTTCCACTTCTGAAGAGAATCTGCTTCTCGGGAATAAGTGTGGTGGCCAGGAGAGAGCTTGGATTCTTTTAGAAATGTATCTCTGAATATTCTAATAAAATGGACAGACAGCCTGTTATCACCACAGCCATCCAAAGTTAAAATGGTCAAGGTGAGGTAGGAACCTACAAAGTAAATGGTCTCTCAGTGTTTGTCTTGCCTTGGCCGTAGGATAATGTTTCAGATCCCCTTGGCCACTCCGGCTAGGACATGGACTTTCAGGGTGTTGAAATAATATGACTTCTGACTCCTATTTATTTATTTCATTTGTCCAGCAACACATCGTCTTTACCTTTTTTCTCACTTCTTTCCTTCTTGGGATAAAAGAATACATCTTGGTTCTCTATCACGTGCTTTCCTTTGCTGTGGTCGGAGTTTTGAGCCTCCTACAGTCAAATCTGTCACCTTTATAAGTCAATCCTGATGGTGGATGTAGAGGATACGAAGAACACCCTCTTCTGATAAGCTGTGAAGCTCACAACCTTTGAGCAGTCTCTGGTTACTACGTGGGGGTGACACTCCCAAAGACAGACTAGCTTTCTGCCCCGCAGGGAAAAGCAATGGAAAAGACTTCAGTTTGGTTCACAGCAATCAAGCTTCTGTGAAACGGATACTGCCCAATGTCTCCTCTTTTGTATGTCATTTTCCTGCTCTGAGAAACTAGCAGTGCCAAGGAAACAAGGACATGTCATAATACTTTACTTCCCCTGCAGATAAGTGTTTGGAAAAAACAGGGGGATTTCTCAGGAACTCACCATCTGGGAATATGTAGATGATGAATTATGCAGTGCAAGTGAACGCTTTACGTACAAATTTATGCATATGTGTAAATTCAGGCTATAGATGTGGGTCCAAAATATTTAGTGCATGGAATTAATAAGAAGAGAAAGGGAAAAATATAAATGGAGTCAGTAGTTCCTTGGTTGCTAAGTAATGTTTCATCCCCTGAGATCTGGAAAGTGAAACTCATCAGTGTTCTTTATGGCCTTTCATGTGCCCAAGGAGTCACATCTCCCTGGGGTTCTGTTTATGGTGAGGTCTCCATCTGGGAATATCTGCTGGTAACTTATATTTAAACCTACGCTGGTTTGTTAGGAGATAATGGGGCATAAATATGAATGAGTTAACATACTTGTTTTTTTTTTGGATTTGCACAGTCTTTGACAAGGTTCCTTATGTGAAAATATTCAGAAAGAAATCATACAACCCTGGTGGTAAAAGCAGAGTTCTTTCATGGATCACACTCTAGCTTAGGGAGAACAGAGGCACAGATTCCCACCTGATGAAAATCAAAAGAGTAAATCCATTGATTTTCAATGGAAGTACCATCACTTAAACCTTATCGTATACACATTAACATTGCTTTAGAAAAATAAAGTTAGAAACCATACATACTGCCTGTACTAGAGAAGATTTCAAGATTACTAGAGAAAACAAAGAGTAGTGAAGAATTAAAAAAACAATATATGCTTCCTTTGACAAGCAATGTAAAAAAAAAACAATTTAAATAGGAAGACTGAAAGGTATTTAAAAAAAACAAGAAAAAGATATTTTAAAACACAAGCATTTAACCCCCCTGAATTTTGACATTTCTAAAATTAATTTAAAATTTAAAAATGTAATTTACTTGCATTTTTTTCTAGAGTGAGAGATTCTGTGAAATCTTTGTTAGCTTAAATAACATTTTAGTCAATCAAAATATTATTCGTCCCAAAGATAAAAAAAAGTCAACTCGCTCTGTTGGATAGGCATCATAACAGTAAAAGAAAAGTTGATATATTAAATGCCCACAAGTAAGATTATTTGATTTCTTATAGAAATAATTATAATTAATTGCAATGGTTCAAGACAAAGGTTTAATGCTGAAGACAGCTCAGATTATTTTCATTTGCAGTCAGAAAATAAGTAAGTTCTGGGACTGTTTAGAATGCTAGAGAAAATAATAATGGAACTGTATTTAAGTCAACGGCCCACTTCCCCACCAGAGGATTAGGGGCTTGGTGCTGTTTTTTTTTCCATCCATTTCTTTCCCAGCCTCTCTGTATTTAGAAGTTACGTTAGTGATAGAAGAGCTTAAGAAATATGAAAGAAAAATGTACTGGGTCAAGTCTGCTGCTTCACATAAATTTCTTCTCTTAGATGGTAACTGAGGAGAAAACTCCGATGCTTAGAAATGTTGTCTCCAGTCCAAATGCTTTCCAGTTCATTCCACTTTGTTCATGTATGACTTTTCACAAAATAGTTTTCTTATATCTCTGCTTATCATAATAGCCTTTCTTTTGGTGCTTTTTCATTCTGAATTCATTTTTCAAAAGCACATGTGGCTGGAAATGGACAATAGGGAGAATACTAGGACCTCATGTGGAAGATATAAGAAGACATTAATGCTGGAAGTTATCTCCGCTGATGCACTTTAAGATGCTTTCCCTTTTCACACCTCAAAACCAAACGGCTCAATATCATTCTGAAGCTGACTAGTATACCTATGGAACATCTTTCCTCGTGAATTCTCTCAGAATAACCCAGTTTATTGCAAAAAAAATGGTGACTGGTCCTGTACCTTAAGTGTGTGACCTGCACTTTGTAGTACAAGCTTTAGTGTCGCTTTGATTAACTCAGAAGGGCTCAGATCCTCTTGACTGGTATCTGCAGCTTCTTGAGTGACCAGTGTGTCTAGTGTTATGCTGCGGATTTCATTATGGGGTTGACATTTTATACTGAGGTCAGTGAAGAGAATACCAAAGCAGATTGGTCCTGGAACTCACCTCAGGTACTTTCTTAGGAGTTCCACCATGGTAATTTTTCCTGTAGGAAAACCACTGATTCTCCTTAAGTACCTGCAGTAGCCTCAGTGGTAGCTTCTATGGCATAGTCTAGGGTATTTTTGGAATGTGATATTCATCTTCTTAACTTAGCGTAGAACTCAGCATTTAGTTTATTATATTTGCTTGACTTAAGCACACATAGATCTTCCAGCCGTTTAGCTAGATTAGCTATCTAGCTATTTAGCTATCCAAAATACTTGAAATACTGGAGAGCTTTGATAGGTCTGACTGACTTACTATCTATGGAGGATTTTTAGTTTTCAAATGTAGGTAATACAGTGCAGAACAACAAGGGCCAGAATATGGTTTAGCTGGCACAGTGACAGGTCTGAATCCAACAAGCAATGACTATTTACCATCTGTGTAAATGATTCACCAAGAATGCGAAGAAGACACCTTAATGAAGTGGAAGTATCAGAGAGAAGACTGCAATGCACTAGCTAGTCCTTGGTCTAGCATCCTGGGAAGGTGAGCACCTCGAGTGCAGCCCTTATATTCAGAAGCCTGACAATGGATAGAGCAGCAGGATATCAGGCTGCGGTCTCTCCATGAGAGGGGAGAGAGGAAATATTCCTTGTTCAATGCCATCCCGTGTCCTTTTTGTTCAGCTCTTTACCTTACAATTTTTATACTCGTCTGTTTTCCACAGTTAATCAATGATTTGCTACGTGGCATCATATCAAATGCTTTACTGAAATCCAGATAAATTAGATATACTTCATTTCCTTCATCTGGAAAATCAGTTAACTTATCAAATACAGCTATTAGATTAGTCTAACGTGATTTGGTAAAGTTTTGCATTTTATCTCATTTTCCAATCACTTCCATATCTTTAATTATTTCCTTTCAAATTTGTTCTAAAGCACCATGTACAGCTAAGGTCAGACAAAATAGTTTGACAGGATGGTTTTTTCCCCTTCTTGTGTAAAGCTATTATGTTTTCTGTTCTGTAATAGAAGAAAGAGCATGCCCCATTGTATAGCTGTATTTAAAACCTCCTGGCTTGTTATTTTTAAGTTCTGAGGTAAAGATCATCTTCCTCATCTTCTGACCCCACACGATCATTAAGAATATGGATGTTGCTTTCTTCTGAGCTGTGGAGATCTACATTTCTATAGAGACATTCCTGTTAGTCAATCCAGTCTGCTCCCTTGGATCATCATGAACCTTACTACAAAGTGACTCCCTTTGTTTCTATGACCTCTCTTTATTTATAGCATTTAAGAAACTCTGGCTTTTAAGTATATTTTACTTTATTTGAAAGGTCTTTTGAGCTTGAGTTTACTTGTGTAATTATTTCTGGTTCTAATTCTGAAAGTCACTGCTTTCTTTATTGAGCAAGTCTGAGTGTTTAACCTCATACAATATAGTCTATGATAGTGTAGTTATTCACCGGCTAGGTCTTCCCTTGTATATTTTTAACCTTGGAGGTGCAAGGCCAAATATAGATCTATATTTTTTTATTTATTTATTTTAATACTTTACCTTAAAGAATTTCCAAGTGTCCTTCCTGGCGGAGTCCAACCCCTCAGACTGATTACACAATCTGGTTTCCTTCATTTTATCAAATTTTGTTCTTTAGAATCAAGAATCTGATTTACAGGCTTATTTTTAGTTGTCCTTGTATTAATGCAAGTCAACTCATGATCACTCAATCAAAAGATGTTTCCTACAATTAACTTTTCTATGCCGTCTTCATTATTTATCCCAAGCAAAGCTAAAATAGCATTGGTTTTTTTGTTTGTTTCTACTGGACAAATAATTCAATTAGTATGATAGGAAGCTGATACCTACTTGTATTCATGCAATTATGTTCAGTTACAATATGAATAAAAGAAGGCATTATAGCAGTGGCATGCAGAATTATAAACAAGACAAGGAAATCTGTGAAACTCACTTCAGTAAGTTCTCTAGTGTATAGTAAGATGCAAGAAACTAATTTAGCAGGAATCAAAATAGATTAAAAATTAATCTTAGTTACTAGGCCACAAACCAGCAGTTAAGTGATGGATGTAACTAGGCCAGCAAGCTACCTTAGCTTTGCCAACATGTAATTGCACAGCTGATTTCTTCCATATTTTTCTGATTCATGCAGCTCTTACTACACTTTGGTTATGATAAAATGTATTTTTCAGCATGTGTCTAGGTCTTATTCTCAGTATAATTTTATTGCTCACTTGAAAGATTGATGTAATGAAAACGATGATTTATTTTCCCATTCTCTTTGGGTGAACCTCTGTTACTGCTTATCCAAAGTCATTGATTTTTATTTTTATTTTCTTAAAAAAAAGTACTGCTGCCCTTTGAGAGATTATGAAATTGCTCTATCCTGCTGTCATCTTTAAATAAAGAGCCTAGGTGATACTCAAACAAGATACTACAGTAAGTTTCTTTTTGAAAAGTGGTTTCAGTACAGTTTCCCAAATCAGATTTTTAATTTGACAGCTTATCAGGTTTTTCTGTCAGATAATGCTATATAATAACGCTTCTTTAAGTCTACAGACAGATTTTCTTTTTTCCTTTATTTTTCATCTTGGATATCCTGGTGAAATACAAAGGCTCGTTCCTTCTTAGACTTGATAGATCCTGTAATTAAATTCAGATCTTGATAAAATGCGTGGCACGGTTGTCATTACTTGATCACAGAAGGTATAACATCTTTCAGTTAAATAGTGCAAGATGGCACAATGCATCTAGTTTAGAAAGAAAGAAAATGTCAGATGAACAGTGATTCAGAAAAAGGTGTTCTAAAATACTGAAAGAAACAGATGCCTGGGGTTTTTTGTCTGTGGCAAAGGATAATGCCTATACCTGTTTTACTATAATTAGGCGCAGGGTGATGTGGAAATGGAATTTCTGAAGGAGACCAGAAGCTGTGGGAATTCAAGTTGGAGGAAGACAGTGGGAGTGAAAACAGTCCCAGAATGAGACATGGCAAATCTGTCACAGCTGGTCCCATTTACCCCCTCAGGAAGGCCATTATCTATCAACAATCCCAGGAAAAGTCAGATCACACAAAAGATGAAACATTGCTGATGTGTAGGGATTCTTTTGCATGCTTTTATTTGGTTTGACATACGTTTTCAACGTAACCTGCAGTATCACAACTTATCCAGTGTGGTAGGATAAGTTCAAAATGGAGGATTATTGTGGTGTGGGTTCAAAAGAAAATAGTTGAGTCGAATTCTTTACTAAGGAATTTTAGCTGATCGGTAGCTTCCTTAACAATACAATGCTGATACCTGTGATAGAATCAATGTCTTAAAAGATAATTGTCAGGACCTTGTTGTCAATGCAAAGTTTTGAACACCAAATTCCTCTATTTCTCTGTCCTTTCAGCCTGCCCTCCAGTAGGATCAGAGCTGTCGCATTCAAGATTGCGCAGGACTTTACGTATAACGTGTCACTCAAAGAGCCAAACCAATTGCCACTGACTTCAATAACATTCCTTTTGTGCAGCACTTCAGTTGGTGTGGCTGTGCCTGTGCCCCTTGCTATGGATGCCTTACTTGGTTGGGCATATACATGCCTTTGCTCTAAGGCTGGTGTTAACGAGCTCCCTTTGGCTGATAGAGCATGGAAGTGAAGACCACAGCAGTGTACATAGGATCGTAGAATGGTTTGAGTTGGAAGGGACCTTAACCCCAGTTCCAACCCCCTGCCCTGGGCAGGGACACCTCCCACCAGACCAGGTTGCTCCAAGCCCCATCCAGCCTGGCC
>JAOTQQ010000023.1:9749211-9768724 GCA_026546715.1 Gallinago undulata
AGGGTTGTCAGACATTGGAATGGGCTGCCCAGGGAGGTGGTTGAGGCACCATCCCTGGAGGTGTTCAAGAGACGAGTCGACATGGTGCTCAGGGATATGGATTAGTGTTGGGGTGGTGTTGTTTTGGATGTGGTGTGTGGGTTTGTTTGTTTGTTTGTGGTTTGTTTTTTTGTTGGGTTTTTTTTTTTTTTTCCATTGGTTGGACTAGATGATCTTAAAAGGTCCCTTTCAACCTGGGTGATTCTGTGACTCTATACTGGGCTGGAAAATATCTAACATTTTTATAAGCGTCTTGGAAGTCTTCATTAAGTCATCTCTGCTGAGATGTGGCTGTCACAAAGATATTTTTTTTTTAAAAAAAAAAAGTAGCAAATCATAGCGAGGGCAGGGCAGCTTTGGTGTGTGGACAATCACTTGGAAAGGCAGGAGGATTTGAAGAGAGTTAGACTGCAGCAATGCTGAGCACCAAGGCAGGGGCCAAAGCAAAGAGTGACGGTTACAGCAATGTGGACAATGGCCTAGAAATGTATGATTCTGAGAAGGCACTTGTGGGGTTTCATATTTCTGGTTGAAACACACGACAGAAACGTCATGTGATGCTGTGACAAAGGAGTTTATGGAAATTGCTGTGGGCTTTGCGTGTAAGAATTTGGGAGGATTTTACCACCCTTTAGAGTACTTTGAAGACAGCTGTGGAACAGGTATCAAAGTCTGTACCTGGAGTCTGTGGTTCTGTGGAAATGGTCTGAAGTTGGGGCAGGGGAGGTTTAGATCAGATATTAGGAAGAATTACTTTCCTGAGAGAGTGGTTGGTCAGGCACTGGACCAGCCTGCCCAGGGAGGTGGTGGAGTCGCCATCCCTGGAGGGATTTAAGAAACGTGTAGACGTGACACTTCAAGGCATGCTCTAGTGCCCCAGATTGTGTGGTTGTGTCTCTTTGTGGGGTGGTGGGTTTTGTTTTTTTTTCAGTTGGACTCAGTGATCTCAAAGGTCCCTTCCAACCATGAAGAAGAAAAATTGGAAGGATGTGTAACAAGCCCTAAAGAGGTTCTATGTCAACTGATTTATAATGTCAAAAAGAAAACTAACCAAAATTAACCAAATCATACCAGGAAAAAAAGGATGTTTACAGGTATAATTTCTATACCCAGAAATAATTTCTACATCCAGAGATATTACTGTGCTGAACAGCAGCTATACAGTGCCTTAAACGTGTCAGTCCTATTGCGTTAAACTGAGAATGTGCCTGCAAAAGAGTAAAAAGAGAATACTGAAAATATTATCCCAATCCTAATGTAGCATTTATCTTTCTCTTGCTCAGCTTTGTGTATTCATACATCCATAAATCCTGGTAGCTAGGAAAATGATTATTAGTTAGCCGCATGCTTAGCCGTTCTATCTGATATCTCACAGTTTGTTAAACGTATTTTTTTTCCAGTAGCTGACTTTAGTTACAGAGCATTCTGGAGTAAGCCTGCGTGTAGCCTTTCCAGCTGAGCTGGAGAGATGAGCCATGTTGCAAGAGTCTGTCAAAACTAATCTGCTGTCTGTACACTTCCCTTATCTGCCATCCCTCTGTGGCCATGAGCACCATGGGTGTTCTCTGCACAAAACAAAACGGGCTGTTACTGCCGTCTTTGTCGGAGCTGTGTTTTGGCCTCCTGCTTTATTGATGGTAACAATCCATCCTGGCAGTTAGACATATTTTAATCTTAATTGGATTTACGTCAGCCTTAGTGGTGAAAGTTTGTTTATATGTTCTAGCATTCTACTTTGGAACCAGTGGCAAATCCATGCACATATTAATGAAAGCAAGGACAGCAGGCAGTTACATTTTTCCACCTAATCTCTTGATTGCGTGGCAGTATTTTCATGGGTGATGGTGGACAGTGGATCGATGGAATGACGTAGTCGTCCTTTCTTGGAGTCCTGAATTTTGTCTTGAAAATATGCCTATTAAACTGGAATACATTATATGTATTAGTAAGCCATATGCATATTTTAACTGTCAATATATTATCTGCTTAGAATTAGATGTTTATGTAATACTTTATCATTCTCGGTACTGTTATTTAAAAAATAAAAATAATTTAAATAGCATATTGCATTGTAATAATGCATTAGTGCTTTGTGTGAGAGAAGCTACTAGAATTCATAAAGCTGAAAAAATGATAATATCCTTACCTAATTCCTTCAACATAGTGAATTTCAGTATGTTTTTAAAAGGTCAAGTGGTTTCCTGAGAAAAAGTGGATGTGTAAATTTTGCTAGCAGAGCTACATTCTTTCAGAAGTTGATCTTTTCCCCATTTAACATTTCATAAGCGTTTCAAAGTAGAAGTAGAGTCTCCTTTCTGGATATTGCATCAGCAAACAGATTTTTTTAAAAGAAAACGAACAATTAAAACATATTGACAGTTGACTAGTGATTGTGTATTTCCTTGCAAATTCATATACACTTAAGTAATTCAATATTGATTGTTTTTGCATTCTGGTGTATTGACTCGGATCAAGTCTGAAAACCAAGCCAATAAATTTAGACCACAAAAGTTAGCTGCCAGCCTTGCATTGTCCATCTAAAGTGTGGCCTTGTAAACTTTAAAGCTGGGTAGCTCCTCAAATGAAAGTGTGTTCCAGGCAAGAGCTGAAGGAATCGACATATCTTGATCTAACTGGTGCAGGTCAGATCCATATGTTAGATCCGTTGTTGGAGTTGGTGTCATTCTCTCCTAATTGCCCACGGCTACCTTGACACCAACTACCACCTGAAAATATCCAAGAAGTGATGTGGAGCTTTTGTGAGGCCTTTGTGATTTAGCAAGGCACTCGAGAATTGCTTCTTTGGTTGATGTTCAATGTGTCTGGAAGTGCTTTTGCAGAACAGGGGGCACTGCAATGGACTTTCCAGAGAAGTGGTTGGTGGCAACGCTGACTTCCTCCCACTGGTCCCCCCTCGTAGGCTCTTTATTCAGCAGTGCATCTTTCTCCCATTTTTACAGAGTATAGGAGAAGTCATGAAGCACAGATTTCAGGAAAGTAATAAATATGATAAATATGTTATGGTAACCATC
Organism: Gallinago undulata; assembly: GCA_026546715.1. Taxonomy (NCBI): domain Eukaryota; kingdom Metazoa; phylum Chordata; class Aves; order Charadriiformes; family Scolopacidae; genus Gallinago; species Gallinago undulata. Next base: position 9,752,283 of record JAOTQQ010000023.1, read on the forward strand.
TTTTCCCTCCCTTGAGAACTTCCTAAATCATAAAAAAAGGAAACTATAGAAGTTTTGAACGTAGAAATCCAGCATGTTTAAGCAATGCAGTTTTCAGTTTTCTTCAAAATCAGAATCAGAAAGTAAAATAAAATGTTTCACAATAATTGTCAGTCAGACTACAAAAAACTGAGGTGAAACATTATCACAAGGGGAAAATACTTAGCTAATTGGAAACACTTTGCCTATTTTTAGTAGAAGAGCTGTATTTCATAAAAGTTACAGTGATGTGCTGCATATCACAGATTCACTTAAATGGAAAATATTCATGAAGCTTTTCTTTAAAAAAGATGTAATTAGGGAATCAGAGTATTTCACCTTTTAACAGATAAAACTAAGTTGCTGCTGGGAATCTACCCACGGCCATTATGCTGTTGCGTGGTGGACTGCTCATTATAGTTCTGCAGTCCTAAAGCACTCCTCTGCTTTTATCTCAGTGAGCATCTGTTTCCATTATTTACAGTTTCTCTTTCTGTGTCTTGCCAAAAGCGTTAAAAAAAAAATCCCCGATGTGTACAAGTTTAAACCTTTCCATTTGAAATAGATTATTCTTTTATAGTAAAATGTCTGCAAGGCATAAATACACAAATTGAAATGCCACTTCTAGATAGAACTGAAAGTCTGGAGCTTGGTTTGGCCAAAGGCTACTTCTTTTTTTTTTTTCTCTTTTTTTTTTTTTTTTTGCTGCACTGCTGACACAGAACAGATTTCTATCTCTCAAATGCTATTTTCAATCTGTATGGGTGCATTTGGTTTCTTCTGCGTGGCAAAAGCTTGTCCAAATAATGACCTCACTTGTGTTGTTTCCATTGGCTTGTGTGTCTCTGGGAGAAGGAGCTGACGCAGCCTCGGCAGATGCAGCGAGTGTGACAAAGTACCTGCGTGGTCCAGGACTGGGGCAGAGTGGTGGTTAAATCTAGCGTTTTCATGCTTCGCGGAAGAACATGAAATCAACATTTTTAATATTTGCAGTTGCTGTCAAGTTAGTTTGTGTGTTCTTGATGAGGGTTTGTGCTGATTGCCTTGGATTTCTTACTTTTTTTTTTTTATGTCTCTGGTAATGTAATGAGCATGAAATTATCCTCGCTGGACCCTGCTTTGCCTCCAAACAGTCTGCTGGAGTTCCAGTGGCTTTGGTGATAACAGCTGAAGGCCAAACTCTGTTTTCTCTTATAAATCACATAACCAAGAGCAGAATTTAACCCCAGAAGATTTTTGTTTTGTTTCAGCTATCTTTTCATGTCGTGAACGGTCCACAAATAATATATGAAAAAAAATATATAGAATTTCCCAAAGCCTTTTGCTGACGACAGTAAAATGCAATGATAGGAGCAATGACCTCTTGACAGTTTGTCCTATTCCATCCCCTCAGCACTCGCAGTGTGATTAAACTTAATTAGGAGGCTTGCACATAGTTAATAAGACCTTTCTTATTGATGGCTTTTACCTGAATACTGAATACTCATGGGGTTACAGACCAATAGAAATTTAAAATAAGAGCTGAGTGCAGTGTTTTCCATTTGCCATTGTTCATTTATATAATGTGAGTATTATTTCTGTCAAGAGACGCTCTTTATAGCAGCTCTGTGCTGACATGAAATGAAGATCATCCGGATTGCCACCTGGGCAAAAGTCAGAAGAACAGATTCAGTAGTTTCTATCTCCAACCTACCTAATTTTAGATACAGTTGGTTGAAATAGTCTTCATTTTCCAGCTGTTAAAAACCTATTGAATAAGAAACTGCTTACAGTCAACTTCTGGTTAGATTTCTATAAGAAAAATAACCTTAAATGCTGTGACATTATGACTGAGGAACAGTTCAGAGTCCTTTTACCTTGGAGAACTGCAAAATGTCACTCTTGGAGTGATGTGGGGCAAGGTACTGTACTTACAACAATTCATTTTTTATACTTTAATCTTCCTCTTTAATGATTTCTATCAATTTTCTTGCCTATTTTAGCAGCAGCCATACAATATTAGCTCCTAAATGCTGCACAGGCAGTACAAAGGATCTTTTTAAAACTCCTGATAACAAAATTTGACCTTTAATTTATCAGACAAGTCCTATGTTTTCTTATCTCTTTCTTGTTGTTTTTCATCTTCTCTTGCTTGCTTTTGATATAATACACCAATCTCTCAAAGTAAGCAATCCAGCACTGCACAAACTGAGACAGATACTGCGTTATGGTGAGGAAGGGAGAGTCAGGAAGAGCACACTGTTCTTTTAATTACTAATTAATCCAGTAGAAAAATAATCAAAACCAAAACAGGATGGAAGATATTTGATTTGAAGTGAAGGTGTGGATCTCCCCGAGAGGTTAATGAGTTCTCAGTTTTATCCTGTAGAAAGTTGTAAAAATATGATTTTAGTTTGTTTAATACTGAAGCATGAAACAAGGAGCTTATAGGGGAACACAAGATGTTTTGGTACAGCCTGGAGTATCAGTAGAACAGGAAGGCACTGACACATGCATCTTGCAGTATATCTGATAATTGGATTCTTCTTTAAGGCAACTTAAGTTTTGCTTTGTGTTTAGCAGTGTTATGAGCCACCAATGAGATACTTCTCTTTGCTATGAAGACTGCTGTCAGTTAATCTGTGAGCAGAATATCCTCTTGGGATACCTAATATTCATTATGAGGAATCTGGGAGTCCCTGCAGCATGAAAAGGGCAGTGTTATGTGATGGTCATTTAATATGAACTTGCCAGCTTTGATTCTTTAAAGTTTGGAGATGTCGTATCTCATGGTCATTTCTTTTTTTATAGGTTAGTTCTTCTGGAATAAGGTAAGGGATTGTAGAGTTGCACTCATTACTTACTTGCTACAGGTTCTTTCTCTAACTTCAGAGTTTCTTTGCACTTTTATCTTCTCACCAAGCTGTCAGTGAGGTTTGTTCTAGATGTCCAACAGGAAAAAATACACATCCTAAACTGTATCTCTGCCCTCTCTTTGGACACTGGAGGAGGCCCAAATCAGCCTTCTGGATGCATAACTCCTTGTACAATAGTCTTCAAGGCAGACCCCTGTATCTTCCTCCTCCATCTCTCCCACCTTGTCATCCTACATGTTGTAACAGGTGGAGCTGGTGTATTTAGCAGCAGAAAAAGACACACAGCTTTACCTGATCCTTTCAGAATTTTCTCATTCCTGGATCAAATACCAGATAGCCATGTCTGCAAGCACTTGGCAAACATCGGGGTCGGTCGGAGCAGTGTCGGAGTCCCCCACAAAGGCAGTGCTTTCCTGGAGTGGACCTGGTTCTCTTGTCCTCTGCTCCATCCAACCCAGACTCATGCTTGTATATCCTGGACCCAGGGGGGTTGTGATGGAAGAGGTGATCTTGTGTTTGCAGGTGTAAAGGCAAGCTCACTGATTGCTGCCCAGGGCAAGGTGCTTACCAGTAATAGCAGGGCTTTTCATGAAGGCACAGGCAGGATCAGACGGCGGGATGTGCTGCAGGCTGTTGAGGAGCTAAGTTTGTTAGGAGCGAGACTTGCTAGAGGTCTGCAGTGCAGATGGATAAAGTTATACCCTAGCACACCCTGTTCATGGTGTGTGGAAAGTCTGGGAACATACTCTGTGCCTGCAGCACATGTGTGTGGGGAGCCCTAGCCTGAGTGACCTTTCTGAGGGGTCTTCAGTCAGAGCAATGGAGAGACAGCCACTGAATTCCTTAGATGACAGTTAAAAACTATTCAAATTTTAATCTTAATATAACTTTAGATTCTGTCTGTATACTGGCTATTCAAAATGCATTACAGTCTGTTCCTGTTGTATCGTTAACATCAATTTACATTGAGACTGTGATAATACTGAAAGCGTGGCCAAGACAGGGAGCCACTGTGAGCACCAGCATGACAAAATCACCTGCGAGTCATGTCACACCTGCTCTAGGAGGACCTGCTTAGGCAGGGGGTTGGACTAGATGATCTCCAGAGGTCCCTTCCAACCCCGTACCATTCTGTGATTCTGTAAAAGTCTCTGCTTCCAATTGATAGCACTTGAAATATCACTGTCTCTTTTGCTGGGAAGAGGTGAAGCTGCACATGCAAAATCATCTGTTGTACAAATTTTAGACCACAGTTTTTGCATTTCCAGTCTATTCCAACATAAATATGTGTTTGTATACACGAGTGTCCGTGCACAGTAATAGATGATTCAAATGAACTTAAGTATGGGCTGTTACCAAGATGGGGTTTTGTTTCCTAGCCTGGCCAGGTGACGTGGAGTGTTTGCCCCTGTGCCACAGAGCTGCTGTGGCTTCCTCCCGTGCCCTGCAGCTGACACTTCGGTCAGGTTTCATCCCTAACTGTGTCTGGAGGAGCCACATGGGTCTCTGTCTGCCTCTTGCAGATGTCAGGGAAGTCATGATTCAGAAATAACAATGTCAAGATCATGATGAGCAAACCTAGGGAAAGGGGTGTGTGTGTGTGTGTTATAAATGGATATAGGCCTTGGTTTCATCACTTTATTTATTTCCCCAACAGATCACTGAGACTAACAAGGTGAATTTGTATTCTGTTAAAGTGTTTCTTTCAAAGAAGGTATTCTGTAGTCTAGGTTGTTCTTCACAGACTCTCGATTTTCAACCTTCTTACTTATTCTCTTTCAAGGATGCTGCTATTTCACATCAATAACTGACACCTTTATTTCAGAGAACAAAATAGAATTACACTCCAGCACTGACAATATAATAAATCAGGGGGGATAAAATACATATTAGTGGAGTTCGCATAGTTGGTTTGTCCCAGCTGACCTATAGATATAAAGGTATGATTAAAGTTTTTTTGGACTGCTTCTTCTCAATCTTGCCACAAGATTTAGCTCCGACTCAAAGATTTGACCTTTGCTGCTCCTCTCTGCTTGCCTTGAGTCTATGGAATTATTGTTACTCCCTTGAAGCCCTTCTGCCCGTTCAGAATTAACACTCCTTTGTGATAAAATATCATCTACTTGGCAGAATGAAGCCATCCAGAATTCAATCAGGTTAGACAATGTCACGGTGCACATCCTGAATGAATCACTTCTACCTAGCTTTTTTAATCAAAGAAATCAGGGACTGTAGACACACAGGTGTCTACAATTAAAGTTTAGCTGTGTCACTTGTTTTTTAGGAATTACAGCTGAAGAGCATGCCTGCCAGAGCACTTAATCTTTCAGACAGGTAACAGAAATAAAATCTCAAAGCCACAGGTTTATTTAGAGTATGAAAATATTAACCTTCTTGGAAGTGTATTTACCGAAGATGCTCATTGTGGTTCACCATATTGATAAAACCAAGCATAAATAAAGGAAGCGTGAAAAATGTGCACTGACTACTCCTGAGAAAAGCAATACGTGGTATTTATGTTTTACCTACTGGGAATGTGATTACCGGATGAAGTAGAAGCGTATGGTTTCACTAAATTCAGTTGGGCTGTCCAGAGGTGTTGTAGCTGAGTGTATGACCCAAACCAGCTCTTCGGGAAGAATCAGTTATTGAAAAGATGTTTGTTTTTCATGATGTAACAGTAAGGTGTTGCTTTTCATCTTTTGTTTTCTGTTCTTTTCAGTGCTATGTATCTTTTATTTTTAAAAGTAGTTGTTTAGTTTCTTGTCTACCAGTTTCATCATTACTAAACCTACGTGTTTTCCTTGAAAGTAAGTAGGGTAAGTCCCACACCATTCCCCCCCAGCCTTCCCAGTCATGTTATATACTGGAAGAATTTAAGGTAATGTAATGGCATCAAATGGAGATGCATTTGACAATGCCCTTTTCCTCTGATGAGAGATGGGCTGATGTGACCGACTTTTCTTTTTTTTTTTTTTCTTGTGTTTTCTTTCCAAATCAAATGGTTATTTCCTTGCTTTTTACTCGCATTTTGCTATCAGTGGTGCAAGAACGCTGCAGTTAGTATAAAGCATAATAAATAGATAGAATCACATTATAATAGGGTGCAATAGGCTCAAAAACCCATGCATTCTCTATGGACTTTTTAATTAAATAATTCAAAGAAATGTATAAGCTGCCCAAGACTAAATTCACAGAGAAATTTTCACGATCACTGTAGAGATGCCCTGGAGCAGCCGCCGAGTGGTGAAAGTGGAGGCAGCAGCAAACCCTGCCGAGGATAAATCCTGTGTTAGCCAGGGAATTACAGTAGGGAGGTGCCACAGTGTTAGGGATCCAGAGCGGTGACTGCAAAGGGTCCTACCAAATGCACCTGACTGGCACCCACAGGCTGAATAAACAGGTGGAGTTTAACACCTTCCCAGCACACGTGGTTGTGAGCAGTATGCACACATAGTCGGCACCTTGGAGCTCCTACGATTGACTTTGGATTGGGACCTGAATTAGGAATGCCTGCTTTTTGCTCATCTGAGTCTTCGTATCTCTCAGGATCTTTACTAATACTAACTAATAAAGTGGCAAAAAAAAAAAGTATTGTGAGTCTAAAATACTACTACCACCAAAAACGTGCACATTGCAGGAAATATTTAGGTTTACCGTTCTCCTAAGAAAAGTTTTAAGTAGAAGACATGGTTTTCTGAAGGATCACACCAATATAATTTACACTCAAAAAGCTATAAATTGAAATAAATTATAGTGATTTTTATATATAAATATTTATAGTGGTTATTCCTAATTGTCTGATATTTTTCTGAATGTACCAGCCTTATTTTATCTCATTGTTTTATTTAAAGAAGTCAAAGATCTCTGCACAGACTGAGAAAAGATACAGCTTGCAAATATTACAAGTTGGTGTTTTGCATTACGGGGTTCTGGATTACTTCTTAATTTATGGAACCCCACTCCAGATGGCCTCTTGCTAAATTTTAAAGCGCTCCCTGTTTCAGAAGCAGGCTACCTTTCAGCAAGTCACTTTTGTCAAAGCCTTGGTGTTCCTTCAAGACATTGTCATATGAGAATGTACTAAATGGTGAATGCCCTGGTGTGTTCTGTATCATATATTTGAATCTCTGGAATTTATTTAAATGACATGAATAAGAATGTATTTTTTCTGATTAGGAAATAAGTTACAGCAATTCTGTTTCTAGACAGCAGAAGTAAGTGTGCCTTAGATGGTGATTAAGAGTTGTGGTGTTCTTCTTCTTTAAATGACTAACCTGGAGTGAGAGGTTGGATGTCTTTTGAAAACTTAAACCTGTTTCACCTGAACATGTTTAACTAGTTAATAAGAAACATCAAAAAAGACAAAACCCTGAGGTCAATGATCATTTTTTGTAAAGCCATTCGATGATGTTTAAATTTGTTTTTTGGGTCTGTCTATAACATAAGTTTAATAACCTAGCTCAAATGCAGATTTCTAATTTTCAATTAACATAGGAATAATTTTGTTTGCTAAAATAAAATAAATGAATGAATGAAAAGTCTGAACCATGAAATGTTCTAGGTAGCGCTTTTTAAAATTCCAAATTTCAAAAAATCATGTGGCAACTGTATAGCTCAAGCTTTAAGTATTAACTTTTAACCTTTGACCTTACAGATTTTAACCAATGAAATGTCTCTTTAAACTTTAAAGGAAACAATGATAACGAGCGCCTGGCGATTGCTAGACAGCGAATTCCATATCGACTTGGTCGAGTAGTTGATGAATGGCTACTCGACAAAGGTAAAAAACATTGATTAAAACTTCAAATAAAAAAATAATTTGAACATAACCAAGTAGTACTTCATTGTAACACTAATAAACATAAAAAATAAATTTCAGTAAAACTAAATTAAAAACAAATTTAAAAAAGTAAAATGTAGAGTAATATTTGCATACCTTGTATAATAATTTCTATACATTTCTAGAAGTACCAGCTGTTTAATAATCTTACCCTGTTAACTTAAGGTTAAAGGGACTGTTAAATATAATCCACTAACTCAATCTATGAAGGTACTCATAGCAAACATTAACCAAAAATTATAAATCATTCATAGATTATATTACGTTCCAGCATCTAAATTATTAACTAAAATATATATGTAGTTATGATATCTTCATTATGGTCCTGAAAAAAAATTTTGTTTAAACTGTAGGTATCTTAAATAGTGGGCAACATGAATTGCCAAGCGAAATGAAGTCCCTTTAACGTTTGCAACCTTCTAAGGGGATTTTGGAACAAAGACTAATTAAAACAGAACTTAAAGTTGTGTGCATGCTTTTTGTGAGCAGAAACCAATCTGCTAAAGTGACTATTCTATTTACTAAGAGTGGTACTGTTGCTGAGGATTTCTCTGTTTAATGGAAATGTGCCATGATTTCTCCATCGGTATGTGTATCATTTCTGAAGCCGCTTTTACATCTAAAGTCTTTTATTTTAATTGATAGCCTTGCTGAAAGCCAATCAGACATCTATTTTTGAATCTGCCTCTGAGATACTCAGTGTGAACCATGTGTTTCTTTTCAGTGTGGATGTTGAAGGAAAATAAACATTTAAATACAAAAAGGAAACATTAAATTAAAAATGTAAATATTTTATTCGCTTATATAGAGATCTGACAGATTACTCTGTAACTTATTCTTTAAAATTCACTGGACCTAGTCACTTGTTGGCATATATATAAACTCTCTTTGTGTGTATATACATACTTGTATATGTCTATACATACATAATCTCATACGTACATACATAAAGCTATAGGCCTTATGCTGTATTGCGTGGAAAAAAACTTTGGAATGTTGGCAGACTTGAAGAAAAAATAATCATAAGGAATTAGAAACCTGGCATTCTTGACACACACCAAAAAGCTTAACACTACTTCCAGGTAAAAGGGAAAGGGGTATCCTTTGTAGTATTAAACACATTTGCAAGTATATTTGATTGGCCTTTTAGCAAAAAAAAATAAAATAAATCCCAAATCGTCATAAATTAAGAAAAATGTAAATGCTCTCAAAATTTATGCATTTCATGGACACCTCATTAAAAAGCAATGAATTATGAGTCAAATTCTTTTCTTATAGTTTATTGCTCTCATTATTCACCCCATGAAAATCTGTTATCACTCGTGTAGAGTATAGTGTTTGCAGTCAACATTTTTGCATGTATATAATATTATCTTTACAGGGCGTCAGCTCACAATCTTCAATAGCCAAGCAACCATAAAAATTGGAGGCAAGGAACGTGGCCATCCTTTCCAAGGCCAGCTCTCTGGTCTTTACTACAATGGCTTGAAAGTGCTGAATATGGCAGCAGAAAACGATGCCAACATCGTGATAGAAGGAAATGTGAGACTTGTTGGTGAAGTGCCTTCCTCTATGACAACTGAGTCCACAGCCACAGCGATGCAGTCTGAGATGTCCACGTCAGTCATGGAAACAACCACCACTTTGGCCACGAGCACCGCTCGAAGAGGAAAGACCCCGACAAAAGAACCTATTGGTCAGGTAAGTCGGTTTCCTTGCCTCTTGCACATATTTTCTGTATTTTCTGGTGTTTGAGTCTGGCTTCCTGTGTCGTATTCACTCTGCAGATGAAATTGTTCCTGTTGAAGAAATGCATGAATTACAGATAATGCAGATACGTTCTGTACCATGCATGACTCATGGAAGCAACGTTGATCAATATTTAGAGGGAAAGGAAGGACATTGCTGTTCTTTTAAATTAGGCAAACTTACCAGATCAGATTTTTCTTGTGCTGAGATTTACTGCCCTGTCATCCATCTTCATAGTGGTCCGTATTTTTAAATACTCTTTCTTCCTGTGATGGTTTATGTTGGTGATTTTCAGTGTAGGAGTGCCGGATGTCTGGGGTTACAGATAATGAAATGAAGTGTTGACTTTATCCATGAGATAGAGACTCAGTTTGAAGAGGGAACAGCAAAGAGATGTGAAGATCAAAATTTTGGAAGAGGCTGGAAATGAGGGAATTAGCAGTTTCTCTGGTCCCACGATCTTCTTGGGCAGAATTCTTCATAAGAGGCAGTGGCAGCATGAGGGAATTAAGAGCGCTCTGCACCCTGGGAGGCTCGGGCTCCAAGTCAGAGACTGTTGTTTACTGTGTGTTGAGGTTATTTGCATCTCATGAATTTAGTGATATATTTAGTAGGTTTCGGGTTTTGTCAGGATCTCTACATAATATGGGGGGAATTTAATTATTGGAAAACGGAGGGGGGAAAAAAACAGGTGAGTGAATGAAGTCCCTTCGTCTTGTGGATAACCTGAGTAACAGCATTCAGACTCTGTGCGTTAGAGACCTAAAACTTACCATGGTGTTTCTGTGGCAGTGAAGATTCTTTTTTATTTATTCTGTCTAAGGCTTTTCCTGCCTTTACTCAGTTCGTGTCCTTGCTTGTGCACGCACTGTGCCATCAAGCCGTGACAGCCGCGCTCCGAGATCCAGAAGTAGGACAAGGAGCGAAGAAAGTTTCGTGAGCCACAGGGAGTAATGGGAGCACGATGTGATGAATGAGGTTAATTTTTCTCAAGATTGGAGCAGAACGTGCTGATTGGACTGGGAGGATGAGGTCAAGTTGCCCGTTTTCTGTGCAAAACCTCAACTCACAGTTTGAATTCGATCAGGACATCAAACTTGACACTTCAACTTTTCTGGCTGTAGTATTTTTGTACGCTTTATACTATGGACTGAAAACTACCATGATGCAAAAGTAAAAATTATTATTTCATAAACTGAAGCAGAACATTTAAGTTAAAGGTGAGTTTTGACATAACCATTTTGACTTGTGTTCTTAAACAAACACAGGTTTTATGCATTTTCCTTGTTTATTTAAAGTGCATGAGAATCCAAAGGGGAAAAAAAACAAGGAGGGCAGCTAAAGCCCAAGTAGAGATACATGGAACCAGCTGCCTGCAAAAATGGCATCGTTGTATATCACAGGTTGTAGTTCTTTCAGTGATTATTGTAGTAAGCTACAGTGTTTTTATTAAATAGGCAGTACTTTTTTTTTTTCATTAATCCTGTTTTAAATAGTGTCTCCCACTTTACTGTCCATCTAGTCTGACCTCGGTATTTTGCAGCAATAAACTGTAAGACTTTATCAAATTTACCCAGAGGAAGATGCATCTAAAAAGTGCAGGACATCCTCACAGTGTAGAAGAATTTTGGCTAAATTAATGTTACTAAATTAAAATTTTAAACTAACTTCAATTGTGCTAACAGTTCTGAGAATGCTTTTGGCCTCTGACAGTCCCTCAGGTGACTCCCAGGCACAAGTTGGGAGGAAGAGCATCATTGGGACCGTTCCCAGTTGGCACCTTATATGATCTGTGGGTGATGGGAATTTACTGATACAGTTGCTTTGCCAGCTGGCCTCAGTTTCCAAGAATAATCCCCGCTATGGTTTATTTACTTTTTTTGGGTGTCTAGTCACTGAGATTTTTCTTTTTGAGGTATTCCAATGGCATATTTAGGGAAGAAAAATTTTTCTTAAGCTACTAACTGTGATGAGGTATGACTTTCTGAAGAGGGGAAACAGATGATTTGGCAAAAAGATCTTCCAAAGACCTTCCATTTCTAGACTGGTGCCTGAAATAAGGTGTAGCCCTTACCAACTTCTATCAGAGCATCTGCACAACTATTTTAGAGCACCTTGCTGCCAGTGGAGCAGAGTGACCTCAAGGCAACTGTGCCATTCCCTCATCCTCTCCTGGCTGAGCCAGTTACACCACAACTCCATGAGCACCTGCTCTTTGATGTCCCTCCATCATGAGCCTCATGCAAGCTCCAGGAGCATCCAGAGCTGCACAGCGTCTCACCAAAGCTCGCTCAGAGGGTGAAGGTTTATTTGGAAGAACTTGCTAGGAATATTTCTGTATTGAGGAGCCTGAAATCAACATTTCTGTGTACAGCGTTCAGTGTTAATGCCATTAGAGCACACAGCATTCCCAGTCTATAACTAAGCCATTCTTGCCATTAGTAATATACAGCTTCAGCTATGTCTAAACATCCTTCCTGGTAGGATCTGTGTTGTCGTTACGACTGTACACTTCATTAGTCAGGGACGGCACTGGAATGCAGTTTGCAATCAGGTCTGTGATTTGATTTAAGGAGATTGATAGCATCCCAAAGTTAAAGCTGAAGTTTTTCTGCAGGATTCTTTATTATTCATGCAAAGCCTTCAGAATTAGGAAGCTACCAAATCAAATTAAGGATGTAATTTCTACTCTTCATTAATACCTGGTTTCTTATTCTCCCTGCATGTAATAATTTCTGTGCCAGTGACACACAGGACTCCCACGGGTCTGTCCTGAAGGGTGCTGCGTAATCACTTTCCACCTTGATGTCACTGGGAGATGAAGTCTCTCGCCGTTTCATGGAGAAATCTACTAATTTCTGCATTCCCTTTCATTTTTGTCCTCTACATTTTTATTTGTATTCATATATAACCTCTGCAAGAGCGTCAACTGCATTGACATACTGTAATGCACAAGAAGAAAAGTTACCTTTCTAGAATTAATTAGGTGCTGAAGAAAATATGCAGCTCAACAGCAGTTGCTAATGAAAAAACCTTACGTTACTGCAAACCAGTGCATGTCTGAAATAGAATAGAAGCAAATGATCTAATCAGTCAGAGATTGTTTGCTCCATTTGCAGAGGTATTGAATTCAATTAAAGATTACAATACTTAAAGAAGATCATTTAAATCTCTATTTATAGGAAATGTTCTTATAAAAAAACCTACAGTGTTAGTGCTTAAATTGATGGGAGTGTGTGTTTCTCAGCAGATATCTAACTAATGCAATATATGATACAACATAGACATGATACTTCCAGAAAGTATGTTCAATATTGTTGTGTGTGATTTGAGACAAATGAGATCTTAGCGCTTCTGAAATACAAAATCCTTTTTGTTAGTGACTCTGCTCCAAATGAAGGTTTTTCCTACTTGAAGGCTGCGTCATATTTTAACAATGGATGTTTTGGTGATGACAGACATCTTAATTATTATACTTGTAAATGTAGATTATTTTTTTTTCAAAGGGGAGAAAGCTACTCAAAGCCTATTGAGTGTCAGCAATAGGTAAATGCCTCATTTTCTGTAGTTCCTTAAGAATCCCTCCCACCCCCTTTGATTATAATGGCAACTGGAGCTGTCAGCCTTCATGTAAGGCACTGCATAAACATGTAGGAAGTGACAGCCCCTGCCTCAAATAGCTTAGAGAATTAACAAAATGTACCAGGTAAGGCAGGGGAAAAAAGAAAAAAAAAAAAATAGAAGGTGGGAGGAAGAGGGGAAATAAAGCATTGTGTTGTTTCAGTGTTAACAAGCTCCATGCAGATTTGTAGCCATCGTGGGAGGGAGAGTTTACCGTCTGGTTTTTGATCCAAGCTCTTCAGAGAGCAGCCCCCGAGCTACAGCTGCCCTGAAGGCTCACCACATAGCTCACGGTAAGCTCTGGAGCAGGCAATTTAAAGACTGGGCTTCCCAGTTGGGCTGTTGGTGCACAGTCAGCATCGTTTGGGTGATTGATGAGAGGTTTTTTCTACTTTGTGCCTCATTTCGCCATTGACAGCTGGGGGAACCCATGGCCACCAGGGCAGGAGGTGAGGATTGCAGGAGAGGTCCTCTGCTCCACGCTGGACTGGAGAAGGCTAAAAATTTTTCATACCTTTATGAGCATGAAAAGAAATCCCCAACCTTAACTGTTACAAGAACAGGACTGCTGTTAAGTGAAAAGTGCTAACTTTGGGTGAGTCGTAAGCATGCACTGGGGCTCAGAAGTCATGAATTTGGTTTAAGAATATCATCCTCTTTGTGAAGCTATTCAGCAAAATAACACAGTTAAGTTCTTTCTTCTTTTTCACTTTTTATTTTTGACAGTTTTAAAAAGGCTCATTGGCAAGTTTTTCTATTCAGTCATGAAGGCGATAAACTTCTTTTAAAATGAAAATAAAGGAGACTCATATGTTGTATAACTCCAGGAGCCAGAATTTTAAGCAAAACATCAAGTACTGCAAGGCTTGCAATAAAAATTGCAAGAGTTGGCAGAAGCAGAAAGGCTTCAAAAGGACTTTGAGTGTGGGTTTTGCTTGAACTAGGATAGCACAATCAGGCCTTTAGTATCTCTTTGGCATGGCTTTGTGGATCTGTATTAACTGGAAATCATAAATGAAGTGATAGTAAATCAAGAATAATATGCTCATTTCTCATCCATTTCTAAGGATTTGATTATGACAGCCCATTCACAGAGCAGCCTCTGCTCTCATGTGTTGGAAGCCATCTCTAAAACTTGTGTGCAAAATTGCTCTTTTTATTTTTCATAAGGGATTCTGGCAGTCCTCTTTGTTCTCATCAGAGTGGACGCTTATCGATAACACTAGACCACTTAAACAGCAATTGCAATATACTGTGGGATGATTGCATGTTTTGGAACAATAGGCACTGATTTTTGGTCAAGGAGAACTAAATTGACTTCATATTATATTGATGAGCTGAAATTTGGTCGTTTGCCTTGGAGGGCACACATCAGGTGAAGGGTATGTTTCTTCACATAACCTGTATGTGAAGCAGTGGATTTAAATGGTATTCATTGGAGCAGGGACAATGACAGGGTTGGCTCAGCATCTTAACCTACCGAATAAAACAAGTATTGAAAAAAGACAGAGGCATCCTCCATTGAAAGAGTTCAATTTTAAAAATGGTAGTCAAGTACGTGACCCTTACATAGGATTGTAAATGTGAATGTATTTTATGGAGACACACTAATCATGAAATCAATGTAGTTAATACAAGCAAGAGTATTTTCCACCCATCTCAGTTCAAAATTATCTCCTGTGTGGTTTGCAATGCCTGTTGTTATACACAGGGGTTAGGTTCTTTCTGTGCCTCTGCTCTCTTGCTGTTTCTTCCTCTGGATTTTCACACCAACCAGCCCCACAGTTCATCGACCCTGGTAGGCAAAGATCTTCCCCAGGCATCTGGTAAATCACACGGGTTTGACCCAGCAGATGCTCACCAGTGTAACATTATTGGTTTGTGGTGGGGTGTTGTGCGTGGGGTTGTGAGTGTGGGGTTTAGTTGGTGGGTGGCTTTTTGTTTGTTTGTTTTTGTGTGGGTTGGTTGGTTGTTTGTTTGTTTTTGTGGGGTTTTTTTGTTTGTTTGTTTTTTAATGTGGTTGGACTCGATGATCTCAAAGGTCCCTTCCAACCACTAAGATTCTGTGATTCTGTAAAGTGAATCCCGTAGTTTTCCCCATCGCAGTGCTCAGCACCCATACGTGCTCACGAGGTGGCAGAACCTGGGGAATTCAAGCATTGAGGGTCAAGTCTCATTGGCAGTAGGATCTCTTCACAAACATGGTAGTTGTGGAAGTGCTCACATTTTAATTGAAGATAGATGGAAAAATAGCTAGGTGCAGGAAACCCATGCCTTTTTTTTTTTTTTAAATATCATACTATGTATTTTTAGTTTATTCTAGTGTTTTTTTGATATTTTGATTAATTATTTTTAAACATTTTTTTATACCAACACTCAAGTAAGATCTCTAGAAATTGAAATAGGATACAGTGAACACTAAAATTCTCTACCTATGTTTTAATATTTGCTACCTGATCACATTTGACATCCCCATTCTCCTGCAAAGTATTTGCATATTGAATATTGGCTCTTCAGTTGCAGTATTGGAGCTCTATTAAAAAAGGAGCTGCAGAAAAGCAGCATTCAGCCCACTTGAGTGTCAGGTTGGCATGTTTTTCATGTTCAAATGACCAAGCTCATTTATTTCAAGGTTTGCTTTATTATGTGGGGTTTTTTTAACCCAAATTGGTGTTACCCAGTCTCAAATTCTGTCTCATTGCATTTTTTGAAATATGGTGAATTTTAATTTTCAGGTAGAGCAAACATCTTCATACTAGTGTTTTTTCATAGCATGCTGCTTTTATTTTCCCTACTATGTTGCTTGCGTCCTGTTAGCGCTGTGATATTCCTAAAACATCCTTCTGCATAACATGAGATGTGCGAGACTAATTGTTCCTGAGCAAAGTCACCCCCAAATTTTGTGCTTTGTTGTTGGAGAAATATTTCCCTTGCATTCACAGGCTCTTTCCCTCCAACCTATTTCTTGGGAAGGTTCCTCTCGTATGAAGCGGTGCTTGGTTCTGCCTCATGCTCTGTCCCCAGTTTCCTCCCAGTGCCTCCCAGCACACCAAGCGCACATCACTGCATCAGGATCGTACAGAACTGGGGATGTTTCTCTCAGGTGGAACGAGAGGCTGTTGCTGAGTTGGTGACCCATAACCATACAGTCACAGAGCTGCTACGGGCTTTTTCTACATTTGGGATGGCTGGAAAGGCTTGGGTGTTACAGTCACTGCTGGTACCTGCTTGGGAAGCACTTTTGAGGAGAAGGATCTGTGGGTCCTGGTGGATAGTAACCTGTCCATGAGCCAGCAATGTGCCCTTGTTGCCAAGAGGGCCAATGGAATCCTGGGCTGCGTAGGGAAGAGTGTGGC
>JAOTQQ010000023.1:9769669-9791885 GCA_026546715.1 Gallinago undulata
CCAGGGAGGGTGTGGAGTCCCCTTCTCTGGAGATCTTCAAGCCCCGCCTGGATGCTGTCCTGAGTGATGTGCTCTGGACAACCCTGCTTTGGCAGGGGAGTTGGACTAGGATGACCTCTAGAAGGTCCCTTCCAATGCCAACAATTCCATGTTTCCCTGATTTTCAGTAGCCTGGCAAGGTAGAAATCCTTACATTGTGTCTGAGAGCTGCTGTTCTCCTCTGAAAAGAAAGCGATAGTCCTTCAGTCCCTGTGTCATTCATTGAAGCTGCGCTAAGCCTGAAGGTCTTGTTCACCATTTCCTTTAGTGAATTTCTACGAGTGGAGTGCTGTGTGTTTTTACATACCTGGCTCACACGATCTCCTTTCAGAAAGCACGAAATAACACATTCCATTTCTTTACTTTTGTGTTCGATTCCTCGGAGCAGAGGGCAAGTTGGGGAGTGCCTCTCCCAGGGGTGGGAACCCAACGCAGGTGGCCACCTCTGACAAAGCCCAGCTGAAACCATGTGCCGCTAGGCTTGCAGACCCCCCAGCCCTGCTGCGGCAGCAAATGCTGATGGCAATGGTTTCCGTGCTCTGTGTGGCGTTGAGGTTAATTCCTGCAGGCTGCAGTGTCCGGTGTGCCTTTATGTACGGCTGCCCAGGACCCATCTACAGCAGGATGTTGCCTGATGTTTTGGTGAACATCAAACACGCGTGAGAACTTTTTCAAAGTGTAGGTGATCCAACCATATTATGTCCTGGGGGTTTCTCTGAACGTGACGGTTTGTCAGTAATGTGTGAAGCCTTTCTGCTCGCTTACTGTTGCTAAGAACAAAGCTTCATTCACAGGCACGTCTGCATAGACTGCAAATCACTTCCTTTAATGAAATAACTCTTGGGACTATGTTCAGTTAATAAGTCAGTATAGGTCTGTTCAGAAAACATTTGTGTGGGTTTTTTTCTCTTGTGGGTAGTACCAACATCCTATGTCTGTCTTGAATAAATCAATAATTATTTCATGACATTTCATTTACTCAGTTGTCTGAGCTGTCTTTAAAGACAGTTAAAGCTGTCTTTAACTATTTGGTTCCATTTGGTATTCAGCATTTGATCTGATAGCTAGAGCTCAGGTTTTGTTTATATACAGGCATTGCTTCAGACTCAGATAATTTCTAATGGTTATATATCCATGCTTTTTACCTAGAGGATTTGCAATTGTATTTCAAATAATTTTGCATGCAGGCAACATATTATTTCTTTTCATAGTTTCCCTTTTTATTAACCCCTCTCTATTGAATGTCTCTCTTTTGCAGTTTGATTTTGCAAGCATATATATATATACACTCACAAAAAACAGAGGAAGTTATTAGATTGAATTTTTTTAAAATGCAAAAGTGAACAGTAAAGTCTCTGAAGTGACTTAAGGAAGAAGCACATGAGACTTGCCAGTTTCTTCCAAGAGAGAACATAAATGATGGGCAGGGACATCTGCATTGAGGAAGAGAAGAACTGAAGTTGTCCCAGGGGTGTAACTATACCACCCTCTCCTAGAAGGGCATAGAAACATTGTTGAGAAATAGGAACCATTTCCTTACAATCCACTCTGGAGGACGAGACAATACATTGACCAATTAAACATAAATCAAAGCCCTAGGTTTGTATCCTCAGCGGGGGGAAATTATACCATCTTCCTCCAGTTCATCTTCCATCCATAAATACACTCAGTGCTTCCCTGTGTGCGATGAAGATGGGGGGAGGATGAAATCCATTTAATGGCTTTGATATATTCAGACAGATTATCAAGGATTGTGTCTGTATCTAGAACCACTGAAGTGGAAGTAGCATGTTTTAGGAGAACACGCAGCAGGTAAATTAGTAGTAGTTCTGGAAAGAGCAGCAACTATGTGGGAGGAAGCCCATGTGAAGAGGCTGCATGATGCTGCCAGTCCTTCAGATCCAGGGAGAAAATGGCTCACATGTGGAATAAAACATATGAAGGTATAATGTGATGTATGACTTGGCTACATCTTTTTAGCTAGCCACATGTTTGGGATTTTGTGGGTGGATTCTGTCAAGAAGGAAAACTGAAGAGGTTGACAGGGTTGTTGAAATGCCCATCAGCTCGCATAAGGTTTTGCTCAGCCCCCAGCATAACACTATAAATATAGAGAACACATTACACATTTATTCTGACATTTTCCTGCTTTAAAAAAAAAAAGGGATGAGGTCAGAATAAATGGCCTTAGACATATCTTAAATGACATTTGCATATTATTTTCAGATTTTTTTAAAGCAGGGCATTAGTATCTGTGCTGAGTAGATGCTCTGCTAATGCTGGGAACAGCCAGAGTGAGATTCTGATGCCCAGGTGGCCATAGGTGACTCCACTAATAGACACAGGAGCTGATCATTTGCTTTTCTTTTCCTATCCAGATTCTCCTGGGACTTTTGACAAATGTGTTGGTGCTAAGTATAAAGGCCTAAGAGAATACTCCCCCTTCCTTCTACCTATTTATTGTCATATTTTGGGAAAACTAGTGTGGATCCAGCCTCCAAGTTACACAAGGCCACAAATTCACTAAAATTAAGTGTCTGGGAGTTTTACCAAATGCTTTAGGGAGATCCAGCTACGCTGAATGTGTTCAGTAGAGCTGATAATTCCTTATATGAATACTAAGGCTTAGTTTAATTCCAGGCTCCCAAAGTATGGAATAAACCAGTCTGAATATGTTTTCTGTAGGTGTGATGGACTTGCTGATTAACTGATTTAATCCATACCTGAAGCGTTATCAATGCATTTGTATATCATGTCACAGCTTAGGATAGCAGTGGTAGTTAGATTTTTGTTGCCTTCTAAAAATTACTACTATTTGTGTATGTATTTGAGTCTATAAACTTATTTTTTTAGTTACATTTTTTTGGTGATGTCCAACTGCAACTAGGATTGCATAAACACTTAAAATATTTCCGTTATAATTTCTGTGACACGTTTCCTTTCCCTCAGATAGATGCTGGTAGCCTGAATTGCCTTGTGCAGGAATAGTCTAAGAAATAATATTTTCTAGAGTAATCCAACCAGCCATATTGTAATTAAATGAGAGATAAAGGCAGTTGTAGCATTTTCTTTATGAAATGGCAGTCATGGTTAAAGCCATTTACGCAGGTGACAGGAGAGGAAGGTTCAGGATGTGATTGTTGTGTTCCTCAATGAAAGGATTGATAGAAGAATCATTTGGGATGACCTAAAATAGTTTTTCCATTTTTATCAGCAACATAACAAGAACAAAGGAAAACCAACCCTTTTGTTAAATTTTTTTTTGCTTGATTTTTTTTTAATCTTTATCACTAAGTTCAGGCAAATTTTGAAAAAAAATTAATAATTTCAAAATGAAAATGCAAATAAGACCAGTGTTTAAAAAGTGTTTGAATGTATTATAATAACCTTATTAGATATAAATCTGTAAATGGCTAAGATCAGTCCAGTGTTTTCAGTCAACTGTCTGAAAAGCTTTATAAATCTGTCATGGCAGTGCCTCCTCTGTACTATTGACTGACCTTAGCATCTAAACATTGGCAATAGTTTTGTAGTACTATAAGTCTCCACAGAAGTAGAGATCATTACCTGTTTTTTTCAGTGTTATTCAGGTAAGCCTTTAGAGGTATGCCTCTAAAGAAAATTAAACAACGTGAGGCAAAAAACTTAGCCTTCATATATTAAAAATAGCTGTCAGCTTGCTTACCTTCTGAATACATTAAAGTGCTTTGTTTTGCCATAAGAGGGAGTTAACAGATGTCTGACATGATAATTCCACCATATGGCAATTTCATTTTCTTTCCAGTGCAATATTAAAATGATAATGATGAACACCGGGTAACGTTGTTAATCTTAGGAGGTGGAAGTTTCACCAGCGTTTAAGAAGCAACGAGTGGTAGTCTTAACTTGGTACTGAAATCACAAGAGGTGTGTTATGGTTTCATCCTGGGTTGATGGTGACATGAGCTAGGTTACCTAACAAGGTGTCACCACCTCTGAATGGCAGGATGCTGATAGTGGTGAGGACGATAGCCCCGTTCAAAGGATGCCAGTGAAGCTCATGGGGGAAATTCTCTATTTTCTGGTAACAGCGATGGGAAGAGCCAATACCTGGCCTGTATGTTTCTTTCGCGTTATTTCTATTTATCAACAGTTACTATAGACCTCTGGGCACCAAAAAGCATAGCATTTTTCTTATGTAAACTTTATCCCTCTATATTGGTGATATGTGAAAAGTCTTGGATTTGTCAAATGAGAAGTCTGAGCTGTGAACTGCTGAAGGTTAGGATGGTATTCTAGGAAAGTATTAGCTTCTGCTTGCCGTATTTCTGTGCTCTTCCCAAGGCATCCACTATTAACCATCACGAGGAAAGAATAACAGACTAGATGAACATTTAAACTGATCAGATATAGCCATTTTTATAATATGATGTGGCTGCTTCTTTTTTTTGTTTGTTTGTTTTCTGCTTTTGCGGAGATAGATGCTCGTATTTCAAATCACGGTTGGATTTTAAGTGCACAGGTTCCCCAGATTTCTTTGCAAACGTTGCTCCTGCTGATCAGCTGGCGAGCAAAACAAACCAAACGGCAGGTCTTCGTTCGGAAGTCTTGGCAAGGCAAGTTCATCGATATGGAACTGTATCCGTATGACCTAGGCAGAAGGAGCCAAGGGAAAAAACTAGTGAGAATCACTAAAGAAACTGCATTCAGGTATTTCAGTCAAGTAACAAAGAAGGGCAGTACACCCACAGAAGAAAATAGGAAGTTAGAGTAAAACTCTCAGTTGGCATTCCCTTACCTTGTTCTTGGTCAAAGAAAAGCAAAATGCACTGGCATGAGCATGATTTTATTTACAAAGGCTAACAGTAAGGTACAGCTCTAATGCTGCATGCGGGACTATTGACTGTAAGAGTTGACATTGTTGTATTTTCTGTCAGTAGCGGAACAGGATGTTTTATGAAATCTATTGCTGGTCAATAAGGCATATGAGATTCTTTAGATGATACATTTGAGCCTGAGCAGGCAGAAGAATTCCAATTCAAGATAGCATTTAAATATGTGTGTTTCCTTTAAATGGGAGCTTAAGTAAATGCTGGAATTGGAAAGGATTTAAACATGGGCTTTTCAAGTCTTTTCTTGAATGAGCAACCAAATTAGAAATAATGCTGCCCATTCCAGTGCCATCTTTAGCCTAGGACTGAACTAAAGGTAAAATCTGAATCAGTTCTCATTCATTCTCTGCAGAACAAGGAGTTTTGTTTTCTCTCATTTTTCTAATTAAGATGTGACATGAGGTGTGATTCTGGTATCTGAGCCACTCTTTCATAATAAAAATGTGAAATGAATGGTTTTATTTCTTTCCAGGTTGGTCACCTGGGAATAACATTTTACAAAACCTCACCCAGAGGTGATAGGGCATGCAAAGTGCATTCCGATTTGCTCGTTTTAAATAGCTCATTAATCATTAATGCCAGCATTCTCTTAATTGTATTTCTTTGTGACCAGCGGAGCATTTACTGGTGATCTGCAGAGAAGATGGCTCATTACTCTGTTGGCTCTCTTCCATTTTTTCCACCTGCTGTACCACACTGCTGATGGTTAAAAATATATGAATAACTGAAATTGGTTTTCTACATAGTCTGCTGCCATATTTCCACAAGAACCTGTACTTAACTTCCCCTGGGAGCAAAGTAATCTGTGGAACTGGAATAGAAGGTATTTAAGGGATGTGAGGCGCCTTATTAAGATGAATTTTGGACAATGAGGACATTTTAAGAAGCCAGATAGGATAAATTAATCTTCTTAGAATATTCCATAGTTATCACAGTCCTGGTGAAGCTTAAGAAGTTATGGTGTGCTAGCACATTGGGTGAATACACCCAACCGTGAATTAAAGGTACACCTCAGATCCGTCAATATTATGGCATATTATGGTAGAATATAAATTTTGGTATAACTTTTGCCGTTTCAAACTTGCGTGACTCTCTCCAAGTTCCTAGCTCCAGCTTTGAGGAAGAGCTGGGATGGATGCGGCTGGTCCTGCTGCTGACACCCGTCCGTCCTGCCGAGGCTGCCAGCAAATCTCTCAGGGAGTGCTGGAAGCTGTGGGTGGCAACTGGGGAGGATACAGCTGCTGAAAGCACACAGGGTGACAGGCTGCCATTGCACAGAGTGACTTGTGACCACGACTGACCAAGAGGAGACTGGATCTCACGGACTAGAGAGGATGGACTTCCGCTGCAAATTCCCTGGGCTCTGCTGGCAAGTTTCGTAGTGTTAGTCAGACCTCCTACTTCTGTGTTTCTTTGAGAGGAACTGTTTCTCAAGGAAGAACAAAAAGCCATTAGTACAATTGAAAGCAGCCAAATAGCTAATTCTTCAAATTTTATTTTAATTGCAAATGAATATGCTCTGAGAGTGGGATCAGAAACTTTTTGTATCCTGGCACCGGGAATGGACAGAAATGAAAGGGTAACAGATCCTTGACTTCGGCTAAATTAAAAAAAAAAACCTGTTTAATGAATGCTTCTTACACAGAGCCAAGCCCTCAGTTGCAGTGGTACCACTCCACTGACTTCAGTTCTAGGATCAGCGTAGCTGAGAGGAGAATGCAAATCACAAAATGGTTTCTATGCTCTACCTCGCTAGCAGCCTGTGTTTTGAAAAGACATTTGTCACTTTATTTCTTCGTATATAAATTTGCAACGAGCCAAATAATGACTTTGAATTACAAAAGAGGAAGTTAGAAGTTAAGGTGACAGCACCAAATATTAGGGAGACAGAGTTTTGACTGGAAGAGCAAGAAAAGTTTTAAACAAAGGTACGTGTGAGGATTTAACATATGCTACAGCTGCCACCACCACCGAGATAGATAAAGCTGTGAAAGAAAAAAAGAAAGTAGGTGCTATTAAGCTGAGAATTTCAAATGAACAAAGGTGCAAAGAGGCAGCAAACCACCTGGGTTTGCCATCAGCCCTGTTAACCCCAAGTTATTCAGGTAGGCGCTGATATTGATGCTATAGCGTATGCACAGGAATAGAGATTTGGGTACAAAGTTAATGTTCATTTATAGAAGACAAATTAAAGGGCAATAGAATTTATACTGGGGTAAGACTCTTCTCCCTCCCTCTGCAAATATTATCCTGTCATTTCAGGCAGTGCATTTAGTTTGCTGACCAATATTCGAATTCAGGTATTGCCAGTACTTGAACGTTGCCTGAAGTCATGCGGGACTTGATGCGGTTGCCTTAGCAGAGGCATTGGCATTTTGGATGCCCTGGGTTTTCTGAGAACTTGTCCAGGGCTTGTGGATGGGACATGGGGCTTGCGGGAGCCCCGTGCCTTTCTGGAGGGATGGCTGAAGGGCAGCCAGCGCTCTCTGGGGCATCGAAGGTGGGCGTGCTGCTGTGAAGCAATGGCCTCACCATTAAAGGAGCTTTTCTGGCATCAAGAGATCGTCCCTCCAAATTTTCTAATGTTCTCTGACTCAAAATAGGATCGTACTTCTAACAAAGTAATGGCAATAATACTAATATTTGACTTTTAACATGCCCTTTTCAGTCAGCGTGCCTCTGTGGCTTTCGCAGAGGAGATTGGATTGCTCTGCGTATTTGGCAGACACGTAGAAGCCAAGTGACTTGTTCAAAATCAGCCATCAGCAGAGAGGGGACTTGGGACAGCTTGGGGCTCCTGAGGCCACCTTTGTATTTAAAAGCTGTATTTGACACGGGTGAGATTCACCATATAAAATAAGTCACTAAATGGTTACAGATTTATAACACGCACAACCCTGAACTGGCATAAATCAAATTTATGTTGGTTTTTGTGTTGGTTTTTTTACTTTATGGTATGGCTGTACATAGGAAGCTCTTTCAGGTGTAGCAGTCCTAATTTTCCAAACAAATAGGTGGGTTTGTTTCTCCTCTCGTTTGAGGAGTGGGGGGACATGTATTTTGTACGGTGGTGGGGGATTTGCGCTGGCTGCAGCCTGCTGCCGAGATGAGTGATAGCAGATCTGCCCCCCAGCCACCGCGGGATACAGACCTGCCGCCGAGGATCCGTCTCAAGCTTAAGCCGAATTGCTTTGAAACTCAATTTGCAAGAGAACGGAGGAGGATTCTCTCCATGTAATTCCAAAATGTGGAAAATAGTAATTGCTTTTGCTTCATTCAGAGTATCCATGTAGGCAATCCTTTGGGCACCCTTCGGGCCCCAGCCTCCCCCGCCGCCGGAGTCGGTGAGAGGCTGGAGCTGCTCCTGGCTGCCAGCCACACTGGACCCCGCAGAGTTTTGTCACAGCCGTCCCCTCCGGTGGGTGGGCACCTCAGCTGAACAGCCACTGCCGCGTTTTACATCTGCTTAGGGCAGTGCCTTGCATCCCGCCCCATTACATGGAACAGGCTTTCATTACGGTAACTCTCTCTTTAATTGCCGGCATTTGAATTTGTCTCGTCAGCATGGAAGATAATCCTGTATATGAATAATCAGCTTTGATCTCAGATTTATAAGGTGTTTAGTTTTGCTCTATTCAGTAGAGAACATAAGTATTAGCGGATTTTTATTATTTTATTTGTGTATGAATCTCCTGTTAGGAGCTATCCTTGATCCTGTGGCTGGCTTGTCTGCTGATAATCTTTTTCTGTGCTTGAAGAGCTGACAAAAGCATCTGGGCCTCCCTGGCAGTAATTAGGGCGAGCTCAGTGCCTGCTGTGCTGGAAAGTAGCTCTGAGATTTGAGGAAATGCAAGTGCAAAATGCAAACTGGCTGGCATGCCAATACCTCCTTTCCTTTAGACAAAGGAACCGCTGCATTCAGTTGCATTTAACCAAGACTGTTATCTTGTCTGTTTGGGGTTTTTTTAACTCAGAAGTTTTACTAAACTCTGGTGTTATCTTGAGATCTATCTCCAGTGGGGTTTTCTCTCTGCTGCGCAGCTCTGTCTAGAATTGTCTTTACAAATTAATCAAACACCTTCAGTTTTCAAACACTGAATTTTAGAAAGCTAATGGAGGAACCTTCCTCTTTCCAAATATTTTATAAGGATTTACAATAGCAATTCCTTAGTCAAACTCAGGGAACTGCTGGAGAGGGTACAGCAAAGGGCTACAAAGATGAGGAAAGGCTTGAGGTACTTGGGTCTTTTTAGTCTGGAGAAGACAAGACTGAGGGGGGATATTACCAATGCTTATAAATACTTAAAGGATGGGTGTCAAGAGAATGGGGCCAGTCTCTTTTCAGTGGTGCCCAGTGACAGGACAAGAGGTGACAGCACAAACTTGAACTTTAGAAGTTCCATCTAAACATGAGGAGGAACTTCTTTCCTTTGAGGATGGCAGAGCCCTGGAAGAGGCTGCCCAGGGAGGTGGTGGAGTCTCCTTCTCTGGAGACATTCAAAACCCACCTGGACACCTTCCTGCTCTTGGAGACCCTGCTCTGGCAGGGGGTTGGACTAGATGATCTCCAGAGGTCACTTGTACCCTTATCATTCTGTGATTCTGTGAATCTCTTCATGTCAAGTCACTGGGTACTAAGTACTTATGAAGTTTCTTCCAAAGTGAAACTTAAAGATACATAAACCTCTAGGTGGAAAAAAGGATAACCTTAGGCTGCAATGTAGTCATTTTGTGTCCAGGAAGCCCACCTCCCTTAAAAGAGATGGAACAGGAACATAAGAAGTGACTGCTTATAACGTCTGTTTTACTGACACTCACAGCAGCTTCTTTGTGCTTGTGCTGTTGGGTTGGAACAGAATTGGGATGGTTTGCAAGCTGAGGGTGTAACTAAGCAGCACGTTGTGAATGACCGCACTCCCAAAATGTCATAGGGAAGAAGCAGCAGCTGATTCTGGCAATTTATCTATGTGGATTTGGAGGGGAGGGTTATTGTGGTGGAGGTAGGTTTTTTTTCTTTCTTTTCTTTTTTTTCTTTATTTTAATGTTTCTGTGGGAAGAGAATAGTGGTGTAATTTGTGAGCAAAATCCCTGCTGGCTGCTGTGTGGTGTAGATAAATCACAGCAAAGTAACCTGTTCCTTTCTTTAGTGGACATTTGCAGGAGCCGGGTGCAGTTTGTGACCTTTTCTTTGCATACTGAATAGCATGAGAAGCCACCCTGAGATCCCGCTCTGTCTGCACGACAGAATGTGGGACACATTCTTGTTACTCCTGACATTGCTTTCTTTGATATTCATCACAGCGGCTCTGCTCTACTCCTAAAAGCTAAAGCAGCATCTTGGTCAGAAATGGTTAGAAACACACATCTGGTCCTATTAAAGAATATATTTTGGTTTATATATTTTATAATATATAAAAATATTTTTATATATTATGCAATATATTAAATGTATTTTTTATATATTTTGTGTGTGCCCAGGGAGGTGGTGGAGTCACCATCCCTGGAGGGATTTAAGAAACGTGTAGACATGGCACTTCAGGGCATGCTCTAGTGCCTGAGATGGTTGCGTTGTGTCTGTGGCGTGCTTTGTTTGGTTGGTTTTGTTTGGTTGGGGTTTTTTTGTGGTTGGACTCCATGATCTCAAAGGTCCCTTCCAACCATGAAGATTCTGTGATTCTGTGATGATGATTCTCTGATTCTGGAAATCACCTGCAGACTTTTCTTTAAATCATAGTCTTCTTCTATAATTTCCTAATTATCAGAACCCCTTCTTGCATCACTTACCATGTTGTAGCATGAAGATGCTGCTACAACATTTCTTCCTGCTCCAGGGGAGGAAAAGTAGCATTCCCTCCTTCATCGTGAGGAACACAGGCCCTTGGACTGGCTGACAGAAAGGGCTGTCAAGTCCTGCAGTTATTCTTCTTTTTCTCTTCAGAGGTGATTATCAACACACCTCGGATATCTTTTAGTTGGTTTTGTTTGTTTTTTTTTTTTCTTTTAAGATCATAAGTGCTTTTGCCACAGCACTGCACCTTTGCTGTCCCTTACGCTCAGTGCCACCACGGTGTGCCCTGAATCTGTTTTGTAATACATGACACAATTATATCTCAGGGAGATTTGCTCTTTACATCCCGATGTTGTATGATTAATTTATAAGCAGCCAGTCCATGCTTGGAATGAAATAAGTTTTTAAGCTTTCTGCCTTTCTTCACATTTTTGTGTTCAATGTCTTTTACTTTTTTTTGGGGGGGAAGAGGAGGAGGTTTCCACAAAGCTGTTTTGGTGTTTACTTTCACCAAGAAGCTTAGTTAAATAATTGAAACAGCCAAAAAAATAGTTTAAAAAAAGGGCAAAATGTATTTTCTTGTTTTGCTTCATGAACAGCTGAGTTTGAATACAGATGCAGACTCTAAAGTAAATGAGATTATCTCAGTTCAGTATTCTGCACCACAGCTCCAATCCCCATCATTGTCCCAATCCCCATATCTATGAGATGGAAAGATTAAGTAATAATGAAGACATGTCACTGCACCTGCTTTCCCTGTATCAGGCTACATACAGTAAATCCTCCCGCAGTTTCGTTTTCCCCCTTAGGCATTATCTGTTGTTCACAGCTCCCAGCTGAGGGCCTGATCTAGATCTCCAAAGACTCTAAAAACACATTTCTAATCATTGCCTGTTCCGATTCGTCTACAGATTTTGAAAACAAGCTGCTTTTAAAGGTCTGTCTACATAAAGTAAACTGCAAGCATTTGAGTTAATGTGTAGTTCCATTTGTTAGAACTTTAACACTGGTTAAATGGTGAACATCTGGCACATAAGGCAGTTTAGTGGCTACAACATTTCGGCTGGCCTGGGCGTGTTTCCAAGGGCTCTTATGGAAAAGGTAAGAGTTCATCAAACCAAGGTTTTCAAGCATGTGCGTAGCCTTCAAGTCCCCAAAAGTCACCCAGTGACAGCAGAGAAAGCTGGTGTCCTCCCCTGTGCATGTGAAGGTGATGCATCTGCTGGTCCAGCAGCATCTTGGACCATTTTGATGGTTGGACTAGATGATCTTGAAGGTCCCTTCCAACCTTGACAGTTCTATGATCTTCTGGATTTGCCTGTCTCCTTTGCCCACCCAGCTCCAGGTGAACCTGCTTTGACAGGGGTTGGACTAGATGATCTCCCAAGGTCCCTTCCAGTTCCTACCATTCTGTGATCCAGCTCGGCATGGCCGTTGGCTCTTGCTAGAACAGCTTTGAGCTTCTCCATAACACGTCAGGATAATGCAGATGTGGTGAACAGATGGTGGGTGAGGTGACAACAGAGGAAATAAACCCACTCAAGGGCTGTGAGTCCAGAAATAAGGATCAATCTTTGATCTGCTGCATCGCTATGCTTCTTGAACAAATTACAGCCACGTCAAAGCCATGTTTTGTTTTGGCACTGGCATAGCCTTTGACTTTCAGGTTCTTTCTCTATTCCACCTTTCTTCTTTTTTTCCTCTCTAAACTGTTCTTTATCTTCTATCAGCATTGTTTATGCAAGAATGCCTCATTTTAAAATTTTTTTTCCGGCTTGACTAGTATGCGCTGCAATGATGTTCCTCTTTACTATCCTCCAGCTGTTTTGTTTTTCTTTTTTTTTTTCTTCCTAATGGCAGATGGCCCCTTGCTGTTAAGGTCATGTGCCATCAGCCTCACTGGAGAGCCTGCGTTCCATGGCAGCCACGTAATTGACTTGCTGCCATCTCACTGAAAGGTCACAGTGTGCTTTGGAGGGTGCTTTTCCCTTGTCTTAGTAGCATTTTGGATAGGGAATTATGTTTTATGCAATTCCAGACTCTCAGTTCCAATTTACACTTTTTCTTATTCTGTAAATGGAAAATATATTCCATATTAAGCATAATTTATTGTACTCAACAGCTGCTGTTATGGTGGCCTATTAGGATTGATATGTTTACACTGAAGCTCAGCATCTGGAATTTCTCCCTTGGTTCCTGCCCTCCTCCACTCAGGTCTGAAGTCCTTGGCTCGGGAAACCAAGCTGTGTGAGATGAAGAGTTAAGGAGTGGGAGTGAAGAGTCCTACGGACCCTGCAGCTCTTCCTGGCTTCTGCTGATGCTTTTGCTAACACGGGGAGAG
Source organism: Gallinago undulata (assembly GCA_026546715.1). NCBI lineage: Eukaryota > Metazoa > Chordata > Aves > Charadriiformes > Scolopacidae > Gallinago > Gallinago undulata. The sequence continues at coordinate 9,782,709 of JAOTQQ010000023.1, forward strand.
AGATGAAAAGCAGGGCAGGATGTGTCTGGAGGTGAAAATTCTCTTTGAGTGCTGAAAACAATTCCTGTTCCCTGTTGTCCTGCAGCAGCCTAGCCCCACAGTTATCCTTCAGCTGGGTGCTGGCTCCTGCAGTTGCGGCATTGAGGATGTTTCCTGTTGTTTCCAGAAAAGGACCAAATGTCAGCCCTTTCCATGTATCAGTAGTCCAAGCATTGACTCGGTCCTGGTTCTTCTGCAGCGAGTCCCCATCTTTTTAGGGATGCAACCAAAACATGAATAATAGAAGTATTTCAAGAAAAATGCTATTAAAATCTAGGAGCAACTTATGTAGCGTTGCCATATTTATTTATTTATTTGCTCTTTTAAAATCTGTCTTTTGGTATCTGCAACTTAGGGTTCACATTGTCAGCTTTTACTCTGCAGCCCAGAGAGCTAGAAATTCCACTTTCTAAATGACACATGCATTTGCAAAGGCTGGAGTTCAGAGAACAGTGCCAGACGCCGTAGGACCTGAAGGTCTCGCAGTGAAAACTGCCTGTACGGGTATGTGCTAGAAAAGACTGGAACAATGGTTTCATAGGAGGGTCGCTATAACATTTTATTAATACACTAATAAACCTAAACTTTGGAAAGGGCTGGTACTTTCATCTAGAATAATTATTATAATAGAAGACTTCCCGGGTCATTTTTATTGCTCTCCTGTGGGGCTGAAGCTGTTCTGGTGTAATGGAGTTTGCATATTCACGATATTTTAAGACCTATGAGAAGGTCATCTGCTAATAACAAACGGTGAGTCTGAGCAGCTCCACCAGGCTCTGTTTTATAGCTTGTCTTTGGACATAAATGTAAGCTTCAAAAGAATAATAATGCCCAAGCCGGTAAATAATATATCAGTCATCCTTGCTAATCTAGAAAAACTGTGCACGCTACTTCAGCCTATAGATATGAACTCCATTGTCTGAACAGAGACCTTTCTAAATAATTTGCCTTGTATAATAGATTATGAATCAATTGCTGTGAATTGGGTAGTTCTGGTGACTTCTGTTTTATTGCATTTAATCTTTCTCCTGTCATGGGTGTTCCAGGGAACGGGGTCTATTCGTTATGGCCCACTGTTGATGGCAGAGACGTATTCCTTTGCAGGAAGGCTTCTCCTGCAAGCTGTAAATTGAAGCTGAGAACTAAATTTATTCCTTCTAATACCTCATGCTGAATGACTGAACTTCAAACTACTCCCATAACATCAACTTTGGTGTTAGTTTGACAACATTGCGTTTCGTGTATTTATCTGAATTGCATAATTTAGTGCAAAGTATCGCAACTGTTCTTCTGTATGTACTGTGCTTTAAATAATACTTCTCCTTTTTTTTATTCACATATTTTATTAGCTATCAAGTTAGTCGGTATGCCAATTGATGTTTTGAGGTTTGCCTGACGCATTTTATGGTTGTATCGTACTGGGTTTGAGTGTTTATATACCTTGCTGATGCTCCATCTTTTACATAAGCCTGGCAATATAGTATATATATCATTCAAGACTTGATATTTGATGTTATTACATTCTTCTAGGCTATCATTTTCAAACAACACCAAAAAATTGCCTTGATTTTGGCAAAGAAGAAGAGTGCATTTGAATAATAATCAGAATGGGGAATGAGAAAAACCTGAATTTAGCAACTCCAGACATTTGAACAGCTTCACCTGATCATTTTTGCCTTTTCAGTAATGCCTTACTGAAGGTTTTTGCAGATAGCAGTGAAGTCCAGTGATCTCACACATGGAGGAGACTGCAGTAACTTTGCAGGGGTTTTTTGGGTTGTCATCCTTTTTTGTCTGAAGAGCAGATGTCCTTATCTCTATAGTAGAAAACGCAGATGAGAAATCAACACCTTTATTTGCTGTGGTAATGGTAGTAGGCACTGACAGTGCTTCTATAGGAGGGGTTGCAAAGAACCAGCCTGTCTGTAGTTACGGTGTGTCTGAGACTCAAGCCTGACTTGCAGTGCCTCCTACTCCTGTTTTCTGGAAAGCGGGGCTGTGAGTCCCTGCTGAATTGCAGTGCTGTACATGTCAGCACCCGTGGGCATGGGCATCTGCAATAAAACTACAGGGGTAAAAACTCAAGCAGAAATTTTGGTCGGTCGTCTTAGTTATGTGGGGAGAAAAAAGTTGCCATTGAAAATCCTTTTATGTATTTTAGCCACTTCTACTTCACAAGAGACTTGTGAAGGTTTGTTTTTTTTTTTTATTTCCCTTCTTTGACTTTTACTATATATTTCTGCTTTCAGGATCAAGCATTTATCCTGTCTCTATGGCCTCTCTTTGACAAGCCTATTCTTCTAACCAGCTGTGTCAGGCTTCAGAGATGCTTTTAGAAACACCTGTCCTGTGGTTTAGAGGCTTGACAGTCATTCAATTTATATCCTTTACAGGTTAAACTCCCGAGATTAAAGTGTAGGGTCAAAGCCAAAGTGTTTCTTAATTTTTTTTCTAGCATTGCCGCCAACCAATGTTAAAATGAAACATCCTCCAAAAGTATTAATATTGGTGCATGGAGAGGCATGATAATTGTGCAGAAAGCCAAAATGTGAACCTTTCAGCTTGCCTCACCCTCTTTCTCTTGTGCCCAGGTGCTAAACCCTTTCCATTCCTCATCTTTAGGATGCATCTTTAACTCTTCACAGTTGCTCTCCCTTAGACCTGTAGCAGTGCACTGTACTTCTCCTAAGGTACTACCTCCTACCCCAGTGCATCAACCCAACTAATGAATGGTCTTGTCCCTGTCGTGTGGTCCGCCTCTCAAATAGTTTCTTTTTATCACATATATGAGAAGAGTTACCTTCACGGAACACAGGACTTAACTGTTTTTTTCCTAGTAACTGGTAATTAAAGTCTCCCTGAAAGGAAGGGGTCCTCGTTCACAAGCAGTCATGAGATTTTGAGTTCACGAGATACCAAAGAGATGGCTCTCGGGAACAAAGCCATCAATGTGCTGATGCCATGGCTGGGTCAGCAGATGGGCAAAGCTGCCCCTGTAGCCCATCCACATCAACCACTAGCCATGAGGTCTGTAGTCCCACAGGTAGTGCAGGGGTACAGGTGTTCTGCATTGCCAGTCATCCACAAAGGAAAGACCTCATTTTGGAGTTTCCTGTCCCTCAGCTGGGAATTTTTATTATGTCATTTTTATGCCTGTGTGTCAGTGCTGCTTAAAGGGCCTGGGGAACACATAAAATCCACTTGGGATTTTGAGGTTTATTTGGTTTTCTTTCCTCTTCACATAGCCCGGGGCTAGTATTCTCTGTGATCCCTTAAATAGTAGCCACATAGGTTCAGTGTTAGCCTCCATGTGAAGTAAATGGGATGGAAACAGGATTATTTGAGCAGGAACTTCTTTCAAGTAAACTTAAAGGAAACAGCGCTTTCTACTTTTTAACTGAGAGGAAAAGGTGGTAGAAGTTTGGAAAAACTGTTACTGCCCCGAAATTCTTCACTCATGGTCTGTAGTTAGATGACAAAGAGCCACTGTATCACAGACAGTTTTCATGTGATTGTCTTTCCATTATAAAATAATGCAATAAAATAACACTGAAAATGAAACAGAAAATGAAAAAGATGAGTAAGTATAGGGAAAAGGGCTCTTAATGTTTAATAGCTACCACTGAAGTCCCTAATTCAGGCTACCAGTTCTTATGTTTCTGTAAGTAAGATGAGGTGTCAAACATTATTTAAGATGTATGTGCTGTGAGATGGGACTGTGCTTTGTGTTTCACGATGGATAAAGTATTGTTCCTAAATAAATCTTGCAATTCCAGCTGCAGTGACACAAATAATAGAACATGAAGGTGCTAAAGAAAATGGCCAATTTGAGTGATACAAAAAGAAGCCATGCTTCATTTGGTCTTAGAAAATAAGGCACAGCGCAGATATGATTGCCTTTCTTGATCGGTTGTATAGGATTGCTACTATATAAAGCTCTCCCTGCTTACATTTTGGGAGTGACTTGATGATTTGTGTATGTGGTGCAGGGCATTTTTCAGTTTTGAGAGACACGTTAAGGTAATGGTTCTGTGAATTGGTAAGCGTGGGAACTCTATAGCTCATTTTGTCATCAGATTCTGATTTGTTTGCAAATTAGGGATTCATGGGTAAGGGTGGCAAAGCCAGGCAGAGCACTGATCCTGAGAAAGACTGCAGCTCACAGGAGTAGTTGTCATTTTATTTTTTGCATATAATGGTCTATTTCTAAGAGCTAAGCTTCCACCACCAGGCACTTAGGAGAAATCATTTCTTCTCTCTTTGAAAAATAATACCAGCCTAAGTTACACCTTCTGGACCCCTCACACCCTTTAGCATTTTTATTGTCTGATCTGTTTATACTTCAAGGTGATTTTCAACCTTTAGCCTAATGAAAGAAAAAGTATGCTTGGTTCTTTGTAGCAAATATCTAAGTGGCCAACAGGTTAAAAATTGCATCTACAGAGAAAATGTTGCCTGACTTCATAAGCAAGTCAGATTGACAAATACCATTGGCTTCGTCTGTTCATTTCAAGATGGATTTAGCTAATGCCTGTGTGGTTGTAATCTCTGTGAGGTTACTTTATTACTTAGAACACATGTTTTGAAGTGGCAGTCAAAAGGATGAGGGCTTGGGGTTAAAAGACTTTCAGACATAATAATTCTTAATCAAAATCTCATTTGGAAAAAAATGGCACCTGGATTCAGCAAAGCAGTGAAGAACCATGGCTCTTCCAGGGAGTACAGCAGCCTGTCTTGACAGTGATTTATGTTCTTTTTGCCTAACCATGCCCAAGTATATTATCTAGGTTGACATGCATATGTACGTATATCAAGTGAGGTCTCAGCACCTGCTACGATCCCCAGACTGAATTTATCCCTGGTGATACCTTTGAGCATCGGTAGTGAACCAAGGACATGGTCCCTTGACACATATCAGCGAGATGTAGCGTGACATGATTTGGGCACAAGCTGGGCGTATATTTAGACTCCACGGCAGAAGTAATTAAGAGTGGAATTTGATTGTCATCTGGCCTTGCAGTTGTTCTTGCTATGAGAGTCTGGTCACTTGTAATCTTACAGGTCAACAAGCAGCCACCTAGCTTCTGTATTCTTTGACATTTCAGGGCTATTTCTAGGTAGACGTGAAGCAAGTGCTCTGTGGGAAAAATATTACAATAACAGGCGTGACTCCTGAAGTCTTGTCAAGTGCAGAATAATTTAGATTGTTTTGCAAATCCTATGCAAATTAAAAACACACTGCACTATTTGAAAAATACCTAGTCTGACTATTATGGCCCTAAGCATTACAAAAAGGTCACTATATCATTTACTAGAAAATTATAACCTCCCAATAGATTTTTGAACCATCTTGTAAAATTTCATACAAGTACAGCATTCAGGTAGGAGTTTTTGGGGGCACCACTGACACAAAACAAAGAAGATTTACAAATTAGATTTGATAGAGAAATGTTTATATGATCTTTGGATATCACTTCTACTGTATTGGATGGGATTCAGTAACACAAGTTATTTGTGCACTACTTTGTCGTTTCTTAATCCCTTCTTTCCCGCATCCCAGTCGTTTCAGCAATTCTCTGCAGCAGGGGCTGTTTTTTCTGGATTGTGTCCAAACCTCCTGTCACTGAAGAGTTACTCAGAATCTCCTCCTGATGGTATAATGTAGCTTAGTAACTTTACAAATTCAGCAAATTTAATAACGTGAGTAGTCAGATTCCCTGTGATTTCACACCAGAAAGAGATTTCACACAGATCTCATTCTTTTGTGTTATTCGGTGGAATCATCAAGTTGTTATCATCTAATTATTACATAGAACATTTAATGGGATGTGTGCTATAATTATGAATTTGACCAGGACACATTAAGGAAAAATCTTAACGTTTCATCAAGCGAATGGATCGTGCTTCAGAAGATGTGTGAGGTTATTTTCAGGAGTAATGCAGAGAAGTGAAGAGTTCAGCCTTGATTTATGAAATGCACAAGGCCCATTATAAAGGAAATTTGAAGGGCAGTATCCTAAAGTGATGAGGACATCTGGGAGAGGTTCAGCAGTGAAAGAAGGGGTGGCATAAATCATAAATGGGCCGTTCAGTGGTTGAAGATGTGTGTTTAGTGGGAAGGCTCTGAAATTTGCATTTGATTCTGGTTCAGGCTGCAGTAGCTCAGTGCCAGATTTGGATCACAAAGTTCTGTGATCCCTTTTTTGCTCTCTACTCCGCTGCCCAGTGAAGGCCCCCAAAACAGGTTTGGGGGAAGCAGAGCTGCAAATGCCCCTGTGCTTACAGTGTTGAAGGTGCATATTGGTTTACAACAGCGAAGAGGGCTGACTCCATTAGAACATCCTTCAAATTCCAGAATCAGAAGTAAGCTGCACCAGTTTAAAAGTGAAGCATTTTTCATGAATGTAAATGTGCTATTTGGAGAAAAATATAAGAATATATGTAAGTAAATAAGCCAATTCACTCAGCATTTTAGTGAATTTTTTTTTTGTGCTGAAAAAAAAATCTGTTGGCTGAAGCTTCTCTTCTTCAAAAGAATTGCAGGTTAGGAGCTACAGAGGTGCTAGAAAATTCTTTTAAAGAACATATTTGACGCTTTTGCATTATCCGCTAATTAAACAATACGTAGCACGTCCTACTTAAACCCACACTAGAAATGTGGGGAGTGTGCATATATCTGGGACTGATTTCAAAACAGATGTTTCTCGATGTTTCATCTCCCTCAGCTTCTGTTCTGGAGAGGTGGGTGAACACATTCGAGATGTATTTAGCAAATACAAAACGCACTTGAAGACGCTGCCGTCTGTGCGTGACATTGTCTCTGCCATGGTGCTCTGTCTGGATAAGGGGTTTGTTGTCTGCAGCGGAAAAGACAAAGACGAGAAACGTGAGTTTGCACACTAGGGATAACAAAAACAACCACCCAACAACCGCCAAACAACAGATGAGGTAATGTTTTGCAAGAGTATGAAAAGCAAAGGGACATGGGGAAATAAAAAGCTTTAGTGGCGTATCTGACATTGTTGTCTTTGTGTTCACTCTCACCCACGCGGCGGACCATTTCTTCATTTTTCCATATTTGTTTCCTTTGTATTTTTCATTAATTGTCCTATTTTCCGTAATTAATTGCATACTTCTAGATTTGTTCCTCTACCAAAAAATTCTGGAGGATTACTCTCTGCGTCCTTCCTCCCTATTATTTAGCATATTTAGTCATTTTTATCTTTCCTCTCAAAACCTATTCTCCCTCTTCCCCCCCCCCATTTTTTTTTCTGAAGAAACAGCATTTCTCAAGTTGCCATTTCTCATTGAGCTTTAGCAGCATCCTTCCATCTGCTCATTCCCCATGGCTCTGTTGTTCTCCTGCAGTAACAACAACCTTAATTTTTCCTTCCTGGGCACGCTGAGGCAACTGATAACGGGCAGTGAAACTTTCAGGAAAAAGCTTGTAAGCCAGTATATGAAGAGATGGGGGGCTCCTGTCAATGCCACGAGCAGCTGTCTTTTTGAATGGCCTTTGATATGGTGCAGCCAAGCGTGGGCACATTGCTTTGTGCAGAAGGTGTGTCTGGTGAGCAAGTCCGTATCGGCAACCCAACAGCGAAATGTCTGCTGGTCCCCAGGGATGTCTGGTCACCTGGTGCTAAGCCACTCACCTCGGCTAAGGCTCCGGTCCGGTTAGGCTGATGATTCACTGAGCTCTTCTGTAATCACCACGAAAGGGGAGAAAAGACCTCAGAGGGGCTCAAGGAGTGTTTTTCATGTGAAAGCACATGTTTTATTTATGTACAGTCTCTTTCGTATTTGTCCAAATATTTCTGTTTTCGGTGGGTTTTTAATCTGCAGTGGCATTTTTGCCAAAAATGATGTAAACTCTTTGTTTCCTTCTATCCTTTGTTTGCCTTTATTTCTTTTAGCCTGTTAAAAAAAATAACAGAGAAAGGAAGAAAGGGGTCAAGAACAGAGAAGTCTGAAAGCTTTTGAGTCAAAGCGACCATAATATATTAACTTAATTAAAAGAATCACAGAGAAGACTGTCCTTTGTCTTAATGTAAAATTAAGGGTTTATATGAGTTTTCTTATGATGTAGTCATCTGCCATAGAGGAACCAGAATTGCTCAGAGGTTTTGCTTTGGGGAGGTATTGTTTGTTTATTTTAAGCAAAAAAACCACACCAAACCTTTAAAGCTTCTAATTACGGAGAGATGAAAAGACATCAGGTACCATTTCTCGTTGAAGTCATAGGTGGAATAATGTGTCTCAGGTTTGGGATGGGCCAGCTAATCGTAAACTGGTGGGTCACCACTCAGTCACTGGGTTGCAGGACAGGGCTACCGTGAAATAAAAACACAGCCTTGTCTTCACTGAACAACATGTAGTAGCAGCCTGGGAGAAAGGTGTTTTCTTCTTCCTAGAGAAGAATGTGTTAAATGTGTTACACGTGTAAAATCGCAGCGCTGGGGATATAATTGGTTGAGATATGTATTTTGGAGGCTTCAGCTGTAAGTGTTCGTGAGAAGCCACCACTTGTAAGAGGGGGAAAAAAATGCATGAACATAGGCGTTTGTGCCACTATAAAACTACCTTTTTTTTTTTTTTTTTTGACTTCTTAGGCTGATATAAGCCTACTTTGAAGGCTCTAGTAACAGGAATTTCTTTGGAGACCAAAGCAGAAGGTGGAAGTGTAAGGGGAGTGATGTTAGTTTCAGGATGTTTAACGGCGCATACATTTACAAGCTACATACCTTCTTCAATAGCTTATCTTGGTTTTCAGGAGCTGACTGTTAACAGTGGCTCCTGCATCACACTTTTCCCAAGGTCCAGCTCTCAGGGAGTGTTGCTGTTCCATTTGTGCATGCTGTGTGCAGTGCTTTTAAAGGAGCAGTATTTTGTAGCAGGAGTTAAAGGTTTTCATGTAATAAAACAATGACGACAGTGCTGTGTATTTATATAGCCCTTTCCCAACAGGAGATTTCTGAATGTTAAGAAGGGCAAGATCATTATCATATGATGGGGCTTTATCTTCATGTTCTGTCCCTGTCAGAGGATAAATCACAGAATGAAGTTGGAAGGGACCTCTGGAGATCATCTAGTCCAACCCCCCTGCCAAAGCAGGTCCACCCAGAGCAGGTTGCACAG
>JAOTQQ010000023.1:9805641-9832991 GCA_026546715.1 Gallinago undulata
GGAAGGGAGGGGGGAAAGAAAAAGAAGGGAAAAAAAAAAGGGAGAAAAAGAGGAAAAAAAAAAAGCCGTAAGCAGGCAGGGTGGGCAGGCAGACATGGATATGAGATGGCACTGTGAAAACTCTCAGGTAGCTGCTTCTCTCCCGGCCGCTGCGGAGCACAGGGAAGCACTGCAGCCGCATGCAGGGTTTAAGATACCATTAGGCTGAGAGCAAGGAGGAGAAAAAAAAAAAAAAAAACGAAAAAAAAAGCGCATTCGAACCGATTATTGAAAATTACATATTTTTTTTTTTCAAATTAGAATACGTCTCCTTGGAGATTGCATGTCATTAATATTAAGATAAATTTCTGCACAGTATCTTTTTTAAATGTAGAAAAGCTTTTAAATTGGTTTTGGGTTGGTTTGTTGTTTTTTTTTTTTTTTTCTGCTCCAAGAAAATAACGCTTTGGTACCCAGAGCATGGATGCTTCTTGTTTTTTCTCATCTGCTTTTTTAAACAATAGAGATGGTTTCTAGCACGTTTGCTACAAACGAGTATAAAGGAAAGGAAAATTGAGAGGAATCAAATAAAAGCATGAATAAAACCTGCTTCAAATAGTTGCCAGGCTGCTTTCTGTTTAAAAACCTAGCAATTATTTTGGCTTAGATGATGCTTAAACCCTGACCATGCATGCTTTTCCTTTTGGCACCGAATATGCGTGTATGTGTGTGTGTACGTACGTGTGTATTTGTTTTGATTTGGTATTTTTTCAGTGAACGTTTTGCACCACTGGAATTCCTGTGAGTTACCTGCATGTTTTGATAAGAAAAATTGCATAGAAATGCCTGAGCGTATCCGATTGCCTAATGTGTCGTGATATAGAATGCAAAGTAGCTTCATTTTCAAATGAGTTCCTTCTAATCTGTTGGGGGAGGGCAAATGGCTGCATGTCGATGACAGTGAAAGTGTTTGTGTATTTTTTTGAAGACTGATTGTTTATATGCTTGTTTCTAACACTGAAAAGGAGGGGGGGGGTGGGTTGGTTGGTTGGTTGTTTATTTATTTATTAATTTCTCTATTTATAAATAACAGACCTCCAAGGTACCTAGTTTAAAAGAGCGTCGGTTGCAAAGCTTTCCGTGTTACCTGCAAACAAGCAGGAGGGGGGTGTTTGTGGGGAGGAGTGTGATCTTTCCTGCCTCTTCCCCCCCAGGAGAGCTGAAATGCCGTGGTGGTGTCACACCTTCGGGCACCACGGGAACTCTGCTGGGAACCCGGGCTGGCGCCGGGCGGGTGGCTGGGTCGCCACGAGGGCTGCCAAAAGGGGCTTTTAAAGAGAGGAAGCTGCAGCTTTTATCTGTCCATAAACGTCTGGTTTCCCCTTCATTCCGTGGGAAGGGAAGGAGCTTTTCCAATATGTTGTTTTCTTTCAAATTAATCAGAAGATAATAAAGTGGGGGGGGTGGTTGTGCAGATTTATCCCGGTTTACAGGTTGTGACGAGGGTGTTACAGGACTGAAGGGTTGGGGGGGGCTTTTTTTCATAATTGTGAAAAGGTTACCTGCTGAATTGGACCCGGCTGCCTTGATTATTGGTTTGGACTGCAGTTGTGGGGCTGAGGATCAAAGCTTTGTACCTTTGGTGCACTGGGTATATTGTGTAATCCTGCTTGTGTTTGTTAGCTGGGCTTCCTCAAAGTTCTGCCATTTTTTATTTTGTTTTTCTTTCATGTATGTGTTTAAATCTCTTAACATGGAATTCTGTAAAGCAGCTCTTATTGCCCTGGGCTAATCTGTACCTGCTTTTGCTCTTCCCATAGCATCTTACTCATCCAAAAGATATATTTGGGTGGTTGGTAGAGTTTTTTCCGTGCCAAATGGGCTTGGCCTGTTGGTATCTCAGGCCACTGTTCCAAGTTGAGGTTGAAAACTTTGTGAATTGGATTTGCCATTCCCAGCTCTGGTCCTAATACCCTTCCACATCACCTAGGCATCGTGTATAATTTGACACAGCTGACAGCATCTGCTCAGAGGAACCTTAGGGCTGAGCCAGAGTGGAAATTGAATTGCCTCTCAACTCCCTAATATTAATGATCCTTCCAGGTCAGCAGAGGAGTAATTGCTAGGGCAGCCTGAGGAATTGTCCATTAAACCTGCCTAGATGGTAGCTCACCTGTGGAGAGATGCATCCAGACAACGTCTACAAATTGAATTCCATTTGCTTAATAGAAGGTCTGCTAGAGTTATGAATATCTCAAAAGCCAATGTGTAGTCTCAAGTTTAATATTAAGTGATTTTTTTCTGGCATTTTAATATATTATAACTAAGGCCAGGCAGATTTGCCTTAGATCTGTCTGAAAAAAAAGAAGCACACCCAGAAATCTGGTTGCTGGTTATATCTTCAAGGGCAAACCTGTATTTCTGTGAAGGTATAGTTTGATTTAAATCCTTGTGGCATTAAGCAGGAGAAGAAAAGTTCATGTTGTCCATGTTCTTTAGTCCTTGAGGTATCTGCGCATTTAAAATAACTCATTAATCAGTCAAAGTTTGTATACACCAGGGCAACCTGATGAAGTGGGCAGCTGGACCTTTAAATCCAAAATCAATATTCAACAGGAATTCAGAGGAGACAAACAGCCTAAGGACAACGTTTAAAAACTCAACTGCACTTTATGTCTTGGAGTAATGCTGATTTAGCAAGAAATCCCAGTCACAGTGCGAGAGGATTTATTTTTTGACCTTGTGCATTGGAGATGACATAAAAAGTTAGGAGTTGTCAGCACAGCTTTACTGCGAGGAGGAAACGCAGGGGAGGTTCAGGCATCTCCTCTTGCCCTTATGAAAGGTGCTGGCGTGGAGTAGCAAAGAACACAGGTGCTCACAAAATGCTAAAATACCGATGCCTCAAAATAAAAATCACGTTCTTCTGAACTTGCTTTTGTGCCAGATAGAAGATTTTAACGAGTATACAATCATGGGGATAGTTTGGTGACACAGCTGAGGGAATGATCTAAGCTGCTGCAATCCAAACAGGAGATACCCTCTAGGAGATCTTGGACTACTACCTGTTCATCTGTCCTCTTGTTTCTTCACAACCACTGAAAATTGTGGTGGTTTCTTTCAACGGGCACGTGAGCTCTGGCAGCTCCATGTTGTGAAAGGGTTTCTCACTCTGCTGACACCCTTCTGCCTTGGGTCACCCATTGCTGCTGCTTAGAGCAGTCATTGCCTCTCCTTGGAGCTCTTTATGTCTTCACACTGTTAGAGGTGGTCTTACAGCTTGGTTGGGTTGTGTGGATCTAAAGAAATCATCAAGATAAGTAGTTGAAGAAAATATCAAATTCAGTCTTAGCCAAGGAGAAGCTCGACTGGTGGAACTTATAGTGAATGGCCTTCATAACTTTTTAGTTGACTTTTTCAGTACCTTTGAATACATAATCATTATTTTTAGTTGTCTATTTTAATATAAAGTTTAGTCATTCTGTTTGTTTCAGTGTTGCTATTAGCCAGGTTTTTTTCCTCACCTAACTGATCAGCTTTTCTGACACAAAAGAATCATTTTAACGCTTGTTTTGCATGTTTAGCCAGTAGTAACTTTGGATTTCTGGTTCACTTGTTCCCCCTTTGTTTTTACTTTTCTGACTTGGTTTTTTGAGCCATAGGGTATTTTGTCCTGCTCTTGCAAGCTGCTCCAAGCAGCAGATCCAGGAAGAGTCTGACACCAGCATGAGAAGTTGCTCTCATGAGGTAGCTCCAATGATTACAGTATTTTGCTATGCTTTTTTGCATTGCCTTGCTCTTTTGGTCTTGTCTACATCAGAATTGTACTCTATTTTTCCCTGTGGGACTCATAATTAGATTTAGCTATATAGTCATGTGCAGTTAAGTAAGGCTAATCATTGGGGTTTTTTTCAGATCATATCTTGCAATCCCTTTTGGGTGAAACTTCAGGTGACGCCTCCAATCTAAGTACCATATCAAGATGAGATGGAGTAGGAGCTGATGACAAAACTTAGTCAACAGCTTTTGGAAAGTGGAGTGACTGTACGTCAACAGGCAGCCAGCAAAACCCTGGCAATTAGTCAGCCCTGGTTCCTCCAAGGAAATCCCTGTGGGGACCATTTCTGCGCAGCCCCCATGGCTGGTTGGGTTTTGATGGGACACTGCAAACCAGGTCAAACTCCTGTTCTGTGTTCATACATACCCATTGCTACCAGCAACAAATACTGCCTTTTTTGTTTTGTTTTGTTTTGTTTTTCTCCTACTAATGTATTTGACAGCATAAGGGAAAAAAAATGCATCGAACCTTTTCAAAAAAAGGGGGAAAGGCCTAGAATTAGAAAGTACTTTTTGCATGTGCAGGAAATCCAAGTATTTTGGACACCTAGGTTAGTCTTGTGGAGCAGGGTGGGTGTCTTTCCAAAACTGGTGGATTTAAGGAGAATCTCTGCCAGCATTAAGGTCAGTGGAAGTTTTGACATTGGCGTTAATGTCATTGACGTGTTATCCCTGGCAGAAGTCTGAATTGGCACAGGTTATGAAGTCCAAGTAGGTAAGGACATAGAATTGATTTATAAACCTACTTATCCCTTGGTTGATGGTTGCTAAAAGTGTATGAGATGTGAAGTGTAAAATGAGCAAGATGGTATTTTCAGCAAAATGATTCATTTTGAATTCCGTCTCACGAACTAATGATTACTCACCAGTGGAGAGCTGGGAAGCTTTCAGGTGGTGAGGTGTTTCTCATGCTCATAGTCTGTAACATCCAGGACCTTGGAGCACCTTCTGGTTTGAGTTTGGCCATGTGTTTTTGGCGCAAATCCAGAAGTGAATACAGTAAGTTGTGGGCTTTAGCACAGCGTAAATTGCATTTCTTGGTCACAATATTGTTGGTGCCTTGTTCACTGGTTTCTCTAAATAGGCTGTGGTATAGGTGCAAACCAAAAAAAACTAAACTACATGAAGTAAAGACTTCAGATATTTTCTTGACGTTTCCACAAGTTTGGGTTTGTTTTGGGTTTTTTTCTTTCTTGTGGTTCTCCTGATTTTATTCCCCTTCCTATCTATTTTCAAAACTCCCTCTCTAGTTCACTCTCGTTGTGAAAGCAACACTATCACGTGTGCTGTTGTTATATTATTCCATACTGGATGCTGGGGGAGATGCTTTGCTTTTCTGTGTTGTTATTTAGTGCTGCTTCCCCGTAGTCATTCAGGGGTTTTCTTGGGTTTTCAAAATTGTCTGTGAGGTTATTTGAACTGTTAACAAAAACCAGTAAGTTAGAAAACCAGTAAGTTAGGTGAGCAAGTTCAGTGTCAGGACAAGGGTGGTGGAGTCCAGGGCTGTGTGTCTGCACTATCACCACTACCAATTTTTCCCACTCCCTCAAAGCAGAAGATACACCTGGGGCACAGCTGCATCAAAGAGGTGGAGGGTGCTTTTGGTTTTCCCCTGGTTTATCTTGCATGACCAATGGGTCTTTAAGAAATGTGATGCCAGTTGAGTAAGCAAAAGTAAGTTAAGAGTACATAGAAAATTAGAAAATGTACATTATTTGTGTAGGGTATATTGTAACATTAGAAGCAAAAATGAAGGTCATGTGGCCCTTAGAAGTAAAGCAGGTATTTGAGTTCATCACTTGCTTAGTAGTGGAGATACGACAGCAAAGGAAAAGTCCCAGTTCTCCTTTACATATAACACAGGTACATTAAATACCGCTATTCAAGTGTCAGTAAGGCACCAAAGATGGGGGAGCTGAGGAACGGAGCGGAGCCAAGTTTGATGAAGAACCAATGTCCGTCAGGTGTCCAAGCAGGGAGGTGGCAGCGGGGATGGTTGGGAGACCGCTCGGCCAAAATCACAGCAGGCCACTGCAAAAATATCCCCTCCGACACGCGAATATGTTCTGTGAGCTTGAGGTCAACGTCAGCCCCCGTTTCCCGGGCAAGCTTGCTTCCCCCAGCCCGTGCCAGCTCCACGGCGGTTCGCTGAGGCCAAGCTAAAAATGTAGCTTGTGATTTCATAGAGGATGTCCATCTGCACCGAACAGCCTGAGCAGCCCCGGGCCCTCGCCGGCAACTGCGGCCGCAGAGCTGCCGCCTCCCACGTCAGCCTCAGAGACCAGGTTCAGCACCCAGTCCACCAGGGCCACAAATAACTCTCCTCTTCTTTCCTAGCAAAGGGTGCAAGGCTAGGGCACACTGCACCCTTCTTCATCTTTACCCCCAGGAAACAAACCTTTCAACGGGTTTAATCTCAGCCTGGCCCAGCGAGGCATCTCCAGGCACGACCGGGGCGGGTTGGACTATGGCCACCTTGCTCAGGTTTGGTTAGGAAGAGACTTTACAGGAGAGCCTTTCTGTTACTCCTCTTTTTATTTATTGATGTTATTCTAGTTAACAGCAGACAGCAAGGGGTTTCTGCTAACTCTTGCAGGGGTCAGGGCACACCAAACGGCCAAGAGAGAATCGGCGTAATTTCTTTCTTTCTGCCTGTCTCTTAAGCGCTAAATTGCCAGTTGCACGATTTTTGCCTAGAGGCACAAGAAAATGAGACCCCACGCTTTTCCGTAAGCTGCGCTGACAATTGGCATCTTTACCAGTCCTAACCCTTCCCTTTGCAGCTTTCCCTGTGCAGAAAATTTCTATCGCTCTACATAATTCCCCTTTCTGCTGGGGGATCCCTAGGGAATAGCCGAAGCGAAGTGGCAGCGGAGCCATCTGAAAAGGCTGCAAAGGCGACCTTTGCAAAATGCTCCTTCAGGGTTACTGGTGATGATGTGTGAGGCAGAGAGGATACAGACTGACATTCAAATCTCACTGCTTTTTGTGCAGCAGACGGTTATAGAGGGAATAATAGCAACTTTTAAGCCCAGAGGAGTATATCTGTCACTTTGTCTAATCTCTGTTTTCTGGCGGTCTGAAATAGGCGACTGAGGTGGTCAACCTAGTCCTGAAAAAGTCTGAGACAATTTTCTTGTGTCCAAACTGCCTGTAATATCTGTTCCCCGCTGCAATACAGGTGATTTATCAGAAGCAGGAAAGAGCAGCAGCTTTTATGACAGCGGGATCCTTCTTCTGGTGTGCGGCCGCTGCAGGATGAGGAGCTCTGGCAGCTGATCCCTGCTCCTGCCCCTGCCTTGCATTGTGCCGAGACTGACTGCTCTAGTAGACTTTGTGTTATTCTTTTTATAGCCCGCTGTCCAGATGGCCTCAGGGATTTTCAACGGCAGGTATTGTTGTATGTGGAAATAAAGCAACTGAAAGTAACCTGGGTAAATGATCTGAAAGTACAGTGAGAAGTGACTAATTCCCACTGAAAGCCTAACTCAGCTGTAATTCATTTCATTTCCGTGAGAAGATTCTCATTTACTCGTGATTAATTAGACAGAACCATCGGAGATTACTCAATAATAAGATGACCCTGGAAAATAACATTATTCCCCTTGAACGAACTGTAAGCAGCTCCAGTTGTTTGTCAGACTCTTAGTGCATGGCGTCTGTCTCCACTGCTGAGGAGCTACGGAAAGCAAAATGGAAAGGTGCTGTCTTACCCGTGTTGGTAACCGGAGGAAGGACAGCTGAAGCTGGGAAAAACGTTGGGGAAACAACGTTCTCTCACAGTGTGGAAAGCAGTGGCACTCAGAGCCGAACTCACGACTGCAGCTCCTTTGGCCAGCATAGCCAGGTGGGGGTGGGGCCTGGGCTTTCATAAACTCATTCGTTTATGAATATGCCAGATAATTTCCAGATTTTAACTGAATTTGAGGATCCAAGCAAGAACTGGGAAAAACAGATATTAATCATGTTATTTTGGCATTTTGGATAAAGTTGGTGTGACTCTTTAAATAATTCACATTCAATTCACGGTGAGCTTTGCAAACTGTCTTTTATTTCATATGGTCTTAGACTTCAGTGCTGTTTCAGATATGAAAAATAATTTCTTCCTATATTCTCTATCAGGCTTTTGCTCCAGTACCAGCATCCCAGAACAGAACAGCTCTCTAATGGAGGGCACTAAGAATGACAAATCCATTGTCTTGAGTTGAAATTATCCTGAGCAATAAATTTGACAATTTAGTAATTAAATACATTAGAAAATGTGTAATCATGCTATTTCTTGCATTTTCCAAGTGCTATTTGAGTTATTATCCAGATTCAGTGTTGTGCATGTATGTGTATGACCTGAAACAGGTCAGTGATTCAGGAAGCTCCTTCTTTGGGTTTTCCTCCAGGAATAGTTTCTTAATTTGGAGGTGGCATTTCTTCTTCCTGTGAATGGCTTTGCATGGATGTATGCTCAATTGTATTACAGGTAATAACCGGGAGGGGAGAGGATATTCCTGGAAGAAAGGAAAGGCAGGAATATTCTGTGACCTTGCAAAATAATTGGGGGTGGGAGTTAAGGAAACTACTACATGTTCTATATATAAGGCTGAGTTTTGTCATCCTCAGAAGGTAGTCCTGCAAGTTAGACACAGCCACCAAATTTGGTCCTCAGGTTTGTGGCCATTAGTGAGGTCAGCAGTCAAAAAAAGTAAATTTTTTTTTCTTCTTTGTAAATTCCTGTAGACCTAATGGAAAAACGTTAGGAACTGCGTAAATTGCTGGATCTGATTTCCATGTGAGTTGTTCTGGCTCTGAAATGCTGGACAGGATGCTTTGCTCAGCGGGTGCTCTTGGTCTCCAAAAAAAAGGAGAGGAGTTTCAGCCCAGAACAGTACCCTCACACACACGCAGGGGTGGCACTGGTGACCAAACCGCCGATGCTCCTGCTCGTGCCGGCGGCATGATTTGGGGCTGGAGGCGCCGTGTGTGTGCCCAGTCCACAATCCCTCCGGCCGAGGGAGCTGGCCAGGTCCGGATGCTGAACTGAGCAAAACGCTGGCTCCATCCCAAGGATCTCTAATTTTATTAGATTGCCTATACCGAGCAGGTGGCTGACTGACTACAAGGTACATTCTAAGAGCTGAGATTGTAGTCTTTTATCGGGGAAGTTTGGTTTATCTCACACTGCAGAGGTCAGATCAGGAGAAACAGCGGTGCTCTCCTTACCATCAATTTCACGCCAATTAAAATCTCAAAATAAGAGTATTGTAACTGCCTCCGCTGCTCTTGGTAGGGCAGTCTCCTTTTTATTTTTTAACTTCATTTACAGTGCAAGACTGAGTATTATACTCTGATTTCGGAACCAGCACCCCCTTGAAGTGACAGGGAGCAATACTTGTACCTGTTATTTCTTGCTGGCTGAAAATTCCGCAGGGCATCATTGCATCTGTCCCCACTCCATCCCTGCTCCTCTGGAGCTGCACACTGGGCCAGTAGCTCACATCCAGTAGTCCCACTTAGAGCCCTATCAGGACAAAGGGGAAGGGATTATGCTGCCATCCAGTGAGACCTGGACAGGCTGGAGAGTTGGGCGGAGAAGAACCTGATGAAATTCAACAAAGGCAAGTGTAGGGTGCTGCACCTGGGGAGGAATAACCCCCTGCACCAGGACAGGTTGGGAGCTGACCTGCTGGAGAGCAGCTCTGAGGAGAAAGACCTAGGAGTCCTGGTGGACAAGAGGATGTCCATGAGCTGACATCTTCTCTCCAGTGAGCCAGCAATGCGGCTTTGTGGCCAAGAAGGCCAATGGCATCCTGGGGTGCATCAGGAAGAGTGTCACCAGCAGGTTGAGAGAGGTCATCTTGCCCCTCTGCTCTGCCCTGGTGAGACCCCGTCTGGAGCACTGTGTCCAATTCTGGGCTCCCAAGTTCCAGAAGGACAGGGAACTGCTGGAGAGGGTACAAAACTGATGAGGGACCTGAAGCATCTCTCTTATGAGGAAAGGCTGAGGGACTTGGGTCCTTTTGGTCTGGAGAAGACTCAGGGGGCATCCATCAATGCTTATAAACACTAAAAGGGTGGGTGTCAAGAGGACAGAGCTGATCTTTTTTCAGTGTTGCCCAGGGACAGGACAAGAGGAAATGGGCACAAACTTGACTATAAGAAGTTCCACCTAAAGATGAGGAGGAACTTCTTTACTGTGAGGGCGGCAGAGCCCTGGCAGAGGCTGCCCAGGGAGGTGGTGGAGTCTCCTTCTCTGGAGACATTCAACCCCCGCCTGGGGTTCCTGTGCAACCTGCTCTGGGTGGACTTGCTTTGGCAGGGGGGTTTGACTAGATGATCTCTGGAGGTCCCTTCCAACCCCATGTGATTCTGTGATCTCCGTGCAAGAGCCTGCCTTCGGTGTATTTTTAAAACAAAGCAGCCAATGCTCTATAACCATCTGTCTGCCACCGGGCTCTTGCAAGCCTGCCGGCTTTGATTCCTGCCTTTGCATGCCGTGCCCGTGAAGAAGACACCCTTCCCAAGGTCAGAGGCTGGTGTGCTTTTATGCTCAGAAAAGGGATGAAGGGTTATTCAGAACAACAAAGTGAAAAGTCTCTGAAAGGATTCATCCCTCAGCAGGTGCTTTGAATCTTGCGTGCAGCCAGGGGCTACAGCTGTGGAAGTCACAGAGTAATGAATTAGCCTTGTGGGGACAGCTAATTGGCAGCTTCTCCTTCAGAACGAGACCCTTTAGTGCACTGAGTATGCGTGTGCCTATTTTCATACTCGGGCAGAGTTGTGAAAATATTTGATATGTAATCTCCCCTTTTTTCTGCTGTGATTCACCTATGGAGAACAGCTCCTGGATTTGGGAATGATCATAGGTAGCTCTCAGCCCTGATACAAAGGGAAAAGATTGTATTTTAGTCATTTATTTTCAGGCAGAGAATCTTCTTTGGACAGACATGTTACCCCTAACTTGAGGGTGTTGGTACCATCCTCAAGAGCACTGAGTAACACGGAGTAGTTAACACTGATTAACGTCTTGGAGGTGGTGGAAGAGAGGATTAAATGAATTGCAAAAAGTTAAAATATTTCTTATATGAGTCAGTGATTGGGAAACCAGTCTTGAAACCTCCTTTAAAAAAAAAATTAAGATAAGAAGAGTAGGACATCTTAACCTTCCAGAAAGAGAAAACGAGTCTCTTCAGAGACATCCCAAGTTTATCCTTGTGGTGTTCTGAGGCATGAGGAGGATGCACGAATACCACTGCCAAAGAACCAAGAGTAACACATGAGTGGACAGAGAGAGGATTCAGGCTGCAGCAGACAACAGGGAAGGTTTATTTTCTTCGTATTCCACATCTACAGAAACTTCATTTCCAGCAGAAATTACAGGAGTTGTATTTGTCTCCAGGAAGGGCTGTGATGATGCCGGGAGAAGCCTGTTAAATAGTGTTTGTGTTTTCCCAGAGCTGTAACGAGAAAGAACATAAGCAGGTGTGGATTGGGCTGGTTTGGGGAGGAGTAAAAGCAGCCTGAGAAAACTGGGAAGGAGCTGAATGTGCAGTTGGTTGACAAAGTTCACCAGAGAAGAGAGAGGTAGGCCAGGGTGGGATTGTTTTAGCTGATGTTCCCATCCCAGGAAGTGTTCAGGACCAGGCTGGATGGGGCTTGGAGCAACATGGTCTAGTGAGAGGTGTCCCTGCCCAGGGCAGTGGGGTTGGAACTCAATGATTTTTAAGGTCCCTTCCAACCTAAACCATTCTATGACTCTATGATTCTGTGTTCAAAGTACATCTGGCATTTATCTGCCAGCTGCTGTTGGGCTGCTGGAAGCAATCAGTTAGAAAAGTTGCCTGATGGGGTATTTCACAAAAGGAAAATTTCCTGTCTGTGAATAAATGGGTAGCAGAAGAGGCCAGCTTGCTGCCACAGCTCAGCTGTGTGGAAAAGCGTGAGGAATATCAAGCTCAAAATCAAGCTTAGATCCAAAGATTCCAATATCAAGAGGTCCATTCAACTAGAGAATTGCTACGACACTGCTCATTAAAAATGGTTTCTTATATCTGTACATGCATTTCAACCAACCTTTATAAGATGCATTAGAAACCGTATCCTGTGTGGGACTTCTGAGATGCATCAATAGACATAAGGCATTCGGAGAGTGTGGGGATTTTAAAAAGTCAGGTTTTAGCTGGGTTTTTGCCAGGTTTAATAAAATGACCTCTGACTGAAGGCGGGGAAGACTAGCTCAAGACACAGATTTTAAGCAAAAGCTCATAGTGGTTCATTCACCCACACAGGAACTTATTCATAGTTCCCTAAGCTGAGAATGTAAGACTGAAAAAAATTTCTAGGTTGTAAAGTCTAGTCTGTTTTTGAGGTTTTCCTCTACTACAGTTTTAGATGGACCTTTCTAGCAGTAGATGTATATTAGAAGTCTTTAGGCATGGAAAAAATGCTCAGCGCTGCTCAATTGACCCTTCAAATTAGTTGTTTAGGAATGCTGAAGATTAAACATATTTCTCTGTTTTATTTTTCTATCATTTCACTAGGCATTGTTGTAATATAGCAGGGCCTGCAGAAATTACAAGTACAAAATGCAAATATAGTTATATGTCACAAGGACTTACATTACTGGTTACTGACAGGGCATAAGATAGATTCTTGTTCTTGAACATTTTTCAGACGCTTCTTTCCCGACAGTAGCAATTTTCAAGTCACTGATGCCTTCTTCAGTGTTGGTTCTTTTTAAAAGTCATTATTTTGTTATTATAATAACAATTGTAAAACGTTTTGGGGGTAAACAAATGCTACATGATATGTCCTAGTTCTGCATGTGTGTGTTTCAAAATGTTGACAAAGAATTCGTGACCCTGACAATGTCCCATCACCTCTGGGGTGGCCTTTCACAGTCATCGTAAGGAAGACAGCCGTTGTCTGAGAGAGATTTCTGTACATGAACTGTATCACTATCGAATAAACATGTTTTCTACTACAGTGGCCTGCTAGCAACAATCCATTAATTTAAGAAGATGTCTCAGTAATAGTGGAACAACTGACCAAATAATCCTAATCTACGGGCACCTTTCTTAATGATCTGAACTTCTGCAGAACCTGTTGAGGACATAGCTGCTGGTAGATCTGTTGGTCTTTATCCAAGCAAAATTCCCTCTGGCAGCGGTAGGAGTAATGCCTAGTGAGACCTAAAGATGCACTTAGCGGAATTCATCCTTGCTTCTGAAAACTCCTACTTCAATCCAGGTGACAATATGGGAGGGGAGCAGAAGTGGGAGATGAATTCAAAGAGCAATTAGGGAAAGAATTTGCTTTTAAAGCAATTCTGGCTTTTTGCTGTTTGATTTTGAAATTATTGTAATTGTCTTTCATTTAAAATGTTGAACCTTTGATGAAAAATGAGAAATTAGATGCTGACATTAGAAGGGGAATTGCAGTCATTACCAAGAGCAGACTTAGATGCAGGACTTGGTGCACGATGCTGAAGCCACTTTTGTCTTTCAGTGAGTTGATTAAAGTGGTTCTTACCTTTATGAACTTCTCTGTGTATTATAGGATAATACGAAATATTCCTTCCTCTTCTTTCTTTTTTAAATATCCCTGTGCTGTCATGTGATGTACAGCAAAAGTGGTGTAGGTCAAGCAGTCCTTCTGGTTGGTCATGGTGAATATCCATAATCTCTTCGATGCCCAGTATAGCTTAGCCCCTAAGAGGTTTGGCTGTATGTGTTGGCACTTCTGAAGCTTCACTGGATTTTTGTAGGAGAGGAAAAGAAGAAAAAAAATAACAACAAAATGAAAGTTCCTGTTCTACATAAATATCTTCCTACTTTTGCTCTCCACAGTATAAATTATGGCATGAAATATTAATTTGTTTCAAAGCATGGTTCTGTAGCTTATTTGCTTAACTTCTGCAGTGTTTTAATGAAAACCCAATTTGATTTTAACGGGTTAGGGTTGTACTTTTAAAGGCAGTGGCAGATTTGTAGATAGTGATTCCTTGAAGAGTGATTATAGAGACAGTTGCTTACATAATTACTGCATTATATGTATGTTACCAGTGTTACGTGACATTAAAATAAGCCGTTAATCCATATTCTTATTATCCCCAGTAGCTAAAAAAAACAGGGAATGAGAAAAGTAGACCATCCGCCGTGAGAAATAGAGTGGGTCCCCAAAGGAGGTCCTGATTGCTTAAGAAAATGAGGTACCATATCTGATAAGGAGGTTGTGTGCATGTACTTCTGAGATTCAGCCATTCCACTTTGCAGATAATTTTCTTATCTAGAGTAATTAGGGTTGTTTGTTGCTTGCATGTTTCTATGGCTTAAAGCTGAGCTGATGCTGCTGTCGCAGAAGTACTGGTTCTGTCTTGGGGACACCCACTTCTGGCCCCAGCTCCCAACGGTGCACTGAAGCATCATGGCTTGTGCTTCTCCAAGCCAAGATGTCTCTCTTACCAGGTCTGGCAGAGCTGGAGGGGCTAAAAATAAAGCATAATAAAGACTCTTGGAGATCATGAGTGGGTGCCCTATGCAAAAAGAAGCAGGGAGACTTAACTTTCTTTTATTTTGCAAAACATAAGGCTGCGTAAGTGGAAGGGGGGTTGATCTAAATGCTTGGACGTGGGACAGAAATGATGAGTTTACTGTATCTCTAGCTCTTCTCAGTGTGTATAGTCCTTTGCCGGTAAAAGTAGGAGGGTTAAAACCACTGTGTGCAGCGCGTGGCATCTCCAGAACACCCCACTGTTCTTGGGGTGGGAAGGGCAATGCAGGCTTCAAAGTTAGGCTCTGATCTGAAGCGGAGTACAGCCATAGGGACAGGTTCACCACATTCTTTGAGTGGACGCTTTAATGAAGTTTTGAGTCATAGAGCAGCGAGCTGTGTGAAAGCAGCAGTGAAACAGTGATTGTATCCTAAACATTGTGGAATGCAGGGATTAAATGCAGCATCTCCCACAAAGGCACACATGCTCACTCTGCCTATTTTCTAGTTCACTGTGTACGAGAGAAGAATTAAATATTTAGTCATTTTCCCCTTCTGCAGGTAAGATTACGCTTTCTTTTAAATTATTCTTTCTTAATCAGTGGTTCGGGTTGCCTGAGACGGTGAGTTGCCTGAACAGTGAGTTCAGAGGTTTATCTGTGAGGCTAAGCGCTGCCGTGCTGCCAAACGCCTGCTGCTTGGGCAGGTTATTGTTTGAAGTGAGCAAGTTTCAACCACTGTTAATTAGCTTTTGAACAGTATTTTTTTATTATTATTTTTTTGTGTGTGTGCTTTGTTTTGTTTCACAGTATAATTTCTCTGGTGTTTGCTCTGTGCATAAGCAGGTAAACATGACATCTCAATTCAGATTGCTGTGCTCATCGAGAGGAAAGTCTTGGTGGCATTGAGTCCTCAGTGTTGAGTTCCTCAAGCCACTGTGGTTTCGTGTGAGATGAATGCGTGAGATGCCTACAGAGGGTGGGCAGTGGGCTTGGATGAAGCCCCTTGAAGCATGGTAAACGTGGTGATGTGCTCTAGGAAATGAACTGGAGGCGTGCTGGGGTTTGCCCGTGTTGGGTGACGTTAAGGTGTGCCTTTAGCACAGGAGGGTGTTTGCTGGAAGCACGGCACAGCCTGAGACGTTGTGCAGTTTCTGCCAGGCTCCGCGTCCCCCAGGCGTGTCGGTAATGGGTGGTAATGGGTGGTACCCTGAGTGCTGGGAGGGGATCCCTGGAACACAGGGGAGTTAATTATCTGAAAGCAAAAAATAACAAACACCCGCTACACTGAGGGAAAGGTAAGGTTTTCTTAGCTTTAATAAGTAACAGAGGAGGGTGAACCCCTCACCATCCGTAATAGAAGCGCTGGGAATTGTGGCGGTCCCTCTCTGGCAGGCAAAGGTCCCCAAATCACCGGTGCTGGCAGGGGAGAGGGAGCACTGCTGACAGCACCCTCTCCTCTCCTCCTGCTGCTGGACTCACAGAATCATACAATCGTTTCAGTTGGAAGGGACCTTAAAGATCATGGAGTTCCAAACCCCCTGCCTTGGGCAGGGACACCTCCCACCAGACCAGGTTGCTCCAAGCCCCATCCAGCCTGGCCTTGAACCCCTCCAGGGATGGGGCAGCCACAGCTTCCCTTGGCAACCTCTTCCAGTGTCTCACCACCCTCACACCAAAGAATTTCTTTCTGGGATCTAATCTAAGTCTCCCTTCTTCCAATTTAATCTTCATGGTTGGAAGGGACCTCTGAGCCCATTGAGTCCAACCACAAAAATAAGAGGCTGCCGTGCCCTGCTTGCCTTGGGGAGGAGAGCCTGGAGCCCCCGCTCCGTCGTACCGCAGGCTGCCAAGCCGGGGGGCTCCGGGGGACGGGAGTTTTCAGCATCCCTCCGAGTCACAGCGGGAGATCCCGGCCAAAAACCGGCAGAGCTGCATTCCACGCCGAGGCTCAACCAGGAATATGCCGTTTGTCTCACAAAAAGAGTAACTAAATTCTGTTTTCAACCGAAAGAGAAATAGGCAGAAAGACACAGGCTTGTTCACCTGGGTCCTCTGTCTGTTTTTTGGGAGCGCAGCTTTTGCCGGGGAGCCTTGAAGAAGTAAAAATGATATAATTCTGTCTGTTCAGTGAGATGAATTATTCATTTTAAATGAAAATATTTATAATCATATGTCAGAAAATAAGTGTGATTTCTAGGCAACTATGCCTGATAAGAACCCCGTGGTGTGAAATGCAGTCTATGGCTGCTAAATAGTTATCCATCTTAAAGCCGTGCTGGCCTATATGTATTTTTAGGCGTCCTATCAATAAATATTTTATAAAGTGCTGCAGACAGTCGAGGGAGGAAATATTCTGTTGCAGAGGAATCCAATTTCAGGTTCCCCATAAAATGATGTGTTTTATAGGGCTCGATATCCGGTACAAAAACAAGGATGTTGTATAAAATGCATCAGATGTGATCGCTGAAGAAACCCTGCAGTGCTGTGAATAATTTGTGATCCTTCAAAGAAAACTCGAAAGGCTCTAAGCAGCCTGTGTAGCGATAAATATCAATCTACATGTGTTCCTGTATTGATGGAAAAAAAGCTATTTCTTACTTTTATTAACAACAAGGTCAGATTGGTAGTAAAGGAAAGGAAGACAAATGATCTTTATTGATACTTAGGCTGCATGTTTAATGGCGAATAAATTTTAGCGAGTGCTCACTATAATTGCGTGTGCCGTTGTGAGAATTCTGCCCTCTCCAAGTCAGCATTTGGGAATTATAGTCATCTCTTTGAGGCTTCGCTCCAGCATTTCCAGAACTCCTGATTTACGGCATCGCGCGGCGGTGGCACTTTCTGTACGTACATTTTCTGTGTCCATCAGAACTGTGCGACAAGGGGACTTCTCCAGTTAAATTGAGGAGGGGGTCACAGCCTTCCCGAAGCACAGACTGACGCGTACAGCTGAGGTCTAGCTATTAGCAGA
This sequence comes from Gallinago undulata, assembly GCA_026546715.1. Classification (NCBI taxonomy): domain Eukaryota; kingdom Metazoa; phylum Chordata; class Aves; order Charadriiformes; family Scolopacidae; genus Gallinago; species Gallinago undulata. The sequence goes on from JAOTQQ010000023.1 coordinate 9,822,913, forward strand.
ATCTTACAATGACAGAGTTAACTTTCAGAACAGAATCACGGAAAACACCCTGTCTGCTGGCATTTGCCGTGCCCTGCTCAGCTGGAGAAACACCCAGTCGTGGTGGAGAAATGGCAGGTGGTGTGGTGGAGAAATGGCAGGTGGTGTGGTGGAGAAATGGCAGGTGGTGTGGTGGAGAAATGGCGGAAGGTGTGGTGGAGCAGTGGTGCCGTGCTTTCTGCTCAACAGCAGAGGGGAGCCACTGGCCAGGACCCCTCTCCTGCTTTTAGGAAGCAAAACACTAATTCCTCTCTGGTGACCCCAGTGGGGACTTTCAGCCACCCCTCTTTTCCCAGTGGGTTAGTGCCACCTTTTCCGTGAGGTGCTTCCCACACAAAGCCATCTTTGATGTTGTTCAACCAGAACCGAGTTGTGGGTGCGGAAGGGTTTAGGGAGGAGAAATGAGCTGTTCACTGCCCGTCCTGCTCTTACAGCTGGAAGCCATTGCACAAAGCTGTGACTGTGGGGCAATGCACACCACGCTGATCATTTCTCTGAAGGAAATCCGTATCTTTTCCTTTGTTTTTCCAGCAATAAAATCCATATGAATTACGCAAATAGCAGCCGATTAATAGAAAACGCATATTTCTCATTGCCGTCATGGAAAACGAGGATTTTCTGAGGGGGTGTTTAAAAAGCTGGGACTGGGGGCATTTGGAGATGTTGTGTGTTCACAAGTAAAGGGCAGGAGAGGGGAGGGCACGTCAGCAGGCTTTTTCTTGTGTCTGCAGCATTACAGCTGCCTGGTACTGTGGCTAATAAAGAAAATTGGGGGGGTTTCCAGATTGTGGAAGAAGAAGGAATCACATCAGGAGGGTTGAAGTTCAGAGAGAAAAACGAGGACTGGGTCCTGGGGGGCAGTGGGAACCTGGGAGAGGACATCCCAGCTCTGCGGGGCCCAGGCCTCCCTGGTTCACAGCTCTCTAGGGAGGACATCAGACCCCCTTCTTTTGCTGCCTCATGGTGTCCCCCGTGTCACAGGGTGGGCTTCACAGATGACTTTTCTGGACAGCTTTTCCCAGTCAGTCAAGCCCCTGGGGCTGCGTAGATGTCCATATTTCTGTGGCCTGTCAAGGGAACTGTATTTTTAAATGTCAGCCTCCTTGTCTCCTCATCTATTTTTAATGTGGAGAATTGGGTAGGGAAGCTAAAGAGCAGCTCTATACAAAACTGCTAATTATTAATATCAGTTACCACTTGTTTTGTTGTTTGGAGTTTCAAAAAATAAATTAAAAAGAAAATTAAAAAGCTAAGGGTTGACAGGGCAGCTTGTTTGTACTGGAAACAAAGCAGGTACTTCCAGACTGAGCATTTGCATGTGTCAGGTGCATTTTAGAAAACGGTTTTGCTCTATTACCTGTAAAAATACTACAGGGAGTGGCGAGGCTGCTCCACACATTGACGGACGAGTTAAGAAGTATGACTTTTCTGTGTTGAAAAGGGCTCGTGGATTTTCTTTCAAAAAAAAAAAAAAAGACAAATGATGACTGCTTTGCTCAGAGAGCACTCGGTTGTATATAGTTTTTTTCCTAGGATTTTCATCCCCCCAAATCTATGAGTGTAATTTGCATAAGTAGATATTTATACCTGCTTTAATTCGGGCGTTGCTGCAGAAGAAGGCTGGAAGGAACAAAGGAGGGAGGCTGCAACGTTTTCATTGTGCCGAAGCAAAATATTAAGACGGGCTTAAATATGTGTATATTTAAGTGAAGAGGCTGCAGACACTGGGAAGGAAACGTTAAGGAGCTGCCTCCCTGTGTATGTGCCAGGGTTTGGTGAGAAGTTTTGTCCCCTTGGTAAGCAAGTGCAGAACAGAGCCAGTTCCCCTGTGCCCCCGCCTGAGCAGGGCACTCACTGTGTACCGTGATGGACCTTTCATTACCAAAGACGTCTTTGTGACATGAAGCAGTATGTGCTCCTAGGACCCATCCTGTTCTGGCTGCTGAAGCACTTTTAAAAGATCAATTAGTATAATTAATTGGGGATTGAAGAAGGGTAGGTTGACGGAAGTGCTTGTAGCTGGCTGGGTATGTGACTTGAGCACCCCGAGGGTCTGCTCTGCAGTTAGTCCTTGGCTGCAAGCTTCATGTCTATGGATTGCTTTGCAAGACTGAAGTAGCTTTGAAACTAAACCCTCCCAAAGTCTGGGATACTTTGGCTGGGAGGTGGTGGGGTTTTTTTAAGGCCTGAAGCTGCCCATTAATATCACCAGCATTGCAACATTGCATTTATTTTTAATGAACGTACCCAGGAAGATTTAGTTTAGCTGAGCAGTGAAGTATTATGAAATGGACAAAATACATGCAAGGGTGATTCAGATATTTCTGCTTTATCTGCTGCTTGGGCTTTTGAGAATACTTGAACATTGCATTTTCACACCCCTCGGTTATGCGGAATGGGTATAAAATTTTATCTTGATTTGATTTTTTTTTTCCTTTCCTTCCAAATATTAATCTGATCTTAAATAACTGCTATTCAAAGCAGACCCCATTTGAATAATGTGTTATGCACAATAATTCAGAAAATGTAATTGATTGCTTTTAGAATATATTTATATAACTTTGACTTCATGGAAAAGAGCAGCTGAAATATCTAACTGAATGCATAGATATAAAGGGTTTTTCTGAACGTGATTAAATATTAGTAACAAAGACTATTCTTCCATCCCTAGTTATTGGAAGTACATCGCTATAAGTAATTTACAAATCTTATTAGGCTACAATAAGCATCAGGCAGTTTATATTCTGGTTAGGAGCAGTGTGCGTGAGCTGAGCAGTGGGCTTGAGAGCTAAAACGCGACTGTCACGTTTCCACAAATAATTGCTATAGCAACATTGTCATAATGTCTGAGATCTGCTTCCCTTGGGTTCACACCTGAAGTTTTCTTTATTGTGAAACAAAATGCCTCCTCAAGTCGAAAATACTGTGTAACGGTGAGGGGAGGGTATTGATGGCTTTTGCAATTCTTATTTTGTTGGGTTTTTTTTCCCAAGGAATTGAATTTCAAATGCTGAGAGGTGCAATGGAACATTAGGGGAAATTGTTTGCTGTCACAGTGTCCATTTATCATGACATTCAACATTGTGTGGCTCCTTCCATACAATTAATCTCTGCAAATTGGTGTGGTCAGGTGAAGAAAATCTCTGTGGGCGGTCTCACCTAAACTGTGGAATTTTTCCTTCCCTTTGTCCGAGTGCTTAGATGTTACATTAATGTTCTGTAAAAACCAACCCAAATAAGGTTTCAGAGTTGTTATTTCTCTTATTTCAAATTGCTGCACATTTTTGCCTTTCTGCTCATTAGGAGTTCTTTGTCTCAAAGCGCTGAAATACAGCGTTGCGATCTATCACCCAGGGACCCTGGTGACACAACTTGCATTTATGTGATACTTTTGGGGCCAGATCCTGCATCCCTATTCCTGCTTTATGCTGGTGGATGAAACCAGCAAGGGGTGCCCCAAACGGCCCAGGGCTCGTCCCGGAGCAGCCAAGGCCTACTCGCCTGTTTGGTGTTATAGTGTAAAACATTCATGTGCGACAGAGAACCATCTTTTCATTTCTGCTTGACAGCTGATCCAGGAGGAGAGGGGTTGCCCAGCGCTTTGCAGGCAGCTCCTGCCCTCGCTCCTGTCCCTTCCCAGCAGCTCAAAATCTGTTCCTCTGTGCTGAAGTTTATTTCGGATATTAAAGTTCATGAAACATGGGTGATGTTAAGTGAGGAGTATTGCTCCGTTATCGTCAGGAGGAGCAGAGGCAACAGATGAACTGAAGTGACTCTGGGCCCTAGAGTGACGCAGTGGAGACTGAACGATGGCTGCGAAAGGTAGAGAGCACTGAGGGCAGCGAGGACTTCCATCATCCCAGCGGGCTAATTAGAAGTCTTTCAGCAGGGAGGCAAAGGTGAGCAGGGGTTATAAAAAATGGATATTGCAGTGATATTAGGGAGAAGAGAGAGGTCCCACGCTCCGAAGGAGAGACCTCAGGAGAACAGCAGTGGAGGAGGAGGAGGTCGGGTCCCTTGTGTAAGACCACAGAATACTAAAGACATGAGAAATCAATGATGGGGAATGCGTGATGGCAGTTTTATAGCTTTGTTCAGACCTAAGAAATCTGGAGACTGGTGATTACATGTTTAAGAAAAAAAAGGGTGGGGGACAAAGAAAAAAACCACCTCCCTGAAGGGAAAGAGACAGTTATTGAAGCTTCCTCAGACTCATAAAAGCTTAAGAGACTTGAACATGACCTTTCGATAGCTGTCCAACGTGAGGAATTCAGGGTGTGCTGACAGTGACAAACTGCCCGGATGCTTGATGCTGAGCCAGTGGGAGGAGGACTGAAACGCTCTTATTTAATTGAGATTTTCTCCTGTGTTGGTGTGCATTGTTTTGGTTGTGCAGGGTGCTCTCCTGACAGCAGTATGTAGCTCTTACAGGGAGAAGAGTTACACGTGGAGAGTTGAGGTGCAGTGGAGATTGCTGTGCAGTCAAAGACATTGAGCATGGCAGCGTGAGTGCAATGACTTGCCCCCCAAAAGTCGTGTTGCCACCATTACGTGAGTGTAGATGAACCAGCCCAGTCTGGCCCCTTCAACTCCTCCTGTTGATGCACAAAGTAAAACCGTGAGCTGGCTGGAGGCAGCTCACACCACCCTCCACGTCTACACAGAAAACATTAGGTCTCTTTTCCCCAGAATAAATTTATCCACCTGGGAGTTACACCAGTTTTAATTAACTTGATTTATATCACAATACCGTTCCCATATAGACAAGACTGACAGACTCGGGAAGCTTAATTATAGCCTTTCCTGACTTAGCACGCCTATTTAGGGAGCCAGCTGAATGTCTTCGTTGTGCCAACAAGAACTTCTTTTAGACTCCCATCTGAGATTCAGCCTGGGTCTTACGAAATCCTTTTTAGTTTTAAAGAGGAACCTTACACTGCCTTTCTGTTTGTTCTCCAAACAAATGAAATTCCCTTGCTTTTGTGCTGTATTTCACCAAATAAAATTATAAGGTCTTATCAAAAGACATTTTAAAAGATAACTTAGAGGCTCTGTCCAGAGAATGGAAAGACCTTGTCAAATATGCCACACTGGATAGCTGGAGTGTGCATGGATGGCTAATTTCTCAGTTTGCATTGGATTTTAATTCTCTGCTCTATTCCAAGTAATTGCTCGCAGTGTAATAACGAAGGTGAAACATCAGACTTCCTCCGATTTATTCATTTTAACTCAAATTCTTTTGGATTACCTCCCACCAGAAACGTCTTTGGCGTATGTCTCAGAAGCACGCCTGTTGCAGGCAGAACAGCAATTAGTACATAGCCTTAAACAGATACAAGATTAAGATAATTCCCTGTGGGTTTGGGCTTTCAGTTTTAAACGATATCATGAGAAATGGTGGGCCAAATAGACGGCTAAGTGTGAACATTTTGTTTCTCTGGAACTGTCTAGCTTTACGCCAGCTGACACTCAAATATGTTGTTATTAATCTGTACCAGCCTGTTATTAACGACGGCATCGGATTGTGCAGGCACAAGGCGTGTGAATTAAGGCTTCGTGTTAGACTCCAGTTCTGGCATCCCCCTGATTGTCGGGCATTTGTTCCCTTTCACGCTTCAGATTTTCCAAATCAACTGCTTTGCGTGGGGTTTTCCCAGTTGCCTTAAAAACAAACAGCAGAAACGTATTCCACTGGGCAGTATCAGACTGACGCCCCGCAGGAGACAGCTGGCACAGCTGGAGCCTCTGGATCCACCTGGCGGGTCTCTGAGGCTGAGATAACAACCATTAGTGGGAGCCTTAGACTTCAGACTTCAAGGTGGTGGATCCTGATGGACCAGACATTTGCAGAAACATTGAAATCTTTGCTGGAGTGATTAGCAGGGAGCTGCTGACAGAGGATGGAATGCTGAAATCTTGGGGCTTGTTCTGATGGCTACGAACTGTAATTTTTCCTGCCAGGTGCTGGTCCAGCATCCTTTGTCCTTATCCCAAGCCTCCCCATGCCCATTCTTTCTACCTCTCCATGTGTCGTTTCTCGGGTTTGCTGTAACTCTATGTCCCTCCATCCTCTCTCTCCTTTCTCATGGTGTGCGTGTCCCCAGCCTTAGGGTAAGCAGTGTTTACTCTACCCAAATCCTCCAGCAATTATCTCAGATACCTTTCACACATTTCTGGCCCTTCATCTCAGCATCCTGTCCCATCTTGTCATTATTCTGAGCCTGATTTCTCTCTCCTTCCCACTCGAGTCTGCCCTACTCTTCCTCACTGTCAAATGCCATCAGTGTGGACAGTACAGGAGACATTGTCTCCCAGGTCTCAGCTCCTCTCCTTGGTACTGGAAAACCACTGCCTGTCCCCTGAAGCAAGACCGTGTTTTTAGATCCCAGATCCCAATGATCTCCTGCATTTTTCTGAGGCTGACACCTTTGAATAGATTTTCATTCACGTGATGAAAAGGGTAGGCTCCTGATTAATGTCGTGGTTGTAAAAATTGCCTGCAAGTAAATAATGTCTCTCTCTGTCCTCTTTTTCATTTTTGCTTAACCTGGTCTGAGAGGTTCTGGAGCTGTTTCACTGCAAGCCTGCATGTAGACTTACGGTTTGATACACCCAGGCTTAAAGAAGTACCACCAGGGCTGGAATGTATCTTTAAATAGTTAATTAGATAAAACTAAGAGCACTTGCAAACAAGATCTTCCAAATGGAAAACGCTGAGGCCAAAGTGTAGGTATCGCACAATTCTGTGATCTATATTGAATTCACAGAACTTTTCTTACCCAAATAACCCAGGTTTAAACTTTCTCTGCTTTTTATTGAAGGTGATTGCTTAAGAAAACCGAAGCCTGGAAACAATTAATGGTACATAGATACTGGAAGGCTAAATGATGCCACCTGAAGCACTTGCTGCTCCCACAGCCATCACCTAGAGCATCTCCCAAGGGCAGGGAGCGTTGCTGCTTCCCTCCAACTCATTTCTCACCTGAATTTTGAGTGCCCTTTGTTAGACAGTTATGAAATAAAGGCATCATTAACAAACCCAAATACCTCTGTGACAAATGTACACTTTCAGAAACTATCTAATTAACTGTAGCTCCAAAACAGTGGCTTTAATGAAACTCTTATTTTAATTGAAAGGCAATTAGGCATTGTCTCCTTCCCGTGCATGTGTAGCTAACTCTTGTTAGTATTAACAAGTTGCACTTGCAGAGTGAAGTCCCATAGGACATTTCTTGGCCCTGCAGAACTAGTAGGTTATTTCCTCAGTATTTTCCTTGGTACTGCCACTGTTGTTTGAGTTTTTAAATTAAAACATTAAGATAAAGACATTTGACGAATTTCTTGGAGTGGAACTGAACTGCTTAATACTTGAAAAAGTCATATTTCAAAGACCGGTTTGTGGGAAAGCAGCTTCAATTTTCCGTTCCCTGCTTTGGGTGAACCTGGTGATACTGGGAGATAAAATGTGACAAAGCAGTGAGTATCAGGGAGAGAGCAATGTGCCCCCTTAGCCCCTCAGCGAAACTGGCAGTACTGTAATTCTATAAAAATGAAGGACGTGGAGCTCAATGTAAGTGCCTTTCTAACTTTGCTGTATAAGGGGACTTTCACTTGGTCTGAAGTTGGGGCAGGGGAGGTTTAGATTAGCTATTAGGAAGAATTACTTTACCAACAGGGTGGTCAGGCACTGGAACAGCCTGCCCAGGGAGGTGGTGGAGTCACCATCCCTGGAGGGATTTAAGAAACGTGAAGACGTGGCACTTCAGGGCATGCTCTAGTGCCTGAGACTGTTGGCTTGTGTCTGTTTGTGGTTGTTTGTTGGGGTTTTTTAGTGGGTTTTTTTGTTTGTTTGTTTTTTGTGGTTGGACTCAATGATCTCAAAGGTCCTTTCCAACCATGAAGATTCTGTGATTCATAACTAAATGAATCGCCTAATCATAGAATCCCAGGTTGGAAGAGACCTCAAGGATCATCTGGGCCAAACTTCCTTGGCAAAAGCATGGTGTAGACCAGGTGGTCGAGCACCCTGTACAGCTGAATCTTTAAAGTGTCCAATACTGGTTCCAGTCTTTTCTCTAACTTTATTAAGTTTTGCTAAGAATGGCCTTAAACCATGTGATTAAGTTGCAAAAAAATAGCCTATGTTAGCAGCTCACTGGTCAATTAAAAGCAACCCCACTTCCCCAACAAAGACTCAAATAGTCATTTTTTGAAGTCTTTAATAATGTTATGCCTGAGTTTACTGAGATGAATACAAATGCAGCAAGTCTCCTATTCCAAAAATTCAGCAATCTCTGTACATGTGGTTGGTAATACAGGACTATAAATTAAAATGCTATCACTGCTGTAATGTTGCAGTTTAATAAGCATACAGTCCTTGGGTTAAAAAGCACCTGCAAAAGTCTCCACTGTGTTTTGTGCATTCAGAATTAATGGAGACCAAAATGTTTACTTCAGCAAAAGGGATGGCTAAAAATAAAATGATATCAGAAAATACAAGCATAATGCCCAGAAACATTGCTGTCATAGTTAGAGGCAAAATTATTTTCTTGCCTAGGAGGAATTAATAGGATTGTATTTCATCAATCACATTCCATTCCATATATTTTAGGCTTAGTGCACATGTAAAAACTGCATTTTTGTTGTGTTTGTTCTGTAATGAGGTGTGGTGGTTATGAGAGAAGAATATGGATTTTCTGAAGAAAATCTCAGAGAGCACAAGTGACTTTTAAAGAGTCCACAGATTACTTGTCCTTTGTCCTCAGTCTACTTTAGTTACCTGGGGGAAATACGAGTGAAAAATGTAAGTTGAAGACAAGCACGGCTTGTTCTTATCAGTATGATCTGTGACAGAACTATTTGTAATTACAGAATGAAAATTAGCAAAAAAAAAAAAAAATATTTCTGGAAAGAGAAATGTTACACCACCGTGAATCTTAAAGTTAGATGAGAAAGAAATAATGTGACCATTCATTCATGCACTCTTCATCCAAGCCATGGCACAGTGTAAACAGCGTCCTGGGCACTGTGCAGTTAGGTGCATTAGCGTTCCTTGGCTGTCATGTTGCACATCGACACCTACTTCCAAGGATAAAGTTCAGGTTTGTGCCATGTCTCTTCATCTGTGTTTTCTTCTGCAGCACGAGTTAGTTCTGCCTCGCCTGCAACCTCACGGGCATCGCTCGGGGCTCTGGGGGCAGATCGAGCTGGGGGTCAGGGGGCAGTTCCCAAGAGCACGGAGCTGCAGGAGGGAGGGACAGGGCAGGATGAAGCAAAGGGGGTGATGTAGACATGGTAAGGAGCTCCTATGTTTGTCATTCCCAGCCAGCCATCCCTCCCCAGTATCATAGAATCATAGAATTGTCTAGGTTGGAAGGGACCTTAAAGATCATTTAGTCCAACCATCAGCCTAACTCTGATAAAAATCGTGAAGCCATATTCCTAAGGGCTACATCAACCCATCGTTTGAACACCTCCAATAAGAGGGTCAGAAACTGGTCTTTTTGCTGTACCTGTAGTTCAGCATCCATCACTAGTAAGACAGTGTCATACCATTTTTAGGAAGGAAGTCAAAGGCTGGTCCATTCCTCTGGCACTGCAGAACAAATTTAGGTTGATGTCAATGTAAAATATGCATAATGCTGATGTGACTCCTCATGCAAAACATGCCATCACACAACAAGTCATCAAAATGTGAGTTGGCCTTGATGGGAAAGGTGTGAAAGGTGGGCAGTTCACCCTTCACTGCAGCCTGTGTGGTTTTGAAGCATGAGTCCAACATTCATGCTAAAAATCAGTTGTTCCTATTATAAATGCCAAACCCTGTACTATAACTTAAGACTCGGGTCAGATAATGAAGTAATTACTCCAAAAAGTAAGCCGCCTTCTTCCTGCCAAAAAATAAGAAACGGTAACTCCCATCCCCAGTACTCTGTCATGGTATGGTTGCTATTGATTTCAAGAACCTGGGAGTTCTTGTGGACAACAGGATGACCATGAGCCAGCAATGTGCCCTTGTGGCCAAGAAGGCCAATGGCATC
>JAOTQQ010000023.1:9835261-9847136 GCA_026546715.1 Gallinago undulata
GGGGCTTGGAGCAACCTGGTCTGGTGGGAGGTGTCCCTGCCCAGGGCAGGGGGGTTGGAACTCCATGATCTTTAATGTCCCTTCCAACCCAAACCACTCTATGATTCCAAATGTCCAGTGCAAAAATACAGAATGACTGCTCTGAGCTCCCTTCTGTATTTTTAAAGGCCAGTTTGCCACAGCTAAAGGAGAAGGTAAGAGCGTGTATCTCTGGTTTTCTGAAACCTTTGTTTCTATCATGTCTCTAGCAATATACCCTTCTGCCAAGCTGAAGCAGACATCTGTGTTCAAATATCAGAATCAGTTGATTCCATCTGAACTAAATGGCAAGTATTTGAATGAGCTGTTTTTCAGGAGAAAAATAGCCAAACATTTCAGAAAAGGGGGAAAGGAGAGGCTTAATTTCCTAGTCCTACATCTGAAAGTATGTTTCCAGACAGTCATTTGTTAACAGTCATTAAATTCTTACCCATTAATCTTCACATAATCAGGTCTGGTGGCATCAACTCCCTTGTGTCCTGGCCATCCCCTTTAGCCCCCTCGTCCCCTTTGCTCCCGTGACCATACCATTAATTTCTAACTTTCTTTGTTACTTCTCCTCCCTTTCTAACTCCTCTTCTCCCTGCACCACCCTGGCTGCTCTCCCCTCTGCACTTGCTGGAGGACAGGGTTTTTAAATACACCGAGTTTCCTCGGAAAGGCTTGTGGCTCGGCAGAGCTCTCCGGGCACCATCTGTTCCAGCATCTCCTTGGCCGGTCCCAGGCTCCTGCCTGGCTCTCCTCTGCCGCCTTCCTTCCTGCCTTCCCTCCCTGCCGTCCTGGAGCATCATTTTGGATGGAGAATTTGCTAGATCAGAGCCTGCGTAACCGCAGCATCCTCGCCTGACCCTTCTCATCCTCTGCTCCCCTTCTCTCGTGCTCGTTTGTTGCAGCTGCTCCTCGGGGCAGAGCCTTTTCCTTCCAGCTGCCTCTGGCACCGACCACAATGGTGCCTGGCTGGTGTCATTAAGCGCCACAGCTGTAAATAAGAACAGTTCTGATTACACAGTTGAGGTTCTCATCTAAAATAATTTAAACAGTAGTCGTGAGCAGTTATGCTGTTTACAATTCATGTAATAATTTAGGACTGCTCGTTTTTAACTGTTGTATAATTTGGATTTACTTACAGTTCTCGTGGGATAAAGTATATTATTGAAGAAGAAAGGAATAAACTATATTTAGAGTAGCTGTAGGGTGCTACGATTTAAAGGAGAGCTGGTGGAATACTACAGGAGAAAATACGCAGGATCCATTATACTGTTAATGAATGCACAATTCAGATTGGTGATTTAATTTTGAGATCATATTTCTCTGGTACCCTCAGGTGTAACAGGCTTCATACATAAAAACTGAGTAAGATTGTATGTAATTATGCCCAGTCATACAAAGACGGAATAATCAAAAAAAAATATTACTCTCCTCTATTGTTTATTCATTTGCAATTATTTTTTTAAAGTCCATAGCATTCAAAGAGCATTATTAGAAGGGCACAACCATAATTGCTGGTACCAGTTTTGAACCCATGGTAGCAACCTTTGAGGCAGCTTGATATTTATCCACAGCTACAGGCTGTCGCTGTATTTAAGCCATGACTAGAACATCATTTTTTCATCTGGCCAGGAGCTTTCTTGAAATAGTCACCATTTCCTTCCTCAGGCAAGGTGGCAGATTGGTGATATTTTAAACTCTTGGCTAAGAGACAAATCCTGAAGTCCTTCTTTTTGCAAGCAGACCTGACTAATGAAAGCAAGACTTATTCCTGTAGGGTTTACACCCATGAATAATTGTCAGAAACTGCATCGTGTAGTGGCTTCTAGGTTTTAAAAGACTTGATTTTTTGGGGGTCCCTTTTTTATATTGGCACGTTAATTGTAAGCTTTTTCTGCCATCCTTTTTGGGAAATGTGAACAGATGTCCCAACTTTTTAAGCAGCCACATATTACAATGGACTGCATTTTAAATCAAACAACCACATCTGCAGAATGAATCTGAAAAGCTCTGAAAATACACAAAGAAGATGCAATCAAAAGAAATTCTGCCGGGCCTTCCAGGTTGTACACCTGCTATTTTAATTTATATTTTTTTTAATCTCTTACATACAGTTTCGCTTCTTGAATGAATTTGAACAACTTGCCCAAGAGACATTCTAATCCGATCGTGTGTTATGATGATACCAGTTGGATGTTATCCTATTAGGCACTCGCTGTAAATAAGGGATTTTCCACTGACTTTTAAATCCTTGATTAATGAGAATGCTCGAAGCAGTGTCCTGTAAATTAGCCATAGTGCTAGCAACAATTGCAATTCGCTTAGGTGAACTGATTTGCTTTAAGTCTTCCCATCCAAATTAGAAAGCAGGAGAAGATAATGTGCAGTATGTAAAACATATATCTTTATCCTGCATTATTTATCTGTACCCCGTGGCTGCCTGAGACCCTTAGGTCTAAATACTGCTCTTTGTCCAGATGAAGTCCCATCAATCAGAGCTCTTCTGGAGAAAGAAGTCTGGTAACTGGCACAAAGTATTTCTTTAATTTATGTATTCTTTTTATTCTCTAGTGTTTTAGCCAATTCTTAATCCCATTTTAAATTGTGTTAAGCAGTCCAATGGCTTTCACTTGTAGCTTGGTCTCTGCCATCTCACTTGCCTTTCACAGCTCCTTTGCCTTTTTTTCTGATACAAGTCAGAAAGAGATACTTGGGTTTGGGGAGAGGGGAGAATAGGGGGAGGCTGCACACATCTGTTAATTGAAATGGAGAAAGAAATCCTTCCTGGCATATTTTTATGAAGAAAACATTTTTCACATCACCTTACCGCTTCCCTTCTTATTCAAATACTGATACTTGATTTATTGCTTGCAACAAAATTAGTTTTATATCTAGTATTGACTTTGAAACATACATTATTTCCTTTAATACGCTGAGAAATTAATGAGGTCTTTCTTGTCGTGCTGTCTTCACATTTATTTAAGGTGCTATTCATTTCTGTACCTATAATATATGTGCACTTTTATCAGTCAAGAACATCCCTTTGTTCTTGTAGAAGTGCGAATGCTCCTTCCAGAGATTGGAATTAGTGTCGCTTTTTAAAGACAGTTTTGACGCTCCCTCCTACAAATAACTGAGCAAAGTATCTCTCATACATTGAGATACTTAAAGTGTAGGATTTTTCCATAGTTTCTTTCTAGTAATTTTGAATGTTTACTTAAAGTAAACTCTGACCATACTATCCTATATCAAGAAAAATCAGAGACGCTGCATTAAGTCGATAACTCCATCTGATCATTTCACCTCAACAAGGTCGCTCATCCTTGCGTCTCCCAAAGCACCTTTAAAGAGCCCTCCCCAGGGCTCTCAGAACATGATTCCTTGCTGTGACTATTATGTATGCCTCTCATGGGAATGGTATTTGTGTACAGTTCCCTGGTCATCAATTGGTAACTCTTCAGTATTCTGCCTGCAGGTCCTAGAAGTGTAGTGTCTTCTCCAGGGTTATGGGCAGGGGGAAAAATGCAACATTCTGGGCTTACTGACCAAACTGAAACTGTTTGGGAGATGCATGGTGCTCTTTTGTATACTTATTATTGGTTGTGGTTTTTACAGCTCATTTTGGCAGCCATGCAGATTTACAGAGTGGTTTTCCCCACCTATAAATTGTGTCAGTTACAAAGAAAGTCCATTTTTGTCATTATGGTGTCAAACTGTGAGATAGCTGTTGTCTATAGACTTCTTGGTTATCTTCAGCAAGTTACTTCATTCTCTTACGCCTCAGACTTCTACCTGTAAAATATAATATTATTATTATGGGCTTTTCTTTGTTATGCCTCACATATTAATGAATGTATTCCTGTATCACTTTCCCACTTTAGAGACGTGCTGAAAGCCTGTGTTCATTAATATTCTTGAAGCGTGACAAAGAAAAGCCTATTACTGTAATATGCTTTGCTTTAAAACTTCAGTTAGAATAATAATGACAAACAATGTTGGTTAGGGTTCAGTCATAAAATTTTTACACGTGCAGACTCAATCGGATGAAGTAAAGCTTTGATGTATTGTAATGACCTTCTCCTATACTTATGTACACACACACACAATAGTATTTCACGTTTACCAAAATGGGTTGTATCTGTTCGTTGGGATGTTTATCACTCACTCCGAGAGGGGCTTTTTGCCTCTGGTTTCAGTATCACCTAGTCTTCTTATTCTCTCCGTGTACTCCCTTCAGTGAGGTGAACAGAAGCTCGAAATGGGCAGTTATGAAATGTCTTGCCCATAGGAGAAGCTTCTTCCTAACCTCATTAGTAATTGCTTGAGAAATGACCAGGAGCATGACAGTTTATATTTCCCTGCTATTATTTCCCCTAATAACTGTGGATGTTCTTATTACATTTCTAAATGACTGTTCTCAGAGGTGGCTTGAGCAGAAGGTATTTCATTTATCAGGTTCAGATTGATTGCCTGTGTTTCATTGAGTATCTCCTTGTTCCTGCTCTGTAGGCAGCGGTGGACAGGCATCCCCGCTTCCTTTCCTTTCTTGCACGGTGTATCGTACGTCCCCTGCTTTGAACCTTGGGTTTGATTGATTTGTTTTCTTTATACAAAGAATTGTCTGGTTTGGACAGCTGTTCCTAGAGCCTCTCGGCAAGTAGAGCACTCAGGAAATACTTCACTTATTTAAGAAAATAGGATGTTTTCACTTATTTAAGAAAGGGTGATAAGGATGATACTTTCTACCACCGCATACATTTATGTTTTTCTTTCCTTGACTTTCTTTTCATTTAATAGTTTTCTACTCAACGAGAGTTACGTTTGTGTCTTTTCCTCTTTTTTTGGCTCTATATCTAAGAAGTGCAATTAATGGAGAAAACATCACTACATTTCTGATGGTTCTAACAGCTGCAGGGAGTTTGATATTTTGATTTGCCTTTTTAATGCTCTCACTGTTTTCTGCAATATGACAGTAGAGGTACTGGAGATAAAGAGGGAAGACCAGTAGCCTCAATATATATGCATTCTATCCTTCTACTTTCTGTTCTTATTACAAAAAAATATTAAAATGTTTAAGTGCCTTCACTGGGTA
Source organism: Gallinago undulata (assembly GCA_026546715.1). Classification (NCBI taxonomy): domain Eukaryota; kingdom Metazoa; phylum Chordata; class Aves; order Charadriiformes; family Scolopacidae; genus Gallinago; species Gallinago undulata. The sequence goes on from JAOTQQ010000023.1 coordinate 9,840,381, forward strand.
TCTAACACAGTTCTTCTGAAAACTGGCAAGTGCAAATTGAAAAGCAAAGTCCCGTTAATACAGACTTGGCAAATGTCACTGTGCCATTAAATATTAAGTCGGGAATATTCTGAGCCTTGTATAAATCTGTGCAATAAAAAAGATGCCAGTGAGAATCTTACAACATGTTCAGTCAATTAAAATATATCTATTTGACTTTTATTTTCTTTGCAGACCACAGATGACATCCTGGTGGCCTCGGCTGAATGTCCTAGCGATGATGAGGACATCGATCCCTGTGAGCCGAGCTCAGGTGGGTTAGGTTAGTCAACTTTTTTATTACTTTCTTTTATTTTATATTTGCATGCTTCAATCCCCAGAATGCTATTTAGCGGGCCAGTCCTTTCGTACATAGCAGGGAGAGAGGCAGAGTTTGCTCTACATGTGCTACACGTCTCTCAAAGCCGGTAGTTGTGATCTGAGTGAGGTTGTAGCTGAAGCGAGGCCCTGAGGCTGGACTGGGAAGGGCAGTCTGGGACCCCTGCAACTGTGGTGTTGAGATAAAAAAGGGACAACTTAATTTAGCAGAAAGCTCATTGCTTAAGTGTTTCCCCCAAATAAGATAAAAGTACCATATTTCGAGTGTCATATTACCTCAGTAGTAGAAGCAGAGTTTATTTCGCATTGCTGTTTATGGGATGAAATACTGTATAGATGGTAAAAACCTCAAGACGTAGAATACAGCAGTCTCGATTATGAAATTATTTTATGGCTTTTTTCCAAGCCAAGACTATTCAGAGCATTGGTTTTGGTTCCGAATAGAAATGAAAAATGGTTACAGTCTATTATTTTCCATGGAAAAAAATTTTGTAGTGTTTTTGCCATGTCTTTCGTACTCCCACTCAATAATGGAGAATTGGTACTAATTTTTCTTTCTGATATAATTTCTTACTTATCTTCATATTCAATTAAAAGCTACATATTTTCTCTAAAAATGCTTATCATGGCTGTGAAAGGAGAGCAAAACTTCATAATGTGAAGAATTATGTTGCTCTATAACCTTTAAAAAATCCCAACTGTCAAAGGAGCTACTGCTTTCTTTGTTGTGTGGGTTAGCTTTTACCTCTTCTTGGTACCAAATAGATCTCAGTTTTTCTTACTCATGAGAATTCTGTTCTTTTGGGTAGCATTCCTGTTATCAGGTGATTTAGATAACATGGTAGTATTCGGTACTTGCCATAATAGTTAATAGTAAAATAATTAAGATAAATTTGTTGTGTACTACCGTATGTAGTTTAAGTAGAAATCAAGGAAATTTGAGACTGGCCTGTATATGAATGCAAATCAAAACTAAGGCATCTTAGTACAACACCCAAATTGGGGACCGGGGAATACATCTAAGGGAATTTGCCTTAAAACAGATGCAATTTTGCTTAAAATGCAGATGCATGGTTCCTTTTTGAAGTCACATAACCTAATGCCCACATGCAAAAATCATTTATTTAAATTTAAGTAAAGGCACTTATCTCAGTGTTTGATGGACCTGGTCCTCAAGGAACCAAGATATTTATAGAGTTGATGAGAACACTTTGGAGTTGGTTTCTTTTGTTTTCCAATAAAAGAATTTCAGAGTGTTTTTCAAAATGCCATGAGATGGAACGACCATCCTTAAAACCGAGCAACAAGAGATACACCCACCTTACAAGTTTTTTATATCTCTCAGGAAGACACTTCACTTGCAGAAGTCCCAGACATCATGAGCAAGTTATTTAGGAATTGTGATAGGAATCCCTTTTTTGAAAGTTTGAAAAGTAATTTCCAGGATATTTTTTTTCTGCTCTTCCCTGCTCATTTTCAAATTTTTGAGTTTAACAAGACTGTCTTGTCCAGTGCAAGTCAATGCAGTAGTTCACAGGGCTCTGAGCTCATCCACACCAATTGCTACCTTGCTTTAGTTAACTCAGGCAGTGCTGTTTTGTAGGCAAATTGATGTTATCTACAAAAAAAATTATCTACAAATGTAGGTAATTTTAATATTTTTTTTAAATTTATAAGGCATATGTAAAACAATACATTAGTTACCTAGCGCTAAAAAATTTTCCCAAGGCCTCTTCAAATGTATGGTGGTGTATTAGAAATGTAATTGCCCAGCTTGCCGAAAGGCAGAGAAATTTCAGAGTAATTCTCCTAGTTCTGTGCGGTTGTTCTGAAGCTCAGCTGCGGGGCTGCAGCGCTCGGCAGTGCTGGGGCCTCACACCACACTCATCTACCTGGTGGGAGCCGCAGTGGGAGGGGGGAAATGAAGCTTGCTGACAGGTTATCATTTCTGTCCAAACTGTGACCAAAACCTTGCCATTAGCTTTATGTCCTGGTGTTTAGCTTTCTTGGTTTGGCTTTTCGTCACCCAGCTATGCTTCTTATTTTTGTTTATTTGAGAACGGCTTTACCGTTTTATTTTTTGGAGCCCAACTGCTACTGCTTTTTAAAAAAAGTTTGGATTGGCACAGGAATTATGTTCTCCGTATTCCCGATTGTCTGGATCATTTTATGTGTCACTCTTCACATCAAAATGTCACTTGTCCTCCCACTCTCAACTCTTAAAAGCTATTAATTTGCCTCCCTCTTCATTGGCCTTGTCTTTTCCTTACATTGGAAATGGCATGAAGCACAGGTGCTCCCGAAGCCCTAACTTGCAGCGTGTCTGTCTCTCTCTAGGCTGTTTGAGCCTGGTCACTCAGTCCTAGGAAGGGTAGTCCTGTAGGCACTGCTGCTGCCCTGTCTCCAGCTGGACTGGAGCACCTTAAGAGAGAAACGCATAATGTTGTCGACAGTGACAGATTAATCATTTAATTTTTTTCCTTTCCCCCTCTCTATTTGAGTTCTTCCCATGGCTCAGTTCAGCTTTTTTTCCCCGAAACCCTTTTCACAAACCAGAGTTCCTTCTCCACACCCTCACTGGTGCTGGTGAAGCTTATGTTTCCCAACAGATACTTTTAGGAGGCAAAATATGTGATAATGAGGACCACCTTACTGTTGTGTTTCCACTGCAGAGGCCGTAGCCTGAGACCCCCCTAGATTTCTTTCTTCTCTTGCTGCCTGGTGGTCAGTCAGCAAAAGGATCCACCCCAGCACGAGAGGTGATGCTCTCAGGTCAACGTTTTTCATTCAAGGGATGGCCAGAGCCCTTCAGTTTTCTTGGCAGAGCCATAACTGTCTATTTATGTGATGATTGCCCATAACATGCCTATTTCTAACCAAAGTTCTCAGCTCAAAATGAAAGCCTATTCAACACACAGTTTGAATATGGTAAACCTGTATCTCATAGAAAATACCTCTTAGCTACATTTTTACTCATTAGAGAGATTTATGCTTAAAATAGAGCTTATTTTCTATGGTAAATATGTTGCAGTTTGTAGTGGTAACAAGTCTCGGTCTGCCACCACCAGCTTCGCTTTCTGTGCACCTGTCTCCTAAATAATAAATGGAAAGATGCAATTTGCAACAAATTTCATGTGGGGACATAAAAACGTAGACCAGATTAGGAGCTGCTAAGCAGCAATCCCATCAACTTGTCTGGAACATAAAGTCACAAAAATTATAATTGCAGATTTCATTGTGGTATACAAACTGCTAAATGCGCCGTAATTGGATGAAGTCATAACAAATTTATTAGCATGCAAAATTTAGTCAACATATTTTGTTTGTGTTAGCTTTTGTATAGTAAGGCAACACGTATTGCTTTCACAGTCTCTCCAGATTCCCCTCTCCCATTCTACATACTAATAACAATATGAAGAATGATGATGATAATAATTATTTATGTTTCCTCGGCTTCATGTCATAGAGGAAAAAATAAAGCCTTTTCATTTTGTAGACAAGTTATGAAAAATGTTAGTGGCGACCTATCCAAAAAAAAAAATAAATAAAAAGGACCTGGGATAATTTACTAATTTTACGTCAAGGGTTATAAAACTCTGGCTGGACAAACAGCCATTCTGCACGCAGGGCTGCTGTTCCAGCCTTTCCTGGGCTCTGCAGGGGCTCAGATTTCTGCAGAGTGTCAGTGAGCATTTGTGCCACACACCCGATCTGTTCCTGTTACACTGGGCTGGTACTTTATTTGTTGGCTGTTATCTAGCTGTTCTGTAGCTACTGAAACCTTCCAAAACACAGAGAGGGCCAGGCTGGGTCAAATGAAGTGAAATCATTGAATTTAATGGCAGGGAAATCTAGACCAGGGAAGAAAGCCTTACAGTTTTTAGCATGTGCACAGTTCTGTTCCTGCAAATCACAGTTAAATCCTTCTCAAACTCGGGACTTGACATAAGTTTAAATTAGAATTTTGGTTAAAAACCTGTTCTGGTGGCCCCAGCAGAAGTGGGAGGAATAGAAGTTTTAGCAGTCTTAAAGGAAGAATATATGGTATTCGATGGTCTTAGGAGGTTTTAAGACAACTTTCAAAGTGAAAAAACGGTCTTGTAGAAACAAGATTTTTCAAAGTAGTGTCTTTGTACCAACAGAATTTCCTACGTTGCAGCCAAATAAAATACTTCATCATCTCTAGATCAGCGTTTGTCTGGCAGCTCTTGGATTCCACTTCCCAGGACAGTGTTAGGTTGCTCTCAGATCTGGTCCTGTACTCGTTCTCTCAGGCCAGAAAATAACATCAGCCAGGACAGAGCTCAGTGGTGGGTACCAGCTGGTAGCATTAATTACCTTTTTTAGCCCCGATTCTTGATTCCAAGGGAGAAATAGGATCAGTTCTTTTCCTGTTTTATTAAGTAAGGACTAATAAAATGATAGCTGTAGCTGCTTATGGACTGATCTTTGAGCAAGTGGTGATTTTCCTACATCTTGGTCAGGCTCATTGCACCGCAGGACACGGCTGGCGACAGTCAAAACCTCCAAAACACCGCTATCGCCAAGGGAGAGCAAACAAGCCACTGCTTGAGGTGACTAGGGTGGCTAGCAGTGGACAGGACCCCAGGCGTTCCCGAACGCCTTGTGATGGTTTGGGGTTGCTCTCAGAATTGATAATCAACTCTTCCAATGGGCAGAGCTGCGAGTGATTTATGCTCCTTGTCAGAAGTTTTGCTCTTCTTTGCCTGTCACCAGTTATTGCACGGCATTCCCGGTGTGCCTGGCAGCAAGATGACATTGCAGTGGGAGGTGGAGTGACTCCTGTAATCTATACATCACTGAGAGTGCCCCGTGCCATGCACTTCATGCAGTTCTTCGTGCAAGGAGCTGAAACAAAGAAAAGGAAAATTACAGTTAGTTCATAGGGCTACTGTCTTCATTATGGCTCGAGACATAAAGGGAATATTTGTGCCTCAGTCCAATTATCTGTAGTTCTATATGCATTTCCAGTACTAGAAAGACTGCTGGGTTGCCTCGAGTCAGCCTTTTTAAATGTTTAGCTGAAATACATATAGACGTGTCTGGGTGAAAATTATGCTTTATTTACAAACTTTCCAGGTGATAGCTCTTACCGTGTCTATACATAAAGGAACTGAGAGGCTTCAGATATAGAATAATTTTCTTACAATTGAAGTTAAAATAGTTGTTAAGATTATTTTTTTTTATGAATCATAAAGCCTCCCCCAAAGCAACAGAAAGCAAATGTTGCATTTTTCCAAATTATTTTATTGTGAACTGAACCGCTTTCTTGTCAGTAGTCTGAGCTCTTACTGTCTGTCACTGTGAATTATAAATAAGGGATTTCTCATTTGCATTCAATCAAGGATTTGTTTCCTAAATTATCTAAGAAAATGAGGTTAAAAATGATAATTGATCCATGGTACCAACACTGATCTCTACTCTTTACCAGCCACACCATTGAAACATGGGAATACTGAGTAGAATTGTAGCTTTCCGGCCAGTCCTAAGAATTTTCATACATTCCCAGTGTTGGGAGCCACTGAAAACGATAGCATGTGCTGAAAGGGTTTTCTTCCAGTCTAACAAGTCATTTTTCCGTACTTTTGAGAATTGTGACTCCTCACATGAGTTCTGTTTGATTTTGGTGGCTGTGGTGGTGTTCACATTCTTATACAGCCTTTCCTTTTGTAACCTCAACTGGCACAGGGGAGTTGTGACCGACATGAAATTATTTAAAGTTTCTTTTAAAAGCACACTTTAGGACAAAATTAAGATATTTTTAGGTAATCGTGTCTTTTAAAATATGAAAAATTCAAGTAGATACTCCTTGCTGAAGGTACGGGTTTCAAAGAGAGGTTTAATACAGAGATGACAGCAGAGGTTAATGCTTTCCAGCACCTATTAATGGCAGTCACAGTGATATGGACATATTGGAAGGCTGACTGGGGATAGAAACTGGGGAGCTAGCTTTTTTACTGAGCATGATGGTTTTTCTAACAGCGTAATATCAGTGGCTCACTGTGCTCTAAGAGTGGTAAGAAGTATGGACATCGGGTTGCTATCAGTCATACAAAGCTCTCTGTGAACTTGCACCAGACCCTCTCCAGTGGTGCGTAACTGATGAAGGATTTCCTTGTGTGTGAACTCTGAGGGGGTATTCCTGTTCCACTCGTTATCTTGCTATAGTTGGACTTCAGTAATGTGGATAAGAAAAGCAAACATTCCCCATGTAAATACTGGGGTTATTTGTATGGCACTACCTAAAGCTCTATTTCATGCTTCAGATACGTGCAGACAACAGAGAATCACAGAATCATAGAATGGTTTGGGTTGGAAGGGACCTTAAAGATCATGGAGTTCCAACCCCCTGCCCTGGGCAGGGACACCTCCCACCAG
>JAOTQQ010000023.1:9847776-9870541 GCA_026546715.1 Gallinago undulata
GCCTTGAACCCCTCCAGGGATGGGGCAGCCACAGCTTCTCTGGGCAACCTCTTCCAGTGTCTCACCACCCTCACAGGGAAGAATTTCTTCCTAAGATCTAATCTAAATTCTTTCAGTTTAAAACCATTAACCCTCAAACATGAAAAGACCGTTCTTGTTCAGAGAAATTAAGTGAAAATTACTAGTACTGCTGTTCCATCCATGTTCAGTGGTCTGGAGTCAGACATCTCCCCAGCATAGACAAAACCTGATGGTAATGTTTCTAGTAGTTCAAAGAAATTTAGTCATTTTATTAACAATAATTCAAGAAAAATACGCACGCTACTTAGTGCTCCAGAAGAGGTGGCCCAATGAAACAAGGCTGCTGTTTTTCTTTCTGTTAAAGATGGGCAATGCTGCTTTTGACTCAGTTCTGAAGGTATTTACAGGCAAAGCTGAGACACGTGATCCCACTGCGATACTGGGACTGGGATGTGGATGCAGAGCAGCAAACCAGGCGCTCCACGGCTCTCATTGACAAACGCACGTGGACGATACCTGTCATCCCCACTGACCCACCTGGAACTTGTCACTGCTTGTCTGGGTCACAGACAGTACAATGTCCGTGAACACGGCGTGTCCCTTGATTCACGTCAGTCAGTCAGGGGAAGCGTGCAAGCCCTGCGTGAGATGATTGAGCTGGAGGAGCAGGTGAGAGGGAGGGATGGCAGTTGTGGGGCCAGGGCTGGAGGACAGCAGGAGAACTCTACTCTCACACAGCACATGCCGAGGTAGAGGAATATGGCCTTGAGATTATTTTGGGGAAACTCTCGGTCTTACAATCTGTTTCGTATTCATTCTCTCTTGTTTTTTCTCTCCCTCCCCACGGTATATGCTCTTTAGACCCTATCTTCCTAACTCTCCCTAGAAAAAGGATTGCAGGAAAGACTGTTCCTAGCATCTAAGCGGTTGCTTGACCTATTCTTTTTGCTACTCCCAGATGGAGAATCTGCGCTACAGACCATTCGGCATTAACCAGAGAGTGAGATATGTCCAGAATGACTGCCCCCCCAAAAGGAAATAAATCTAACAAAGTACAAAATTACCGAATAAGGTATCACATAGACCTTAAGGAATTAATTGACTGCTAATACAGTGGCTTTGTCAGACACACACGCACAAAAAAGAAATTGGATCTATGACTGTGCTCTCTTAAACAAAGCAGTCCTGATTTTCAAGACTGATATTCAAGATTTTCAGTAATACAAACAATTATGTCCCAGTCTCTGTGCACATATCCCTAATATGTGAAAATAGGTTCTAGGCAGTTCTATATCTTTTGTGATTCTTAGTTGTCAGACACAGAAATAAAGATGTGTGCACCTTGGCACCTTCACTATGAGATATATTTACAGCATTTTCAAAAAAGGTATAGATCTTCTTAATCTAAAATCAAAGAATCACATAACTAGAGAATAGGGTGCAAAATACACACACACACCCCAAAAAAAGGTTTTGAATTATCATGAAGGATTTTTTTCTGTATATTTCAGGATATAAACAATATTGTTCATTTACATGTGAATAATCTTTCTTTTTTTTTTAAAATGCCAAGTTAGATATAACCCATTACATGGCACATGTTGATCATCGCAGTTGAAGTTTTCTGAACTCCGACAGGGAACAGTCTCTTTTTTGTCTTCTAAAGCATGTTCTTTCCAATTTGGGATACAAGCGTAATAGAATATAGATAGAATATAGAAGTAGGGTGTAAGAAAACCATCACTGACCTGTCCTAATCTGCATCCTGAGAAATGAATTTGGTTTTCAGGTTATTTTGTAAACATTAGATTTCTTGAAACCAATTAAGTAAAGCCAAATAAAGTTTAAGTGGACTTTCAAAACATTTTCCATGGGTGGATTTCCATACACTGACGTTGGTTGAAAAATGCAGAAAAAAAAGTAAATTTGTAATTGCAAATCCGAGGTTTTGAGAAACGGTTAAATAATTTGCTGACTTGAGTGAGACTTTTATCTCATTAAATAAGGAATTTTGGAAAGGGATTTGCTTGAGCGAAGGTGAAGTAAAAAACTGATCGAACCTGAAACATGTTGCATTAATTTTCATGGCAATCTGCTTAAAAATCCTAATTTAAAGTGTATAATCCTAAAAATTGGTCTTTTGAATCAAGTTTACACTTTGAATGAAGGCTGGGCGTAGATCGGCAGCATAAATAAGCGAGGTTTTCTGGTTGGTTTGAAATTAGAGGACGGTGCCTTGACTAATGGAAGTGCATTGTGTTCCTTGAGCTCCCCTTTGTTCTGGTTTGATTGGCTCCATCTAGTGCAGTTATTTTCTCACATACTGTATTTTAGACACTGGCAATACCCAAACTACTTCGTTGTAATGGATATGCATTGAATTTGCCTCTTTCTGTGGAAAAAAAAACAACTTTTCCTCAGGACCATTTATCATCCTTTGTTTTATGGACATGGTAATAGGAGACAGACAATGTTTTGCAAAGATATAAAAAGATTTATAGCCAAAATACTGGCCTGAATCGACATCGTACTGCTCAACTTCCATACCAGGCCTTTCTCTCAATTAAAATTAGAACACTGCGGTGTTAAATCAGGTCTTTACATTTCTGTGAGAAATTTGCTTTACTTCAGCTGGTATTTGGAGGAAGGACCAGGCAGAAAGACAGGACTCTGAGGCAGCCACCCCAAAAATACAATTTTTCTAAGGAAGAGGGGAGCAGACTGCACTGCAAGGAGGGACACGGGGCAGGGATTGAACTCTCTGAGTTAAGTCATAGAGTGGTTTGGGTCGGAAGGCACCTTAAAGATCATTAAGTTCCAACCCTCTGCCATGGGCAGGGACACCTCCCACCAGAGCAGGTTGCTCCAAGCCCCATCCAGCCTGGCGTGGGGTGACCGTGGGGACAGTAAATGCCAGCGGGCACTGTCTGCTCCAGCACTTCTTCTGCAGCGGAGACCTCCTGCATTCCAGCAGGGGGGTTACAGGTGTGCAAGCCAAGCGTTGTGCTGCTCCCTGACCATTTGCAATACCTGATCAATTCAATTAATACGGTGTTACAAAGTGGTTGGTGTGTGCCAGCTCCAGCTTATCAATTAATTGCCATGTTAACAGGCTGCTGGCAGGAAAAAGGTTGCTCACCCCGCTGGCAGACAAAGGAGATAAGGGCAAATGGTAAACTTTTTGCTGGTACTTTCTAGCGATCAGTACAGTGTGAATTCTCATTAGCTCTTCCATACTTAGTAGTAGGACCGTTGTTGCTAATTTTCAGCCCCTTGCTAACGCCTAATTTAAACCTTGGTGGAAACACTGGGGTTTTTTAGCGTGTGACTAGTCATGTGGCAGCCTACAAGGTGGCAGGTGAATGCTGACAAGCCTGAGAACTGGCTGCTCTGGAAGCACATTGCTCATAAACAGGAGTAGGGAAAATGCAAGGCACAAGTACCCTGTAATGAGGATGTGTGTACCTGAAATAGTCTAACCTTAGGCTGTCTTCTTCTAACTATAGAAAGACCTGAATGAAACCTCCTCCTGCTGTGTTGACATGCTATTCTGGCCCATAGGTTTCAAAACCAGCACTTCTCTTAAGCTGTGGTCTAGATTTGTGACTTGGACAGTTTGAATGTAAGCTGGCTTAAACATTAAGTTCTGATCTAGATACAGCACATGTTGTGACCGTACCCTTTAGAAAGTTGCAAAAAATGGATAAATGAAAGGAAAGCTGAAGTCAGCAAGAACCTGAGAATCCTGTTCCAAAAGAAGACAGAGCTTTATAGATATCTCAGGCTTTTTCCTTGTGCCTTGTGTCAGAGACACAGGTGTTGCTTATTTATGAAGTATGGTGAGGGAAGCAAAGAAAACCAAGGTGATCTTATTAATTTTAATAATTTTATCACGAGAAAAAGAACATTAATTACATCAAGTGTAATTTATATCAATCCTGAAGTCCATTTATCTTTTTTTTCTCCACCCCCTGAGAGTCCCAGAAGGTGTTGGCAGTGATAGGATTCAGGCTGAAGAAGCACAGGTATATCTACAAGTCGTGTCCGAGCCTTTATTTAGGGGTGTAGTTGGGTGTTTGTGGCAGCGGCGCTTCCAGCGTGTGCGCAGGGGAAAGCCTGGCCCCTTCTTTTCCAGGGAACTTCATCAGCTCTGTCAGTTACGGATCTGACTTGGGGACGGTATGTAGAGCAAATTGAATGCTGCCTGCCTTCAGCTCCAACATTCAAGCCATATGTGTGATGATCGTGGCACAGACATTCGTCTCTCCGTGGGGTAGGTGCTCGGTGAGGGAAGGCAGCCGGGGAATCTCCCACGGCTGCAAAGCTGGATGTGGGTGTCTGCGCCTCCAGCTCTTTGCACCAGCAAGAGTCATTCCCTGCCCATTCCTCAGCCTGCACAACTACATTTTGGTACTCCCTTGCAGAAAACTGGCTCCTAGACTAGGTGGTTTAGGGGTGGGTTTTTTTTTTTTGCTTTGTAAAAATGAGATTATAACGCTAACAATAACAATCACTGAAACCTCAGTGGCAAAGCTTTCACTAAGTCCAGTGGGACCAGACGTCACTGTCGCTAACGCTGTGAGGGTTTGGTACAATGAAGCCGAGCTTACAGTTAGCTGCCACCAAAAATTTATGTTTCTAGTGCCTCTCCCCTTTTCTTGCCGTGACTCTGGTGTTCACCTGAGTCTTGAGGGAGCTAGAGCTGCCAGCAGCTAACTGAACATAAGATACTGGTTTAGGTGGCTTAATTGCTTCCCCACAATTACAGCAGCTTAGCTCTAGCTTGAAAAGACGCCATCAGTAGTGTAATATATGTGGTTTGTCTTCCTTGTGTTCCCTTATTTGCAAAAGCATTTAATTTTTTTTCCCATTTAGGAATATTTCCATTTAAAATCTAGACCACCCACTGACTCTGCTGATCAGTCAAAATTTCTGAAGCAAAGTGACAAATTACCAAAGACTTCCCAGAACACACACAAAACCGGGATAAGTTACTCCATGCGAAAAAAGAAGGAAGCAGAGGTGCAAAAGTGCCTGCGAACTGTAGAAGCAGGGAGAGGTAGGGCTGAGAGCTGAACTCCTAAAAGGAGAAGGGATCCAGATTGGGAGAGGAAGAATACTAAAAGAGGAGCAATACAACCGAAATCGTTAAAATGTAGAGTAAGAGCACAGAGATGAAGACTGCTGAAAACATTAAGTGATATATTGTTTTACATTTTCCACTCTGGCTAAAATTAAATTTAGTTTTGTGGAAAATGTTTTCACAAAAGCTTCATGTTAAACTGTGTGAAATATTCCCCTCAACTCTGCAGAGCATATTAACGTATAAAAACTATTGATTTTATATGCTCTATCACTCGGCACTTTGCTACCAACTAACCTATCTCCCTTTAGACTTTTGTTGACATTTAAAGACAAATGAGACAACAACCCTCTCTCCTCTCCACCCCAGGAAAAAAATGTTACTTGCGAAGCCTGCAGTCCTAAGGAGTTGGTAGGGTTCCTGAATTATTTCAAGGCAATCTATGGCAAATGGAAATAAGCGCTATATTCTGTGCAGAGATAATGTTTAGCTTCTAAGGAAAACAACATTTTAAGCTGTGGATGGTGTTTTGCTGCTGGACTGTGACTAGCTAAGTTTGTTAACATCGCTTTAGAGGTATTTTAATGCATTATATGTTTCGTCCTGAGAACCTTCAAAATTTGAATTTCTAGCAAGTGAAGAACCTGGGTTTGCGTACAGAGTAGAACAGTTTCCTTAATAATTTTCTCTTAAAGAATATTTAAAGTAGGTTATTGCCTTGTTCCCTCAAACTCAGTGATCATCTGACAGATTCCTTGGAACAGATGCAATGGGGTGAGTTCGAGATGGCAGATGTAGCTAGTGAGCTCACAAGCACCACAGCTCTCCACCACGTCGCAGTGTGGTGTCTGCACAGGTCTTGACTCCCATGCTCTTTGAGTCATGATGCCATGGTACCTCTGTCATGTGGATTAGATCTTGGCTTTGCATATAGACTGTTCCAAGTCTGAAGAAAGTTTGTCACTGAGCTAGAGGAGCCACATGTGGAACAACCTCTTACTACTTCCCTCCCACAGCAGCTTAATCCTTGATGGGCATCCCCCTGGGAGCCTGTTCTTGCCTCCCCTCGAGAGCCACTTGAGGCTGGGTAGGAAGGGAGCAGGCTGAGATACCCTTGAGGTATTCAGACCAAGGTTTGGCTTGATCTTAGTCTCTTCTGCAAGTTTAGAGCAGATCACAGAACCACACAATGACATGAGGTTGGAAGGGACCTCTGGAGATCATCTAGTCCAACCCTCTGCCAGAGCAGGTCCACCCAGAGCAGGTTACATAGGAATGCGTCCAGGTGGATTTTGAATGTTTCCAGAGAAGGAGACTCCACCACCTCTCTGGGCAGCCTCTTCCAGGGCTCTGCCACCCTCAAAGTTTCTCCTCGTGTTTAGATGGAATTTCCTATGTTCAAGTTTGTGCCCATTTCCTCTTGTCCTGTCCCTGGGCACCACTGGAAAAAGACTGGCCTCATCCTCCCGACACCCCCACTTGAAGTATTTATAGGCGTTGATCAGATGCCCCCTCAGTCTTCTCTTCTCCAGATCCTCACCCTGGTTTTGCAGTTGGGCTGCATCTATCCCACGGGTTCAGCCAAGGAAGCTCTGAGATTTGTTTTTCAGACGTACTCATTGTAATGAGATGTTGAAATTGCAGCGAGCTCAGAAACCAGTTCACCAGAATCCAACAATGCTACAGAAAGTCGACCACAAACAGGTCTACAATGATAGCACACAGAGTGAAAATTAATATGTGTCCTGTATATAATTGCCTTCCTGCCTCATTGCAAAAGCAGTAGTTAAACATTCTTGTATTGTGAGTAATTTCCTATTCACAGTTTGTGGGAAGGCATAAATGTAAAGAAAACAGGTTTGGGGTCCCTTTGTTGAGTTTTTTGTTTTGTTTTTAAGTTTGCTAATTTCAATTCACGAACACCATGGGAGCCTGCAATTCCAATTTTCTTTTCACAGTATTAATGAAAACTGGGCACTGGAAATAGTCAGATTTTTCCCCCTAAATTTTAAACCACTTAGCAATACAGTCAAGAATAATAACTTTCTAATCCATTATTACACAATGTAAGACTGTGCTCAGTTGCTATTATTTCATGGAAACTTTTTCCTAAGTGGTAGAAGAGGGTTTTGAAAACCAGTCTCTAAGCTGGGCTTTGAGGCAATTCAGAAAGGCTGGGTGTATGCTGTTAAGAGGACGAGTTGCACATCAGGGAAGTGAAGAAGGGATCGTTGCACCACAAGATGACTTTTGTTTCCTCTCACTGTTATGGCATGGTCCAAGCATAAGTGCAGTCCTTATGATTGTCTTCTTGTTCTTAATCAAACCATCCTCAACTTATTATAGATGTTTTCAGGACTTTTGGGGGATGACTTTTTGTTCTTTATAATCAGGGTAATTTTTATGACATTTAATCTTAACATTCACCTAAAAGGTGTTTTGTTTCTCATTTCCAATAAGAAACTTCATCTGGGATGAAGATGGGTCTTTTTTGGTGCTGCAGACACTAAGAGGGACTGCAACCGAGTAGCAGACACGGTTACCCATAGACGTACCTCTGCTGCTGTGCTGGGAAGCGGACGGCAAGATTTCCATAATCTTATAATTTTCACTTGCTCTTCATTAAGATCACCTGTTGTCCCTTGCAATGGTTCCTGTCTTGCAGGGAAAAAAAAATATCCAGATAAATTCCCTTCAAGTCTTATTCAAATAATGGTCTTACTTAAATAGAAGGCAGCCATTTCAGCAATGTTATGGATGTGGATTTGTTTTATTTACAAGGATTTCAGAAGAAGTGCAGGCTGACCAATTTTCCTCCCCGTCTCAGAACGGGACCCTTGCTTTAGCCTGCGCTCCGTTCCCCCTTCCTACATAAAACACTCACAGACAGCCCCACGGGCTTTGTAAAACTTTACTCTTATTTCCTCCTCCTCCATTTCTCCTGCAAAGGCCCTGCTAGGTTAAAAGGATATTTTAATGTACATGGAAGAAAAATAGCAAGAAGTCATTTCCCTTGCTGAACTGCTCCTTTTACAGAAGTCCAAACAAATGTAGCAACAGATGCTTTGAAAATGTTTTAGGTTTAAATAACATTAATGTAGCGGCTGAATATTCCTCAGACAGATGGAATAAATGAGATAATTGTGAAAACATTCTTAAAAATAAAAGGATGCCATCAGGTGAAAGGCAGGAGTTTAGGTAACATTGAAAAATATTCCAAACGTGGGTTTTTTTAGGTTGCAGTGTTAAAAGAATGTTTTCCTCCAATCAAGCTGTTAGGTATCATTTAGTAGACGTTAATTGTAAAGTTAGTTGACGGCATTTGGCCCAAATGACTGTATTTTAAAGAGAAAGAGCAGCTGTGAGTCCACCAGGTATTGACAGTGCTTATTCAGTTGCTTCTATTATTTCTCAGAAATTAATTTCCTGAAATCACGTGCAGTGAGATAAGAGTGTCTTGTTTTCATTCACTATGGAAATGCTCAGGAGTCTTCATTCTGGAACACATTGTCTCTTGTAAAACAATAAGTGACACCCTATGTGTAAAAGAATTTCCATTTTCTACAACAGCTCCAATGAAGAAACAGGATCTAAGCCAGCCACTGACTACTTTGGGACAGACCACATCTCTTAGTAAGGTGGCATCTACCCTGAAATGAGAAAAAAAATCTTAGAGTCTTCTGAAAGGAAACTTCAAGATCTCTTGCGTAGTCATAGAAAATACCAACTTGTAATAACTAAGAACTTTCAGAGGGGGAAAGGAAATAATTAAAATACTATTTGACACGAATGACAGTTTTCTTGAGTCTTGCTGTGGTGCCTCTATTACTTCAGGCAAATAAAATGTCACCTTCTTTAAACCTATGTGGGATAACTGCCAGGAAGTGATGTTTCAACAGTAAGAACACAAATCACCAATAAATAAATGATGAGTAATACCAAGGTGGGGAGGGAACTTAGTTCTTTTGGGGATTTGTGGCTTTTTTGCTGTTTCATTATTCATAGGCCAATTGTGGATGTCTGTCACTGGTGGCTGCTTTTAATTCTGGTTGTGCAAACTTCTTGCAATTTTTTGACCACTGTAAATAGTTTTTGTGGCATTACCTTTAGTGGAGCACCCTTAAAATCGGCATCTTCCTGTTATGTCTTTTACAGTGCAAAAAAAAGTGACTCTAGGCCACGGTAGACTCCCGTGCACCTTGAGCACGAGCACTTCACTAACACACTCCAGGGAAACACTAGGTGTAGGCAAGGCCTGATAAAGCTGATATTGGGAATATGTTGTAAACCCAACGTTTTAAAACACTCCTGGTTAACATTTCTATTTTACTGACTGCATTTTTAGCCATGCATAATGATTTAAACCATAGTTTCTATGAGCCAGCCTGGATGCTTAATTGAGAGTGTTCTGCACTTCTCGGTGGGAAACCTTGGTTCACTTCTCCTTCCATGTTCCTGAGCTCAGCCGAGGCAGTGCTGAGGGCACACAGCCTCCAGGACTCTGGAAATCTGTGTCCAGTTCTGGGCTTCCCAGTTCAAGAAGGACGGGGAACTGCTGGAGAGGGTACTGCAAAGATCTACAAGGATGAGTAGGGAACTGGAATCTCTCTCTTATGAGTAAAGGATGAGGGACTTGGGTCTTTTTAGTCTGGAGAAGACTGAGGTGGGATCTGATCAATGCTTATAAATACTTAAAGGGAGGGTGTCAGGAGGATGGGTCTGGTCTTTGCTCAGTGGTGCCCAGGGACAGGACAAGAGGGAATGGGCACAAACTTGAACATAGGAAGTTCCACCTAAACACAAGGAGGAACTTCTTTCATTTGAGGGCGGCAGAGCCCTAGCAGAGGCTGCCCAGGGAGGTGGTGGAGTCTCCTTCTCTGGAGACATTCAAAACCTGCCCGGACAAGTTCCTGTGCAACCTGCTCTGGGTGGACCTCCTTTGGCAGGGGGGTTGGACTAGATGATCTCCGGAGGTCCCTTCCAACCCCATGTCATTCTGTGAAATGCTGGTTAAAGTCAGAGGAACATTGCACAGACCCAGCTCGCTTCATTTTTGTCCATGACACTTGCTTAGTTACAGAGGAAGATCCATCTCGGCTATTACCTCTTAAAGTGGTTCTTTACAAAGGTCTGCCTCTCCTCCTTCTCCCAAATGCAATAAAGAAAGGAGATGATAGCAAATGCATAAGCATTGTGTGGGCTGTGAGCATTTAACCTAGAAGTTCCTCCTGGAATTAGCTTTCATTCCACATGGCTGTGCAAGGGGACAAAATGTGCCAGACAACACAATAGTTCCTATCAAGAAGACTTCACAGTCTGAAGACATGGGTCAGTTCAGTTCATATCACAACTGAAAAGACCAGAGTCTGGCCTGAGAGGTGGGTTCTTAGAAGGCTGAGCCCTTGCTCTGGGCATTTTTAAAGTGTTTTTCTGGGCATAAAACGTTGCTTGAAGGAATGTCTGGTGTTGGCATCAATGCCGGAATGGGGAATGGGAGAAGTGGAGTGAAGAAGTGCTCTGAAGCGTAGCCATATCCAAGCAGGACTCTGTGAATTAGAAAAGAGGAGGTAGGGTTGGATAGCCCTCTAGAAGTAATAAAAGTAAATATAATTAATTTGGGGAAAAAAAAGAAAAAATATTAGAAGGAAAAGAGAAATTGAAAAGCTTGCTGAAGGAAGTCCAAAGGAGAGCTGAGGATACCTTAATTGTGGCCAACTTATTGGATGCTATCATTTATTATTAAGGGAAATTTTTATCTTTTTCCCTCATTCTGTTTGGTAATCTGTCTTATCATCACTGTCTTCTCAATCAGTACTATAGTGTCACTTTTTGTTCTTTACAGAAGGTGATAAAGAGAGAGGGACTGGGAGAGGGAGGTCCGTTCCTCCCAGATGTTAGTGTTCTGGCATTTAAATTGTGGCACGCCTGTTATTTCAGATTATTCAGGCACTCTTTGCTTAATAACAGCATTTGGAGAAATTACACTTTTGAAGGCTAAAATGAGATTTTCCTTGCTGTCCTTTTCCTTGTTTAAAAGTCTGTTTACTCGTGCTGGCAGACAGGGAACTGGAAAGGGCTGCAAACCTAGATGTTTTGGGACCTGTACTTCAGGGTCCAGCTCTAGTGAGCGCAATTAGCCAAGTGCATGTCTGGAGCAGGTGGATGTGACTTAACTCCTCAACGTGCAGACTCCCTGATAACCTCTCCCTTATTTCATTATCTACCTACAGCAAACCCTACCAGGGCAGGAGGAGGAAGGGAGTACCCTGGCTCGTCCGAGGTGATCCGTGAATCCAGCAGCACGACGGGCATGGTGGTCGGGATCGTGGCGGCAGCGGCGCTGTGTATCCTCATTCTCCTGTATGCGATGTACAAGTACAGGAACCGAGACGAAGGATCGTACCACGTAGACGAGAGTCGAAACTACATCAGTAACTCAGCACAATCCAACGGGGCTGTGATCAAGGAAAAACAGCCCAACAGTGCTAAAAGTTCCAACAAAAACAAGAAAAATAAGGATAAGGAGTACTATGTCTGATCTCAACATCTAAAAGAACGCTTGTATAGAAATAGTCTTCATTTTATCTGAGACATAATACAAACTTATTTACTTTACTTTTTATGAAGCACATTCAAAAAACAAACAAACAAAAAAGACAGGGAATGCAATCAGAAAGGAAAGACTGTTTTTAAAAACAAGCATTTCACGCTCTTGTTTTTCAGAAACGGGAGCTGATAAATTCCCTAACATCCACAGTGTTTTCATTTACTCTGCCTGTCTTTATGTTGCTGGAACATTTCTGAAAGACAATGATGATGACACCACGCACTCATAAAGCAAGGAGTATTACTACAACATCAAGGCACAATATGAAACAAAACAAATTAAAAAAACAAAACAGGAAAAAAAAAGAAAAAAAGAAGCTACCTATGATTCTGGATTTAGCCAAAGTGCTAGCGCTTTCTTGAGAAGTAAGTTAGTCTTATTGTCAGAGAAGACTGTCATTATATGTGGTGACTCAACAAGCAAACATAACGAGTTTGCCGTCTGGTGCAGTGAAGCAGTGATTGGAAACTTGCAGTTGAAACAAAGTGCTGGCTTTTCTGAAGACTTACGTAGAAATACTTTCAAAAAGCCCCTTTCTGGTTGTGAGGAAAATAGTACGGAGGCCTTATTTTCAAAAACAAAAACAAAAATCTGGAATATAAGGCACATTTCCACAAAAAAAAATATGAAAAAACAAACAAGAGGGCATAGATGCAATCATTGGGAAATTTTCATGCACGCTTAATATGTTACTACATATGTTTATATAAAAACACATCTATATGTGCTTTCTGGACTGTGACAAGTGATGTTTTATAGCCTGTTGTATAGAAAATGCAAACTATATCTGCTTTTCAGCCATTTTTGGTAAACTCAATGTTATAAGTGTTGCTAGGTATAGAGAGTTTTATGACATCTGGAGCAACAGACATACTTCAGTTCTTTTGCAGCCATTATAAATTGTCCCAGACTTCTTCCCCTTTTTTTTTCTTTTTTTTTTTAATTTTTTTTTAATTTACAGTGTAGTGGTTATACTAAGGGGGGTGTGTATGAATGTATATAAGAGTCAGCTAATTTTTTTCTTACCTGTACAGCCTCTATTCCATTGCAATTAAGTTTCAGTAGTTTGTATGAAAGAAGTGGACTAGAAAGCAAAACTATATCTCTACTGTAATTTGTCTTCTCCCTCCTGTCCCCATCTCTTGCTCCTGATATGCATCAATGAAGTTGATCAGAATGGCCAATTTTCCTAGAAATACACATTCATTAATTAGCTAAATATTTAGTGACTTAAACTGGCCTTCAGCTTCCAGTCAAAGCTTCACTATTGGAGAGCATGGTTTGCCTTAGAGAAACCTTGTTCTTAAGAAATTA
Source organism: Gallinago undulata (assembly GCA_026546715.1). NCBI lineage: Eukaryota > Metazoa > Chordata > Aves > Charadriiformes > Scolopacidae > Gallinago > Gallinago undulata. Next base: position 9,860,802 of record JAOTQQ010000023.1, read on the forward strand.
TGAGAATGATGAGTTTCTTGAGAATCTTAGGAAGTATCGTATAGTGTTTATCTGGCATTCAGTTGTATGAACGACAGCTACTACAGCATTGGGTGGTAAAAGATCTAAAATGACCCATTTTAATTATCCAGGCTGATTCGACTGCAGAATTTACCCCTTTCTCCAAAAAGGAAATAATGTTGAGGTACACGATAGTATTTTTCAAGGGTGGGCATTTTGACATATGAAAAAGTATTTTTAGCTAAGTTGATTGTGTAGTATTGCAAGACATCATAACCAGACAAATATAAGTTCATCATGTTTTAAAGTAACACATAGCTTTTCTTGCATATATAAAACATTAATGCATTTTAGTTAAACATATTAAATATAAAGCCGTAATTTACATGTTAAAGTTTTTTTTCTAGTGTTATTTCATTAGGTTCACAGCAATAAACCATAGCGTAACATTTTATTTACACAGAAGTTCAAAGGGAATACATTAGACAGAAGGAGGGTAGTTCAATAGAAATCAACCAAATCATTGGAAGGCCTCCTGGGAGGGATAGAGATGTTCACACTTTTACAGACAGGAAGGAGGAATTTAAAATTAGCTTTAAACAGCAGGCACAAAATATGTTGTTGTGTGTTATTCACTGTAGCTGATGAAAAAAGGCTGGAAACTGGTACAGCTATCTATCTGGGAGTCAGAGCACTTTAAAAACACACGGAGCTGACATGAAAACACCTCTCTTGACGGCTGCCAACCACATGGAGGTGTGTCATGTTGCAATCATAAAACAAGTTTTAATTTCCATTAGCATTTACACAAAAAAAAAATAATGAGAACAGGTTCACAAAATCCATCTGCTGTTCATTCCTTAGATTGTCGTTCACCTGTGGAATTCAGAATTCTCCCACCTTTACAAGACAGCTGTACTCAGGGAATGGCAGGGTCAGGTCGTTGCTGGAAGCAAGAGACTTCAGCTGGAGGGGGGAAAGAAGAAGTTGAAAGCCAGGTGGTGTTCAGATTTCAGTGCTTGAAGGTACGTAGAGGAACAAGAATAACCTGATGACAGGAGACTAGACGTGGCAGAATATGGTTTGGGCGAGATTAAATGGTCTTTTCTGCTCTGTATTGATTGCATTAATCAAATAGCACGGTCCTGTCAACTTCCAGGCAGTTTGGTAGATTAATCTTTAACTAAATCCACACATCAAGGAAAAAAAAACTGCTACTACTATAATAGGCAAACACAATTTTAACACTGTTTCTGAAGGTTCTCCTTTTTCCTCTTTAATTTCATAATTTAACAAAAAACAAATACGGATGTATCAGAAGTGCCAGCAAGTGGATTTAAATTCCTTTTTGTTTAAAAACAGCAGCAACAAACAAACAGACATAAACCAACTACCTAACATAAAATTGGATCCTTTCTCTATAATAACCTAATTTGTTTGACTGAGATGGCTTCATTTCTATGACTGTATTGTGTTGCCTTTTTTAACAAAACACTTAATAACGTGTGAAACTTTCAACCCTAAGACATCAAAGAGAGGCCCAATGCCCCTAACCTTATAGTGCTTTCTGTGATAGATATTTACGATTTTTTTATTTGTTGCAAGGCCAATTTATTCATTATTGGAAATGCTAAGCAAGTGGAATTTACTGTTTTGTTAATAAAAATGTTTCTTAATACAAATGATGGCTTGTTTCTTCTCTTGGTCTTAGATCTGGAGTACCTGTTCATCCTAAAGCAGTGGAAAAAAAAAGAGGTAGAGTAGTATGAAGTTAAAGAAATTCGTGTCAGGAAGAAGTGACCTTGCAGCCATTTATACGCGAAAGTGAAAACCTTCTACAAGTCTTGTGTTCAGCCGGCCCTGTTAGAAAAGTATGACTTGCATAATGCATTGTTTGGTTTTGCATAGAGTTACTTCATTTGAAATTTTCTAGCTTTTTTTTTTCAATGAAGAAATTACCACTTCATGTTCCTCTTCCCCTATGGATGAAAAAAAGAATTCCTTTCCTTTACTGCCACTTTTGTTTATTTTTTCTTAGTGGAAAGAAGATGGCAGAAGGTAAGGTTAAGGGGATGAAAAGTTGAAAGGGAAAATATTTTCTCTTGTCTACAAGATGGTTTTAAAAGTAATGGAAAATGAATGTATTTCAGGTCATTAAAAACATTGCTAGATAATAATCACAAAATTTCAACCAGAGCTAATCCATTACATAAGTACTTTCCTATTTAGCATGGCATTTAAATTCATGGGTAACTTCAAGCAAATATCTAATCCTATTGACTTAAGCAAGTGTCTAAAGTTGCCTAAGTGTATTGCTGAATGGGGATGGAGTTAAGCTTTCGTATCTAAACTCCAAATAGAATTTAACTATGTATCTTCTTTAATCACATCAGTAGCTTGTTTGACTTCAATGGGATTTATTCATCTGCTTAATTAGGTATAGACTGAAGTATTTTAGATAACTTGAGATCAGGAATATCTGGAGAAAACAGCCACTATCATCCGTTGGTATAAAACAGTTTCTAGCTAAACTTACGTTCTAAACAGCTTTATACTGGGATTAGTATTTTTTGTGCGTGTGTTTTTAAGTAAATCCTGAACATTCGATTTAGGAAAATGCTTCATACACATTTAAATGAGCTATAACAATAGTGATTCTTGTTCTAGTACAAAAAAAAAAAAACCCGCACATTTAATTATACTCTTTTTAATTCTACACTCTATTTGTTCTTTTTTTTTTCCTTACATCTATACTGTGCTCTCCCTTTTTCCAAAATCCTAATGGTCTCTCAGTACCTGCACCATCCATCATCTGCTAGCCACTCTAAGTGGTGGCCTCCATAATCAATCACCACTGTGGCCAAGTAGCTAAAAAACCTCTACAAGATGAGGAAAAAAAAAGAGAAAAAACTAAACAACTCCCTCAAAAGCAACTTAGAATAAGGAGCACACATGTAGGTTGTAAATGACAACTGTGTTTAATTCTTTCAATATGACTTTTTTATAGTTTAACAAAACAGTTTTAAATTGGATATCTAGGTATGATTTTCATATTGATTATAGAAATTTGATTTTAAGTTCAGTACGGTCATGTTTAGAGGTGCTTGGAAGCATTGCACTGGGATAAGATAGATTTGTCAGTACAATCTTACTTGTAATGAAGGCTATTTGCTTTATTTTAAAGCCCTCACTTTGTTAGAATCTGTAAGTATTTCAGCATTAAAATGGGAGTGGGAGTGGGGAGAACAAGAAATCCACACTACATATAAACCAATTTGTGAACTGATAAATGCTCGGGGATGATAAAACTGCTTGCCTGCCAGCCTCCGATTTCTCCGGATGGTCTGTTCCTCCTTTGGTCAGTCATTGCTTTCTGTGAAACCAGAAGTATATCCCATGGGTTAACTGCGAGTTAGAAATCAAAGAAAAGGGGAAAAAAAAAAAAAAAAAGAAGTCATTGCTACAGGTCTGCTCCTTTACCTGTTTACTTTGGAGACATCTTCCTGCTCAAGGTCTTTGACAGATTCCAGCCATCAGCTCTGACTACTGTCAAAGAAAGTACGTCCCCTCACCTTTCTCAGTTACTACCCTACAAATATCTTCATTTGTTGTTTGGCAGATTTCCATATCACAGAATCACATGGGGTTGGAAGGGACCTCTGGAAATCACCTAGTCCAACCCCCTGCCAGAGCAGGTCTACCCAGAGCAGGTTGCACAGGAAGGTGTCCAGGTGGGGTTTGAATGTCTCCAGAGATGGAGACCACCACCCCTCCAGGCAGCCTATTCCAGGGCTCTGCAACCCTCAAAGTGAAGAAGTTTCTCCTCATGTTGAGGTGGAACGTCTTCTATTCCATTCATAAGTCACTGCTCCTCCAGTGAGGCTGAATTGTGGTAGACTTTGGGGTTTTTTTAAAGAAAAAACGCGGTGACATAAGGGGTAGAGTTATTTTAAAGAGTGGGATTTTCAGTGAGTAAATTGACTTTAGGGGCAGTAATTTCATGCTGGCATACACTCGAGAGATTTAAAAATCCAGGCCAGTAATCCTCAACAACATCTTTTCAGTAAACAATAAAGACATTAGCTCCTTCGTCAGCGAGCTCAGGAATCGACAACATGGCTATCAAAACGTGAACACGTCTGGTTGCAGCAAATAACAGAGGAAAATGGAATTTGGGCAGCCAAAAATAACCGCTGGCGTGTTGGCTGGGCTCTTGTGAGCAAGTCTGATTACAAGCCAGTAAGCATTTATTGGATGATAAAGAGCAAAGTACTTGTATTACTGGTAGTTTGGGATGCGGCAGGCTGACAAAGCACAGGCCCGGGTGCTGTCAGGGCACCCTCCAGTCTTGGGGGCCGGGCAGGCTTTACACAAACACCCGCTGCACACCAACTGATGGGCAGTTCCCAGAGAAAACTTCCTTCTCCCTGTGAAATTAATGTACACTTTCTGGGGGAAGTACAGCAGGTTGTTTCATGAGACAAATTAAGTGGCTTCCTAAACAGGTGGCAGCACCCAGCTTTGGTGGCCAGGGGGAGGCTGCATAGCTGCAGGGAGGGAGGAGAGGCCTCCATGTCACTCAGGAGAGCCCCAGTTTGGCTTTGTTGCTCCCCATGCACAGTGATGGCGGCTGAGGGCAGGGTGCTGGGCGAGGGCCACAGGGAGACACTTGTACACCATGATGGGCTCAGCTTGTGCTCCAGAGAAGGATTGCAAGGGCCAGGTCATGAGGAAGGTCTTACTGTCCCTGGTGTTGTCCTCAGAGGGCTGCTCTTGCTTTCACTCACACTAGGCCCTGAGTTTATACTCTCTCAAAATGGCGGCTCAGCGCAGCGGCTGGCAGGGTCCTGTCATCCCAGGGCCATTTCTGAGTCTGCAGCAAGCAGGGGACAACAGGCAGTGTGTGGTGGTGTGTGGCCCTTCCAGCCAAGGCTTGAGACAAGGCTGCTGAGGTATGAGCATCTCCTTTTATTTATTTTGGTGGGGGTTTTTTGTGTTTTTTTTTTTCCCCTGAGCTCCCACAGCTGCGGCAGGCCTGAGGCCCTCAGAACCCTGGCAAGCACAGTATTTTGGGAACTGGTAAGACCCCCTCAGGATGGGTGGCTGTGAGGGGGGGGGAGAGGTAAGGGCCAAGCCCCCTGGTCCCGTGTGAGTACAGAAATGGAGGGAAATTCAGCTGTGAGGCTCTCATAGCCAGCCCTGGGCAGGGAACTTGCCACAAGGCTCATGGCTCAGCCAAGCTGAGGTGGGTTTTGGTGGGAGCAGGCTCAGGTTTTCCTTAGATGCCAAATCCCTCAAAGCAAAAAAATCCAACAGGGTTCTCAAAAAACGTGGTGGCATAGAGAATTGAGGAATTTAGCTAGGAGTTTATGTAAGGTTTCTTTAGAGCTTTACTGGCCTGTGCCTGAGGGGTGAAAGCCACTCTGTCATCTGCATCCCACAGGCAGATACAGGTAACCCTAATTTTCTGGGAGACCAGATCTCAAAGATTTGGACTTGGACATTGGCTAAAGGGGAGCTCCAGCAACACACGCTGTTAACCGTGGGGAGAGGGACAGGCTTCAGCACAAGGAAATGTAAAAACCTCAAGAAAGAAAATAATAACAGAAATAGACTCCCCTGGGCAATTCCATCCCATCCCCCCTGCCAGTGGCTGGTACTTGGCTTTTTCTGGCTCTCAGGTGGGTTTTATTCCTTGCTGATTACACATTAGAGGTAGGAGGCCTGTCACATCTGCCTGTCAGCCCCACCTGGCAGAAGGGTTGATCTGCTAGCAAGGGTCAGCTGGCTGTAGTTACCAGACCCTTCACACCACCTGGGAGCTAATTGTATAAAGATTTTCCGTTACATTCAGGCATTATTGGCAGCCAATAGAAAGCAAGGAGTCACCTCAGGGCAGAATTTAAAGGCCAGAACAACTTCTTCCCCCACTTCTTGAGTTTTTACTGATTTCCACTTGATTAACAGGATAAGTCTGAGGCACAAGACAGGAATGTATTCCAGTGAGAGAAAGAAGGAAAAAAAGAAAGCAAACGGGCTTTGTCTTATGCTATCCAGCAAATCACCATATAGAAAGAAGAATTTCAGGTAATTAATTTATTTAAGTCTTGATTTGTTGATGGATGATTGTTGGGGGAGGCAAATTTATGCTTAGCTTTCTTGAAGGCTAATGTTGTTTGGGAGGTTCTTTATACCTGTCTGTGGTCTCTTTTTAGGGAAGTCTTTCAAAATGCTGATAGCACAAATAGAACAGCCATGATCTAGACGAGTTTCTTATTTATTTTAACAGCTTTGTCTAAGTAAGGGTTGGAGGATATGACTCAAAGTTAAGGCTACATATGCACCAGAAAAATATGGCTCAGTAAGGGTAAATTCACAGGGCAGCACGGATGGTGCTGAGAACCTGACCTCTATGCTGTGTTTCAGGATTTTCTTTGAAGCGGTTGTACTCTGGGCCCACAGACTGTGAGCCAATTAGTGCTTAGGTGGCATTAGGTATGTTCATAGAGCTCATATTATTTAATCTGGAAAGTGTCCAGTTCCTCTGTGCAGAGTGCTCTGTGAAGTTAATTGAAGTGTAGTTAAGTGGGGCCAGCTGGAGTTGCTTCAGAACTCCTGATCTTAAAACTCTCCTACTGAAACTGCCTTTGTGAATTGCTATATGCTAATGTGCTTGTAACAATTTGTTATATATATTATTTTTTTTAATATGGGGTACTCAGACCCAAATGAAAACTACTGCTGCGCATCAAGGCCTTCCTGTTCTTTTTACAGGACTTATTGTCTCTGCAATTCTGGCCCTCATCTTCTTTTTTTAACCACCACCTTTTCTTCCTCATGTTCCTTCTACCTTTTTCTTTATACCTAAAGAAATAATGGTTTGAAAGACTTGTTTGCTGTGAACGTGGAATTACTTTTAGATAGGAACCGCACGAGGAAGCGATGTTACCAACACTGAGCTCACCAACAGTGCAATGGCTAACTTGTAGAGACAAGCTGTATGCAAGCTGTCGCTGCTGGAGCTCTGGGTGGACTGGGTCAACTGGAGGAAATGGCTGGGGTAGAGCTGGGTTTGGACACTGCTCAAAGAGGCAGAACCCCACTCTTGGGGGGGAAACTCTGCATTCAGCTTTTGCAACAGAGATCTGCTTTTAACCAAGGTTTTGACAGTATTCTATAACCTAGTTCCAACCAAAATCAATTCTTTCCTGTAAGGGAATTAATCGTAATCAGTTTCCTGTCTTAGACAGTATTAAAAATACCATGGGAAACCACAAGAGATTGGTGATACAGTTTGAGATGTTCCTTGTATCTTCTGCAGACAGGAAAGCTGCCATTTCCATTAAGACTGAAACTTTGTTGCTGCTTTTAACTACAGAGTGATTACACTTCCCTCTAGCAGACTGCATATTATTATGAGCATTTCATACAAGTATTCTGAATAGTCATCATTAATTCTTTTAGAAATCTAAGTGTTAAGCATCAGAGACTGATGATACAGAATGCTGATAAAAGATTTCTAAATCTGAATTTTTGTATATTACCATATTTGTGTTTAAGTGGTTGCTTATAAGTTTTGCCTAAGTTCCAAAAATCATCTTGTTATGTCTATTTTTGTTATTGAATTTTAGCAAAAGTTGATTGGTAAATATAGAAAGAAATGTTATCTGTTAACATAAGCTTGTTTAGAAACAGTTCAGTTTCAATTGAGACAGCTTTAATTTGGCAAAAAGAGCATGACTTCAGAGGTTTTAGGCATATTAAGTAAGCTCTTGATGTCATTTAAGCTAACTTGGAAATTTTACAGAATTCAAGCATAAACAGAATTTTTGTTGAGCTGAGTCTTAAGGGGAGTTTACCACACGTCCTAGGTGAAGGTTTCAGCGAGTGTGAATAAAGCCGTGGCGAGAGCCTGGTGCCTGATCTCACACGCTGCCTTTCTCAAAGGCGGCTTGGCCAGAGCTGCCTGTGAGCAGGGTCTCTGCCCGTGGCGCTGCTCTGCTCTCCACAGGAACACCTGCACTGATTACCCATCCACGGGCACCACTGCACAGACACTGTTGTGCACCAGCAAAGCCCCTGTCTCAGAAGCAGCACTCGGCATTAATATATACTCTGCTTGAGGCAAAACTCCCATTAACTTCAGCGGGAGCAGGGATTTCATCCCGAGTATGTGGCACCCCAAATAAATCAGTGTATTAAAAAACGCTACAGAAAGCAGATTGAGAGGAAGGCTATGGCCCTGCCGCAAACACCCTGAACACAAAAGAGCCAATCCAAAGATCCGAAACCCAATCTGGTTTCCAAAAACAGACAATAGGCTGGTGTGGATACATAATGTACTCTTGCAAAGTCCTTACTGGCCTTTCATAACTCACTTTTAGTTTGCCAGACTGGTGAGATGTGAAAATCCTGATGCTAAATCAGTAAATAGCTCAGCCTAACAAAGTGGGGACTGTACAAACAGGACACTTCAGCTCTCAAAATTGTCTTCAAAAAATTGTGCGGGTGCTATGTAATGAAAGTGGAATAAAGATCTAAAAGTGGGACTTTGTGATAACAGGATGCAACAGCAAAATGGTGAAGGTCACCAGCCACAGTAGTAACAATCCTCTGGGAAAATAAAGAGGAAAGGAGCCCAACAGCTTGGAATATCCCTAATCAACTATGAGATCTTGCTTTTGTTGTACCCTTGTAAATCCCTCTGTTCTGAAAACATTTTGGGGATGTTTGCAGCACTCTCAGGTATGACTGTTAGGCGGGGAGATGTGACAGCCTGGGGTTTGTAGTGGTGTGGCAGTGGCAGCCCTGGGCTCGGTGGAGGGTAGCTGCTTCAGCAGCTTCTCTCTCAGCTCTGCGGTGCTGGGGACACGCAGCTGGCTGTGCTTCAGCTGGCAAGTTCAGCATCAGCTCGATGCCACTGTGAAAGCCACAGTGCAGGCACTCAGGCCTCCCTGCCACGATCCCCAGGTGGAAGATCCTGGGTGATGCACCGCCTCTGCCAGCCCTGGCCCGTGGGATGCAGCGAGAGGCAGGTGGGATCTGCCAAAGGGAGTGGAGACAGAACTAAATCCTTAGGAAACAACAGCAAAGCACGAGCGTTTTTCCTTCCTGTGGGGCATGTTCAGTCTCTGCCGTGAGGGGATCCCAGTGCTCCATTTGAATTTGATTCATGAAGTCTCATCTCCCTTCACATGCTTATTGAACACTGTCAGCTGGAGCTTCTTCACTTAACAGCTACATTTCTGTACTACTCCCACTGACATCCAACAGGAATTTTTGAAATGCAAAGAAGTGCTTTTGCCACTGCATATGCTTTTCCCTTAAGGGTGTGTGTGTGGGGGGTTATTATTTTTTTTCTAAAGCAAGGAAAGAACTATCAAATGATATGGATTTTGGGTTAAGTCATAATCACCTTTCAAATTCTCATATGATACAAACACTTAGGTTTCAAATAATTGAACATCAGAATGGTAAATTATTTTAATTGGAGTTTTAAAATAATTTGAAAATTTGCACAGAAGACCCATTTAGAAAACCAAACCAAACATATGAATACTGTCTGGTCAGTCCTTCTGTTGCTATGGTGGTATTCATTCCAAGCACTCAAAGTACTTGAAATGACTACAAGGCCTAAAACTTTCATTAAAATAAGAGTATTCACAACATATGAAATGTTAGGGGGGGGGGGGGGGGGAGAAAGTAAAATCTTATTATACTTTTTTCCTGGTTAATAACAA
>JAOTQQ010000023.1:9870641-9907745 GCA_026546715.1 Gallinago undulata
GGGGGGGAGAAAGTATCATCTTCTGATACTTTTGTCCTGGTTAAGAACTAGATAATTGTCTAGATTAATTTCACCAGCATATTGTCTTTATTGAACATGATTTTGCCATTTAGAGAGCTTTCCTTTTCCTAATATACCTATAACCATATAAGCTTAAATGTGGAAAGAAATCAGAATTTTGAAAGCATCTACTGCTCAAACTGATCTTGCTTCCTGTACTAACATATGTCTGTAATTGCAGCCATCCTGGTACGTTTAGTGGGAGAAAGGAAGAGTAAATACTGAAGTATTTACTTATGTTTTAAGTTTGTGCATTTCAGGAATAGGATTATCTATTTTTCCAGTGTATGCAGTAGGAAATGAAACTAGGAATGAAAGGTGTTCTTAACAAAACTCCAGTTGTAAGCAAATGTTTATGTGTAGTACTGGATCCCACCGACCGTCAGAGCCATCACAAAGGTAGACGGTACTCTGTCGGGGTGGGCCAGGGTATGTGTTTTCAGGTTAGCCCACAGATACAGAGCAGATGCAACCTCACGAAAGTTAGTTGGTTGGATTCCAGCCTTGCTCAGAGGCATTTTAAGTCAGCATAACTCTGCAGACTTCATTGCCATTTTTCATGGTTGCACCAACATGAAACTGAGCCCAGCAGTATATGTCCACGTTGCTGGGATTTACAGTCCAGACCTTTCTTCAACCTCGTACAATGGAGAAAGCTCTGCTTTCTCGTATTTTTATTCCAGAGGGAACATTAAAGTTCTATTGTTACAGCACGACAACACAAAGAGCGATAGATGTAATCAGAGGGATTTTTTATCTTTTTATTTTCACCTTATTAGAGAAATCAGCAGTTCTGCAGCGCTGAACACTGAGGGTATATAACACTACTTTGTTACTACAGCAACAGACAGCGCTGACAGTACCAAGTTACAGATGAACTGGGTCCTTTTGCAAGACCAGATCAGAACTAAAATGGTTGCGATAAATCTGCCGTATGTGAAGTTGGTGGGATTAAAAGGTAAATAGGACAGGTACAATATTGTGAAGTACCTTATTTTACATAGAAGCTTCTGCAGTGCTTCACAAACCCTCAAGTCAGAACAGATGGGAATATGTGCCAAAAATCTTCAGCCATTAAATCAGTCCTTCTAGTTTTGTTTTCCACTGTGCTACAGAAGGGCTGGCCTGTCTGTTGTTCAGGGACTGAGGCAGATCTCTAAGCAAGGGGTAGCAGGTAACTATTTCCACAGAAGAAAGAGCTGTGCCTAAGGGAAGGACAGGACTTTCCCAAGGGTCTTGCAGCAAAAAAGATAATGTAAACTGCCTCATCTTGGATCAGATGCTTCCTGCCAAAACAGAACTGCTCTGCTTTTTTTCTCTGCTTCCTTTGGGGATATGTGCAAAAGACATGAGGTATATAGGGGAAAAAGGGCAATCTCACCTCCCTCTCTCCTCCTTGCCCTTCAGTTCTCCTCCTTGCTCTGTGAGGAGAGACAGGATCTCTCTTCTTGCTAAGGCACCCTCAGAATAAATACTGGATTTGAGTTACTTCAAACCCTGAGCCCATTTAGCCACCTTAATGCAGTCCAGCTTTCTAAAGCACACAGTGGTGTGAGCTATTATGTGCTGAGCTCCTTACAAAAGCTGACCATAAGTTCTGTTTTATTTACTAATACCCAGTCCATCCTAGCGTTTGTGATGCAGAAATACTTTCATAAATTGTGTCAACACATTTCTTAGCAGAGAAGCTGCTTATACTGGGGAAAATGTGCTTGTGTCAGGATAGGTTAGAAAGAAATGAGGGATAAAATAACAAGCACAAAGCATTATATTAGCGTAACTATCTAATTTAGCTCCAATTGCTGATACTGGGGCGGCTTCTCCCCCTCTGTCCTTATGTGTCTGGGGTGAGAAAGGAGCATATCCTTAGAACAATACTGCTCTGTCAAGGACAGTTTCATATTGGCTTTGCCTGAGCAAAAGCTGCGTGAAAGCTCGCAGAGTGGCTATGAAGAACTAAATTACCGGAGTACAATGCCAGTCTGTGCTGGAGTAAGGCCATAGGAGGGGATTGAGTTACAGAAGCTCATTAAAGCTATTATGTATTAACTGAGCCACTCTATCTACATGTGTGCATGCCCTGAGATTGCCTGAAGAGCTGTGTGTCTTAGCTTAAGAAATAATGAATGAGTCTGAGGTGTCTGCATTTTTGCCTTGACTTTGAGGAGGGGAATGGGGGGGAACAGAACCTGTGATAGAGAACGATGCCAGCTGAAGAGACAGGTGGTAACTTGTTAAGCCATCCTGACTCAAAAGTTAAATCTTTTGCCTGCACCCTTAGCTGCAACTAGACTTTAAGGCAGATAAAGAAACAAATGCAGAGAGTGTATGAGGAAAAATAGCTAGCTCTCCAAGCACACTTAAGTTGCTCAAAAACGTGCCTGGAGAAAATGCTCAATTAAGAAAGGGCCCTAAATAGTTCACTAACTTTTAAAATGTTTACACTTTGTGTCATTGATTTCTTACTGTCTCACATATTCATCATTATGTGGCATATTATTGAATTACTGACTCTTGCCAAACTGGAACAAACTAGTCAATTCTTTATGTTCTTAAAGAACAACAAAACAGAGAGAGGCTGATCTTTCCATGATCTCAGTCATACCGTTCAACCATGATTTCTTTGTACCCTCAAACTGTTGCTTGTTATTAAAATGAATATTCAGGTGTTTAATACCTCCAGCTTTCATTCGGTTCTCAAAGTATTTACGAAATTAAACCTTTCCATACTATGATGTCTTTTAAAAAAGAAAAATCACACAGATTCTTGAAAAGTAGAATAGAATTAATTTCACCTAATTTCACTGTAAATTTAAATATCTACATTAGAGTAGTCTAATCTAGATTCTCTTATAGTCACCTGATAGGAATGAGCCCTTTCAGAAGGTAATATATAAAACACTTTATATGTTTGCCTTAGGAAAACCTAAATTATGCTCTCTACCACCTCTTCAGAGAATCTAGACAGCTCGCATTACAGGGTTTCTACCCTTTTCTTTCTTTTTTTTTTTTTTTTTGGTCAAAAACCCCTACTTAATTGTGGTAAGATTTTGCATATATCCAGTATCTTCCATCTGGAAAGTCTACCATGATTAGTACATAACCCAAACTGAAAAAGGAAAATCATTTGTCTCCTATTTTATTTGAGGCACAGATGCTACTTCACCCCTTCTTGTAGATGCACTCCTCAAAGAGGCATTCTCTTAAACAATGACAATTGTTTAAATCTTACGAATATACTCAACTCCCTTATCACCCTGTGTGGCCAGAATGTAGCTGGAGGCTACTGCCTGATTCCATGGAAATCCTAAAGCCCCACTCTGCACCTGCTCTGGTGACTCCCTCTTGCTCCTGTGTCCTAGCCCTTGGCTCCTTCCTCTAGCTCTCCAGCCATCCTTCCTCATTGCCTCTCCATCGCAGAGCTCTTGGTAGTGACTGAGGTAGGAGATGCTGCTGCAGAAATAAAACCATTCAGTAGTTCTGTAAAGAGTGCTTAAGCCCAGAAAAAAGTGTCCACAGTATTGTTATGTTTAATCTTAAATCCCATAATCTTCCCCTTTCTATGTTGTGTGAGTACAAGGCAAAATACTGGTATGCAGGGAACAATGTCCAGACTTCTCTTCTGCCGATTAGAGGGGCAACAAGAAAAGTAAGTCTATTTCTTGTGCACAGGAATTGTGAATACATAAAGGCCATAATCCCAAGAATGATCAAGCCCTTATGAACTTTCCAGTTTAAATCAAAACAAATAGCGTTCCATTCATCAAGCAGCATCACTGGAATGCAGTGAACTGCTATTTATCTGGATTTAAAATTCTGGCCTTGAACATTTTGGATGTTAGAGCCGGGAGCTGGGGTAGGGGGGGGGAGAAGAGACACCACCACCCAGAGAGCTGGATAGCTTTTTGTATTCCCCTCTTCTCCTCCCATTTTTAAGCTTCTTGCCTTCTGAGCTTAAAATATTAATGACTACAAGCTCTTCTGCATAACAGTAAATCTGCAGACAGAAAACAATATAGGTATGTTTATGTCAGTTTTACCTTGGGATACCTGAACTCCATTCAGTAAACCACTGTTTTAAGCATACCCAACTTAAATGTATCTGCAATAAGCCTTTTCAGGGTCTAGGTTGTTTTCACTTAGTTTTAAGCATTCCTGCATTATAGAGCAACCTTGTGTACTTCTGTGCTATGAATACCTCATTCATGTCTTTGCATTATCTATTACCATTTAGCTCTTAAAGAAGAAAAATGGAACAGATCCAGTGAAACTTACATTTGCAGAGTAAATAAACGTTTATTGTGCATTTCATCCTCAAACTTTACAGGCTGCTTCAATGTAATTAGTACATAAGATAATTTTCCAAGTCTTGATTTAAAAAAAAAAAAAGATAAAAGCTTGACTGTTGCAAATACATCTTTTCAGAGAAAGACTTGAGTCATGTTTTTTCTCCTATCTCTTCCAATAACAACATACACTGTGGAGGTAAATGTGTACAGCATTTACCAGTAGCATAATATGATTAGTAATATCCTTTAAACTTCCATCCATAAACAGCAAATGGGATAAGTGAATTCCCACAGTACTTCCTGGAGGAGAAAGGTCTTGGGTCTCCCCTTCTAAATATAGACCACACAGCTCTAATTTTGATTTCGTGTAAATGACTAGGTTGTCTTTCCAAGCTCATTCTTGTCTCTCTGAACACCCCTAGCCTGACTGGTCATTTCAAGTTCATTTGCCATTTCTGGATGTCCCCATCTCCTCTGATGGCCTGGCCACCTTGACCTCTCCTGTCCTGGTGTGTCCCCCCCTGCATCTGCTCTTGTCCTAGTGCCCAGCCAGCACAAGACTGTTGAACTGTGTTCTTCTGAAGCTTTTGACACACAGGAACTGCAGTGAAAGAACCAAGTGACAGTCCTTCCCAAAGATGCCTACCCAAAATGTCCTAGATATGCATCTTTCCTCACTATTCCAGAGAGCCTATCTGATTCGGCTGATGAAATGACACAAGAACAAATGAGCTCACTGAATTTTGAGACCAATTTTGGCTCCAGTTCTCTCTGCAGTTTCTCGTGTCTTGACTGATTGATTGATTGAGTCATCATTAACAGCCTGAACCTTTGAATGAAACCAGTGGGAGTCCTGCCACTTTTACCAGCAAGAACAGGCTGCTGCATAAGTTTCTCACATGAAAGTACAATTCACTAACGTGTAAAAGGGTAAGAAAAAAAAAATAATCCAAAAGACTGAGATCACAGCTCATAAGTCAATTTAGTTTGAGTACAATAAAAAAAAAATCTATTGATGTTTTTTATTTTTGTTTTATATTCTGATTTCAGTTTGTTTGACTGGGTTTTTTTAAATCATTTTTTTTTCCTTGATAAGATTTGTGTGTATGTAGGCAGGGGTGTTTTTGGTGTACCTTGAGACCTACTGAATCCCTCAATTTTTTTTCCTCCTGTGGTCTCTCTCCTTTTTCACCCTTCCCACCATCTCATGTGGCGCAGTTGTCCTCGGGACCGCTGAGGACAGGACGTCTTCCCAGGTAGCCATCAGCACTGAGGTTTAATTGTCAGTCCGTGGGGTGTCTGTGGGGAGATGCATGGTGTGTGGCAGCACGCACTGGCTGTGCTGTAACAGGAGCACTGGAAATAAATCTGAACCTCCTGCCTCTCAAAGAAAGGACCTACAGCAGGTTACTCAGGCAGCCTGACCAATTTAGGCAGGATGTATTTGTTTTAACCCCTAAAATCCCTGGCTAGACTTGAACACAGCAGCAAGCTTTTACAAGAGGCCCTTGGGAATGCATTTGGTGTCGTATGTTATACTTGAGTGAGCATCATAATTTCTTGCTCATGATATCAAGGAAAGATATAATTAGATTTATATTTATGTGGTTTTTTGCAACATATAGGGTTACTTTCTGTTTATGCTATTACTGCTTTGGGACTACAAACAAAACTGATGAAGACATTATTATACCTTTATGAGGGCGGGTTATTCAATGCATGAACGCTAGTGACACTTTCAGGACTGTGCTCACGATTCTGATCAGAATGGTTTAAATAATACATGAACTCATGCATATACATACTGCAGCACAGCTCTTCCATTAGGAGCCTTGCTAAATTCTCTCAGCTAGTCCTCCCGAGCGCTCACATGTTTTCAGGGTGAACATCCTTTTATTTGTAGCAGGCAGGTTGCAAAATCTTGCTGAGATATCATTTTAATTTTGTTTGGCTGTGCAACCTAGTTTAACAAGGGCAACTTGCAGCCTTTGCTTTTGCTATTCTTCCTGGGAGAAAAAAGAAGCATTATGTGAAGTGTTTTAATGTATGAAAAAAACATATGAAAGGAAAAGTGGAAAATTGGATTTGGTAATTAAGATTTTGTGTTGGGACTGCAGTGGTCTCAGTTCAGTTCCCTAGAGTTTCTGTATGACCTTGAGCAAGTCACGCTAATCTTTCCAAGGCTCTGTACAGTGGGGTAGCAGTTCCTTCTTTTCTTTCCCCTGTCTTTCCTGTTTGGCTCAGGTACAGATTCTCTTTCACTCTGTCTACGCAGTGCCCATCATATTATGGCCACAAACATATCCAGGAATTTTATATAACTCAAGTGCAAGCAAGGAAAATATCTATGAATTTGTATTTTTGGGGACTCCAGGATAATAACTTTAAACAAATATGTTGAAAAACGTGTATTTTTAGAAGAAGCTTCTGCTCCCAGTGTATTTGGGCAGAAAAGCAAGATGCTCTACTGAGAGCAGGATGGGATCTGTGCATTAAATACAGCTGGCCCAGAGGAATGAATCCATCTTTTGTGCCTGCTCCGGGCTCTGTGTACTTTAGAAGTGCTGCAAGAGGGTGAGGAGACATTCTAGAGAGAGGCCTGAAGTATGGCAACAGGGCAGGATTTGGAAGGGATAGGAGACAGCAAGGAATGCACACACAGAGGAATTTTACTGGGAGAAAAAGTTATAGTTGATTACGTGTCTTACTCGTAAAGGAGTGCAGGCTTGTGTGGCTCTGCTTTCCAGGAGAATCTGCCCTCGGTGTCTGCCAGGCTTCCTGCCCTGAACCTAAATATATGGCTTTGCATTGGAAGGGCTGTGAGGATTTCTCCTTCCTTCCTGCGCACCACGGCCTGGTGTTTCTGCTGAAATAAAATGAAGGGCTCTGAAACAAACCAAACACTGCTCCCCAGCCAAACAAAATTACTTTAATGAAATAGAATTTTAAATCATGGATCATAAACCAGCACCTATCAGACCAGAACATTGGGGGCTGCTAATGAAGCATGAAACTCTTCATCACCTACTGTATGTGCTCAGCTTCTTCAGTTCAAGGCGGTCCATGCTCCTCACTTTCAGAGATGCTGCTGTGATCTCAGAAGTCCTTCAGGGTCTGCAGCTGTACACAGGGGTCATTCTCAAACAGGCAAAATAAAGCTGGGCTGTTTTTCTGCATACTGCAATAACAAGTCTGTAATGCTCCTCTAAACCCACCAAGAGGACAGCACAGGGCACAACTGGGGGCTGTGTTTATGAAAGTGTCCCTGGTTCATTATCTCTGATTGCTGTGTTAGATACACCTGCATCCCCACCTAGTCCTGACACCATCTATTAGGCCCGAGTGACCTCCCTGCTAGGCAGCAATCATTAGTCACTCTGCTCTTAAGAGAGGTGGATGGTGCTCACCTGGGCTGCTCATCAATTTCTACCCTCTTTTCTTTTGTTCTGTGTTGTGAGCCACACTGTTCCCTGAAAATTTGATGTTTTCAAGCTACAGTGGTTTGAGCAACAATGGGGAGTAGTCCTGGAACCGAGGAATTTCCAATCTATTTGCTGTCACTGGTCACCCTGCTGGAAGTTGTACAAAATCTGAAGAAAAAGGTTAAAACTGATCTGCCTTGCAGTTTTCTGGCAGGTCCATGAGGATTTCATATCTTAAGAGCATCACTGGCATTTAGACTCTGGTTAGAAAAATTCCTATATCTCATCCCTCCTCAGGATCCTGTCACAATGACGAATTCCAGGAATAAAATGCAATCCTGTAATCCCCCGTACCAAAAGGGACTGTCAAACAGTGAATCCCTCAGGGCTCTGCTTAATGTCCAAAACGACCGAATGCCCAGCCACTTGTAGGGCCCAGCAGGTTCAGGAAGGCTCTAGACCAGGAAGTGTTCCTTTAGGTGATAAATTTGTGGGGCTTTTTAATCACGGGTGTGGTCTTAGTGAGGTTCACACAATTATGTGCATGCAAGTTAAAGCACAAGAGGTTTTGAAATATCAAATCCCCAGTTAATGCGTTTCTTCAGAGTTTCCAATAAAGGATATTTCTGGAAATAGTGAAAGAGGCAGAAAGGAAACATGAGAACTTTGCACAGCATTGTTATGTTTAGAACAGGGAGGATGTTCTAGCTGTGAGAATTTCAGATGGTTTTTTGTTCAGGACAATCTGGCAGGGAGAAAGACAAAAATGATGGAAGGGAAAAGGCAAGGCGGCGGTTTGTAAGGAGTGACTGCTATCCTTCCTACCCTTGTTGGCTGTGGGTCTGGCTGTGCCACTAAGCAAGGGGATAGCAAGGCTTGAGTGACTTTGATGGTAGAAGACCCTAAAGGAGAGTACCTGTTCTCGTATATTTTTATCCTTATAACTAATTATAAAGTGTTTGAGCTAGATGATCACTCCAGGCTATTTTCTACCTACCTCCTACTTTATACTCTTACCCTCCATTTACGTGTAAGTAATGTTCAGGAATCTTGTTAGAGCTGATGGAAAGTAAGAGAGGCTCTGCCATCCAGTCTGTAGTTGCCACATGTCATCCTCTCCAGGCTTTTCATGTTATAAACAGTTCTTTTTAATACCTCAAAGAGAAATATTCTAGTAATTATAGCAGCAATTTCCTTCCTTAGCTTTACTGTTTCTTCTCTCCTGTGCAGATTATTTCATTTAAGCTGATATCCTGAGCAATTATAGTACAACATCATTTGAGACGTAATCACCTCTGGCTAACCTCTTCAGGATCCCTTGGATATAAATGTGTTGATGTCTAAGCATCCCAGTGAGAACATCTCAGTGAGAAAAACCGATATGAAATCTAATATTTCCCAGGAAACTTGATCAGGAATAGGGCAGAACAAGTGCTCTCTGCTAGGGAGAGGCAAGGAATATTAGAAGAAAATATTGCATTGATTTTATGGCCAGAAAGAATAACTGTGATCATCTATTCCCATCGACTGCAAAACATAAGCCAAGATTTTGGCTGCAGCCAGTGCTACTGGCTGTAATGGGCCACATCCAAAACCCTGTGCAGTCACTGGAAAAAATGCTATTGGCTTCAGTGAGAGCTTTGGATCAGGGTCAGTGCGAACAGAAGCCCAGCAGTGCGGCACAGCTGAGGGGAAATCCCCGACTCCTACCGAGCAGGGACCGTCTGCCAGAAAATGGGGAATATCTGCGGATTCCTGGAGGCAGGACAGTGCTCTGTGGCTGTCCTCGCTGGGGTGGGAAGGAAACTCAGGGAAAATGGCCAGGGAGGAACTACTTCTCTCTACTTCACTGCTCTGCCTCCAGCCGCTGCACAGGGCTTTTCTCAGCAGCAGTTCCTGTAGCTGATGAACACCTGCAGAGCGTAACTTCCCTGTTGTGGGTGATACAATACAGACAGATGGAGTCTGGAGTGCTCATCTAATGTTTCGGTAAAAAAAAAAAAAATAAATAAAGGGCTATTTAGTTCTTTGGTTTAGGAACAGCTTAATAAAAGTTGATGAGAAATTTGGATGGTGTTTGTGGGTGTGGGTGCAGGTCATTTGGCAAAAAAAAATAAACAGCAACAAAATGTGCTACATCAGGAATGTATTAGATCTATCTGACTAGTCTTGGGGAAAAATGTGAACAATCTTAAATAAAAGGAATGCTCAGAAGTGCTCCTCTGGGGCTCCTTTGGGGCTTCAAAACACAGTAATTCAGAAATACTGCGTTTTGTGACAAAATTGCGGTTTGCATTTTAGCAGTGGCGAAACTCGGCATAAATGTATAATCAATGTTTCCCACTCTTACAAAAAAGCAGAATCACATTGTGAGGGAGATGGTACAACAGGATAATTCCCACTGGTGATGTAAAAACCTCTCTTTCCCACAGTTATGGCTTCTCTGGTATGCGTGCTCCCCAGAACAACTCTTTGCAGAAGCAGGGAAGGCGAGTAGAAGGCTGCAGGATTTGGTATTTTGCATAAAAGTATTAATTTTCAGACCACGGTTCAATTCCTTCCCAGGTGACTAATAACTTAAATATCCTAATTACGGTGCAGGGTTTTATGATACACAAGCAGCTGGGTCCTGCTGCTGTCCCTGATGACCAAAGTCACCAAAGCAGATCGCTGGGTGACCCTTTCAGCAGAGGCAGCAGCCCTTGCAGGGGTCACTGAGAGGCACGAGCTCCCACTTTTTAAGAGGATGCTCCCTCCCAGTAAGAGTTACCAGTAGCTCACAGGAGTACTTGCACTTCTCCCTGTGCTGGCTCTTTGCTGGCTGTCTGCAGCTTTGACAAGGCTCACTCACAAACCAGTTAAATAGCATCCTCTTTCCTCCTCGAGTCTCCTTATAGATAATGGAAGGATATTTAGGAATACGTGATTGTTTTGTTTTCTTTAAAGTTATGATCTTTTCCTGTAAGACTGTCAAGCGAGTTGGACAAGACAGAATTTAAAGTTGAGATTCCCATTGCTGAAAGTACCTTGATGACACTGGACATCTGAAAACTCCCCATCCCTGGGCAGCAGGTAGCTGCCTGAACACAAGTCAGGCACCATTGGCACCTTGCCTTTCAGCTACCTCTCTTCCAGGCAGAGATTTGCCCGTGTTGTATCTGTCTCTCCTGTGACAGACTTCTAGAAAAGCAAAGGGCAATCAGGTGAAAGGCCCTGATGGCCCAAAGAGGTTCAGCTGCTTGAGGGACTTTGATGGGATGTGGCAGGGCAATGCAGGGAGATAAGAACTAGCTCTGCACAAGCTGGTGCTGGACTGCATTGCCATAGCACGCCAGCTGAGCCCGTAAACCCTGCTCTGCAGTCAGCACAACCACCTTGGCAGAGCAGCTTTTTGATGTAGCTGTTTTGTTCCTAATAACTCCATTAGTCCAGGGATAACTCTGTTATCCCTGCAGAACACTTCATTGCACCATGTAGATACCCCCTGAGGAACTGTTCTAAAGCCTTTGATAAAACAGGAGGTGAAAAACTGTGGATCGGAACTTGGAGCACAAAGCTCCAAGAAGTGCCACTGGAAAGCATGTACCCCGCCTCTTAGGACTCACAGGCAGGTTGAATATTTAGTCAAAACCTTTATCTTGGCTGTAGCAGTAGGCTGATTTACACCAGTAGGGAATCCAACCCTTCTCTCACTCTGCTGCAGCATTAAGGTGAGCATGTGGCAGGGAGGATGGAATGGGCCAGGGTGTGTATAAATTTCTGCTTCTGTAAGCTAAGGAGAAGAAATAAAGCTTATCTACAGCTACTTGTTTCCCTTGCTATGCCCCCTCCTGCAGCAGCGGGAGGAAAGATGGCTCATTTTGGGCAGAAGTAGTGCCTACTGCTCTTAGGAGCAGCTTGTGAGCTCTGCCTTGGTGTTCAGGGGCAGGTTTATTCTGTCTCACTACTTCTGAGCGAACACCAGTGTGGGGTTGTTGGCAGTATCCCTATTATGTTTCTAATAGTCTTGTTAACATGCAGGAAATCAATGCTAGGAAATGTTAAGGAGCGTACAGAGGAAAGTTACTGTACTATTCTTTGAGGCCCTTCCAGAATTTGTCAACATTAATTGCTCTTCTGTGGGCATCACAGCCCTTTGTTTGTCCTCAGTTAAGACGAAGCCAGTAATTGGCACTGCCTGAGCTCTTGGCCACTTGCTCAGTTATCTGTGAGCAAAACGCCTGCGCCCCAGCAACAGGGACCATACAGTGTTGATATCAGGAGCAGTATTACAGCATAAAAGTGAAGAATTTGAAGGTCTTTAAGAAAACAATTAGAGAATCAGCGAGGAAAAAAGGCCCAGTGGGAAATGAGTTAACCTCTCATTTTAGACATCTTTTCCAACTCTTTCTAAATTGCAAGCTTCCTTTAAGTCTCCTGATCCAGTCATTTAACTTCTGCTTCTGTGGTGTTAAATGTGGATACTAGTCCTCTGCAAGACCACAACATCAGAAATACCACAAGGTACTCAGATTTTAGGAAGCTGGGAGCCACTTGAGCATATTAGTGGAGATTGCTCCCCTAGTCACCATCCTGGTTCCTTTGGCCTCACTCATGTAGGGCCTTCCCCACCTTATTTTAACCCAGAAGATCCAGAGAGCCTCTGTGGCCTCTATAAGGGAGAATTCTTCTCACTTTATCCCTGGAGAGTCAGTCAGTGTTGTGTCTGACACTGTATTGCACAAAATAGGACAGATAAGATATGCCGTCTTTTTGGTGAACAGAGCCCTCATGCATGTCCATTCAGGACAGAAATATTAAGTACTGCTTTCCCCAATATTCCCATGCAGGAGGCACTCATGATGCAGGTATCTGCATTTTCTGAGTGTAAAAGGGACCCTGCAATACCTTGGGGGAAACACTGCGCTAACCCTCAGGAGTTACCTGGAGCCAGTATTGTTAGCACTGAGAGGAAGAACAAAACACAGGTACAGCTGCAGTGAGCGCGTTGCTGAGTCTATTGCTCCTCTCCAGGTTCTCCCCCTGCTGCCTCACGGAACAATCACTTCATCTGTTATGCTGAAGAAAAGGAAATCAGACACTGTTGATCAGCACCGCTGCTGCCATTGTAAGAAAATGCAATGGGATCCGATGTACTCAGCCGTTACTGGAGTGACTCAGACTTGCTGACCTTCACTGTGGCTATTAATGTGCAAAACTCTGTCTTCCAGCTCCAAAAGCTGTCTCTCATCTCTGAAGTGAGAACAAGGAAAGAAAAAAAAGAAGAGAGAGGGAAAAGAGAAGGAAACATTTTTACTCCTGTGAATCTCCCCCCACTTTTTTTTTTTTAACTCACACTGAGTATTTTCTCTCAGTCACAGGCATCACCCTAATTCATTACATGTTCCCACAGGATAAAGTCTGTCTTGCTGTTTCCACGCGCAGTTCTCGTGTCCAAATAAATTATTTCAGACCCCCGAAATAGCTCTGCATTTTCAGTCAGAGCCAATGTTTCTCTAACAAATATGTCATGAATTATCAGTCTGCCAGGTGGGATTTGTCCTGTGTTCACAGGGAACAAACTGTCCTGTGGCATAAGCATCCAGTGGGATGAACGGTGCTTGGGCTGGTGGGAGAAGCTGACTGACTAGAGGAACTACTTGCTTCCCAACATCGTCGTTTTCTCAGGGCAATGTTAATGAGCTTGCTTAGCGTTTCATGAAAATTTCATTTGCAGCACACAAGGCTCCCTGACAGAAGGAGCTCTGGTGAATCTCACAGTGGTGGTTTAAGCCATTACAGCCTCCTGCCATGTGCTCCCTCTGTCTGCGAGGCTTCTCATCCTCGTAGCTGAATAAAAGAGGGGCCTAAACCTCAGCTGCTGCAGCTCGGGGTCTGGTGTATCGTGCCATACTGTTAGTGAGGGTGACACGCACAGGGAGGGGGTCAGGCCCTGGTCACACCCTGACCCTTCCACAGCCCTCTGAGTCAAAGGGGAAAGGAAGGGGGGTCCCTTCCCTAAGACATACACAAAAATTGCTGCTGAGTCAGAGCAGCAAGGATGCCAACTGAATTATTGGCTTGTTTTAATTATTAATACTTTTAACACCCTCGTGTGTTAAGAAAGACCTTAAAAATAGGAAGGATCACAGATCCCACAAATTCTCAGTAAACTTAAAGGGTAATATTATAATAATTTCCTTCAAGACTAGGAACTCCACTTGTATTTTCAAAACCAGCTTGGGTGGCTCGGGTACCTCACAGCTCATGTGCATGATCCATTGCAGAGAACTCTAACTGTGTATGCCCCAGTACAAGCCAGTTTCAGTTCACTACCCAGATTAATCATAGAATGGTTTAGGTTGGAAGGGACCTTAAAGATCAAGTTCCAACCCCCCTGCCCTGGGCACACACATCCCACCGGACCAGGTTGCTCCGAGTCCCGTCCAGCCTGGCCTTGAACCCCTCCAGGGATGGGGCAGCCACAGCTTCTCTGGGCTAATGCATGTGAGCATGTCCATGGTTTTAACCCTAGCCTTGCTGCTATGTGGTTTAGAAGTTGATTGAAGTTGACAGGGTGCCTAACATCTGGATGAAGGCCAATTGCTGAATCTGCACTAGAGTTCCTGCACAGTCTGCAGCTGTGTGGTCCCAGTTTAATGTGGGTGGCTTAAGAGGACGAGCATCCTCTGCAGCTGTCCCTGCTCTGCAGGAGTAGGCTGCTAGGAGGAAGAGCTGAGAGCAGGAACCATTTCACATGTCTGATCCACGTCTGTCACACGGTGTGTGGGCTCAGATGGACAAAAAGAGGTGACATCTTTAAGGACAGATTATAAGATTACTATATATAGTTTTAGCCCCTGGGACAGAGAGACATCTGAACACCTGAGTAATAAGTCCTGAGCCACTGCAGTTCACAGTGTGGTGTTTCCAGAAAATCAAAGTCACTGATAGTCTCTGATAGATCATGTGGTTGGAAGAGCTAATTGGTATCCAGTGGGGTTAATCACACCTAAATTCCCATAAAATGGTTCTCTTGGGCACTAGTAACAGCGAAGCAGTGAGCTGTGTAGCTGGTAGTACAGGGGTGCCTAGCCATTGCTGTGAGAAATATAGTTATCTCCTGAGAAGTAAAATGGAAATGTCATTTAAGCTCTAATCAGTTCCTTACAGAATTATACCAAAACTTATGTGTCAAGTTTATAAAATCAGATTAAAAGCATCTATATTCTTCTTTGTTCCTGCATAACTATGTTGGTAACTGTTCTGGGAAAGTGGTGCAGTATTGCGTATCTTTCTGTAGTAGTTACAAATGAGTATGAAAATGAGCTACAAAACAGGGAAGTGCTTTTATCCTAATTTTGCAGATGGAGAGCTGAAGCACTAAAGGCCAAATCTAATAAAGAATTACAGTACTGAAGCACTACCTGGCAGTCATCTGGAGCCCATATTGTATCCAGTGCACTGTTAGACACCTAGTCTCCATTTAGAGGAGCCTTCATAGATAGGGCAGACTCATCCTCTCTAAATGGGAACAAAACAGCCAACTTAGTGAGAAAGAAGCTGCCTTAAATCAGTTCTCTTGGATGTCTCTGCTTTGAGCTATCCAGCTAAGAAATGCTGGGAGCAAGGGTAGGTGTTTGACTGAACACCTTGGCTACCTCACTCAGGTTTTCAAAGCAAGTTTTGGCTTCGGATCATCCACGATGCTTTCCTCTGGATGTGTGTCTCACCACATTCCCAGTGCTTGGTAGGTTTCCCTCAGCTCTTTGAAAGTACTGGAGGAAGAGGAGGTCTGTCCCTCTTTGCCATGCTTTAGTGGCCTGCTATGTACTCAGGAAGATCCAAGTTTAATCTCCCTTCCCCTTCCTTCCCACACTGAAGCTGTTCCCTGCATCAGAAATAATTTGAGAGCAAGACGAGCAGTAGGAGGGAGTTTAGCTCTGCTGTGTGCTGCCTGGGGATGCAGTGTTCAGGGAATATAAATACATTCTGGGTGTGAACCAGGACACACTTTAGTGCATCCTGATGAATACCCTAAGTACAGTAGTATGGATACAGTCTGCTTGCACGCAGTTCCCAAAATAATTTTTTTGCATGATGACGTGACTAATGCAGCTGTTGGGATCCCCCTTCTCAGTCTCTCTGGACAGAGACAGTTCAGATGCTCCAGTGAGACAGCAGATGCCTTTGAATCCCCTTAGGCAGGTGTGGGAACTGGACCTGGCCGTCCCAAGTTGGGTCCTTTAATGACTGTTTTTTTGATCCTGTCCAAGCTGGATAACAAGGAGTTTGAAGTGCCCGAGTGCAAGCTTTTTCCAGACTACAGCTCTGCCTCCTTCCTTCTGTAGTTGCCTACATCTCATTTTGAATCTGACCTTGAGTAGCAGAGTCTGTGACAGAGCAAAGAACTAAACCCAGTCTTCCAAGTCTTGATGTATCTTTGGATCTGTCTTTCCCCTTGGCTGCTTTAGAGAGGCCTCAGCTTTACTCAGTCCTTGCCTAAGCAAAGCTTCTCGTGATGTTTACACTCATGGCCAAATATTAATTGGAGATCTGGAGACAGAAAAACAGGCGCTATTCCCCACAAGAGGAAAAAATGAAAAGCACATTCAAGTGAAATCTCTCCACAAAAGAAGTAAGATGCTTTTGTTGTTGTTTTTCTCATCTAATGCCACAAATACAACGATGCCAGCTTCTAACAGTCAGGCGCACACAATAACGGCTGCCAGTTTTATTGGCTGATAAAAGCAGGATCAACACCTCAAAAGAAAGACATTTATTTGGGGAAACCTCTGAAATAAAAAATTCTGCAGGACATTGCAAAACAGGTGGGTGCCCTGAACCTCATTTAGCAAGTTCATTCATCACTGAGACAGTGCCCAGCCTAGCAATGGGTAGGATATTCCTGGCTCTATGCACAAGATCAACATTACAAAGATCTCAGAGACAAATACAGCTTGCAATGATGATCCTTAGGGCTGTGCAGAAGGGGGACTGATTAAACCAGATGAGGAGTTCTTAGCCACAACAGGCCAGATTCTCAGCTACTGTAAATCAGCTTCACTCCACAGATGACTTTCAGCAGCTGGACCCTGTAGCTTCAAAGGATCAAGTTGCAGTCTCCCGAGCAATTGAGTCTACATAGATTTTTACCAGTAAAATTAACAAGGCTAGTGTGTGTTGGGGGAGGAAAATAACCATTAATTTAACAGAGATTGCTGAGACTTAAATAGTAATTTCTCTAGTTACAGGCTCAACAGGGTTTTCTCTTAGCTTCTTAGACCTTTTTGCTGAACCCCACAACACAATCAATATAGAAATAATACATCCAAGTGGCCTTGGATGGTAGCAAGCCATAAAAGCTTCTGATGGCTGCTAAAATGAAAATCTTCCTAAGTAGAAGGAGTTTTTAAGGACAAGGCAGCAGCTGCTTTGAAATGTCTGTGAATTCTTTTTCCTTGCAATTAGTAGCAAACAATAAAGATCTCTTTTCTGAGCGCTGATGGCATCTCCTTGGCTTTAGCAGCTTTTGTCTTTTCTAAATGATAACAACTGTGCGTGTTTTCTTCTGTTTAGTAGGGGAATGTGTATCCTTGGGAAGAACGCTTGTTCGGCATGGTAGCTGTAGGCATGTTGTTCAGAGAAACTGTTTCAAGTCTGGACCTCTGTAATTAGTATTTTTACTGATACATAATATAAACCTAATAGTGCTGTTATGTTGAGCTTACATGAAATTGGTAAGTAGTGAAATTTCTTACTCACCCAGCTGCTCAGCAGTTGTCTCTCCGTCCCCCATACCCTGCAAAGCTTTGTGCTTCTACCGGGAATAAGAATTTGCCTTGTGTAAGTGAATTAAAGGGATGAAGGAAAGGTTTGTTTGGCTGCTTTCAATTATTTGTTGCTGTAAATGGTTGGGATTTATTTATTTATTTAATATTGACTCAACTGTCATCCTTCAGGCAGTGTTTGAATGGAAAATCTCCAGTGAATTGGCTTGTATCTCCCTTTGCTGGGGATAACAGGGCATTAGTTGGCAACTTTGAAAGCTGAAGCCTCTTCCAAGCTCTGCCATAGACCTGGTGTCAGAGCTATCTGTTTACCTGATAACATTTTCAGCCAAAATCCTTTTCTTACTGAGGATAGTGCCTTGACTGCTTCAACAAGCTGCTCTCTGAGCTGCAGCTGATAGGTGTTTGTCATCTACACAGTCCTGAGCTGGGGAACGTGCCCAGGAACACCTGGTTATTTTCAAATACACCTCCTTTATTTCTGGGATAGGAGACCCTTTCAGAGGTGTTTACTAGTTGCTTTGTTCTTTGAGAATAGCTTCCATCTCCTACAGCTGGTGAAGGACTCTCAGGAAGGTAAAGCTAGACATTTCATCTTTAAGTTCATGTTGTCTATAGAATTTTCTTTGTTGGGTTTTCTTCTCCTTGACAAAATTCTTGCTTTTAGAAAGTAGATTGCTGGAACGTGGAGAGGACTTAAGCTGGCCTCTTGAAACATGTTCCATGTAAAACCAGAGAGACTCTCCAACTTCTTCCTTTAGCATTTCTTCTCCTTTAGCAGGTGAGGACAAGGAGGCTTTCTGCTTCAGAAGTTGGATGCTGAAGGCAGAGTGGCAGGGTTTGCTGAGAAGCCCCTGCCACTGTGTTCTGGAGGTGATGGTAAGCCTCCAGCTGGAGGAGGTTCCTCCTCTTTCAGTTAGTAATGGTATGCCTCTCCTAGTCTTATGCATCCAAATGTGTATTTCAGCTCTTCTAAAATGATGAAACAATTTTATATCTGCAGCTGTATTTTTGTGGTGTTTGGGTCATATATTCAAGTTTTATTGCTTATCGTGAGGGCTAGAGTTCTTCTGGAGGCTGAGATTTTTGTTGTTCTTCGATTCCAGGAGTTGAGGCTTTAATTAAAAGCATCAACCAGTTAGAGACTCACAGTAAAAGCATGAGGTTGTCACCTTGGACTTAAGGGAGAAGTAAGATTTTTCAGAGCATATAAAGGCTACAAAGTTCACTTGTTCAATTTGAGCAGGGTTGGGTTGTTTCTGGTTTGTTGTTGTATTTTTTTTCCCATCTAGAATCTCATCTAGGAAAGCTAAGGGAAGCAGGGGAATAGAAATGATTTGGAGATGGTCTGAAAACAAAATGTGTGAACACAACCACCCATTTTAAGCATTTAGATGAAGACAGGAAATGTATTCAGCTGATGGATCTGAGCAAAAAACTTTTTGAGGACAGAACAAGGCATAAGGTACTTCAGTTAGCAAAGAAGGGAGCATAACACCAAAGGAAGTGCTGTGCTTCTCTACAAATTAGATTCCCATTTATAAGGATGCATGTTACAAAACAATCACAGAGCAGAGCTGGGGATGTGGTAAATCTTCTGCTATTTTAAATATTTATATCAAAAGCGAGCATCTTTTCAAAAGGTATGTCCCAGCTCAAGCAGAGCTTAAGACAAAGATTAAATATGAAGTTCTCCATGCTGTAAAATGCAGGAGGTTAGACTTCATACTTGCTTTAGTCTTTTGGTCTCAACATCTACTAATCTCTTTCTCTGTACTTGAAATGTTGTGTTCACCAAATTTTCCCATCTCCCTGGGTAAACTTATTTAAGGGAGGGGGCTTAAGTGTCCTCTACTCACAGCCTGTGAACTGCTTCTAGGTTTTAGTGAGAATTCTTCCATCAAAATGTGCCTCATCTGCACGAGACACAGATGCTGCAGAGAGGTGAACGGCATACACAAGAGAAGACAAAGTTAAGGCTGCTTGAGTAACTTTAAATATACATTTCCATGCAAATAGCTGTGATATGGCATTCTGCTTTTTGGATATTTTTTTTTTCTTTTTTACTATAGTCTGTGCTTCAAATCCCAGGATTTTTTAATGGTTTTTGAGAAAAATCCAGTATTGTCTTAAGGTTTTTCCCTTCAGCAAGAAACAGCTGTTTATTGTTGTTTAGAAGTCTAAGTCTAGCTTAATGAAATTGTTTTTGTCTAGAAATTTTCTGTAGGCCTTGTTGCCTCGCCTTTCTTCTGTAGAACCAGCACAATGTAGCGTAGAGACGGGGAAAGGGACCACTCCATTTTTCAGGTTTCCACGCTGACCTAGCGAGTGGGGCCAGCTAAGGCAGTGCAGCCCCTGCTACCCAGAAATCTGTTTTTGAGCTTGCTCTGCGGTTCAGACAGAAACAAGAGAGATAAACCACTTTTACTGGAGACAAATCAGAGCTGTTGACTTAGGGGGGGAAAGCAGTGTTCAAATTCAAACCTTAATGTAGACGTTGCTCTCCAGTGACCGAGGCAGGGTTAGCAGGCTCCATAGCCTCTGCAGAAAGAATTGGGGTGGAGACAGCAGAGTCCAGAGAGAGCAGAAGTGTTCTTCTGGAGCCCTCGCCTTGGGGGACAGATGCAATTGCTGGCTCCTCTAGCCATGAAGATAAATCATAAAACAAAGGAGGGAAGGTTTGGTTTTATGGTGTGGTTTGTTTGGTTCGGTTTTTTTCCCCAGGATAGCTGAGTGTCTTGCTCATCAGTATGCTGTATAAGACATACTTTCTCTTATAAAAATGTGCCTGTTTCACTGTTCATTTATTATAAGAAATAACAGCGCTCACATGCCGGTTTTCTTCCATTTGAACCTAATTTCATGAATCCCTGCAGAATGCTAAATATACCTATTCAATTTGCACTTAGGAAGTATATTGCTGCATTTATAAATACTCTAGTCTTTTCTCTGTAATAGTCCAGGTATTCTACTTCTGGAATTAAAATTCATCCTAATCTTTTATGTTTTACAAAACTTTGAACATTCTCTCTGCTCTCAATTTCTGTCTTTTTTTTTTCTTTTCTATCTTAGTGTTAAGCCACTATCTGGATTTATTCTCAAGGGAGCCTTCATGAAGCTGTTAAGCTACAGTGCAAATACCTATATATATATTATTTTTTTTTTTTAGATACCACATAATTCTTGAGCAGCTTCGTAAATCCACCAAATGGCTGTTGCTTTTCAATCTGATGGCTCATCAGCTTGTCATTTCAGAAGATCCAAAAGAGAAAAGACTAGTTACTTAGGCAGGTTTGGAAGCATGTAAGGAGCAGAGAGGGCAAAGTGCTTCCTTGGGGGATGTCAGGTAAAGGTGCAAAAAGGGATTTTTAAGCCCTCGAATGGCAGCTGTTTGTTCTAGGTCTGTTTTTTCTTTCCCATTTAGCATCACCTTTTACCCTACAGTTTTCAGTATTCCAGGTAGTTCATTAAATTTTTCCATGAAAGGAAAACAAAGGTCTTGCCACATCATGTGAGTCTAATGTGCCACATTACACAAAGGAATTTTACTCGCTTTTTATACTGTTTTTTCCTGCCTTTTCTGCATGCTTGGATCTGCTTCTGTTCTCATGGTGTAATACAAGAATTGCTACTGAGGTGGAGAACAGGTGTAATAAATTAAAACAGGATCTGCATAAGGCACCACTGACAATTTTTGCTTTGTCCTATACTAAAAACGAGATGCATGATCATCAAAGTATTGCAAAACTTGTCTATTTATTTAAGACTCCTGCTATTTAATTGTATTGGTGTAACTTAAAAACTCAGAACAAAGGAACTGCTGGGCTGGAAACTTGCACTTTTTATTTTAAGTACTGCAACATTGGTGTTTTCCTTATATTCTTAGCTCCTGGATTCAGGTGATTTTAAAATTATTTTTCTGAACATATAACTATATATGCTTGTGTGCGTGTTTGATTACTTGCTTTTCTATAATGGTGGAGAAAGTTATGGAAATATTATTTACTTTCTGAAATCTCAGAAATGAGATGGCAAACAAAAATTCAAATGTATTTATTTATTCAAAAAAGATGGATTTCTTTTAGATATATCTTATGATTTTTTTTTTCTGATCAGTTGTGTGCCTTGTTAATATCCAGGGTTAGAAATAGTTAGGCTGCATATTGTTTCCAATTACATCTGTCCTATACACAGCAATCTGTTACACTGGCTTTTGATCTAGAGCATTATAACTGAGAGGAAAATTCTCCCTTCACATGGACTTCATTTTCTCAAACCCTGGCAGCATTTAAAAGTGATCTCCACCATCTCACTTTGCTTTATATTCAGTTCAATTTGAGGTGTTTATTTTCATCCACCCCTTTATATTATTTATTGCTCTCTTGAACAAAGCAATGCATATTTCTTTCTCAGCAGAGGAACAACCTGGGCTTGTTTCCAAGGTATTTTTGGAGAGAAGTAAGCTGTGGCTGCTTGCAGCAGTGCAGAAGAGACCCTCAGCTACACCCTTATCGTGATAGGTTTGTGTTTATTAACTCAAGGTGTATCAGTGACCTGCTTAATTAAGAAATTTAAAAAGGGAGGGGAAAACAGGCACCTATTTTATTCATTCTGTAGTTTCATCCAATCAACAGCTTAGAAATAAACCCAACATTGTCCAAAAAATGGCTTGAAGTTAGTATGAATGCAGGCAGGTATTGCTATGAATAATGTGTTCACTGGACAGATATTGTTACGGGGAAGAAAAGGACTAGCATAATAGGAAGGAATAAAGGTAGTAACCTGGAGGTAATTACTTGCTATCTGCAACTTATTTCAAGTACAGAATGAGTCTATTTTTGGTGCACATGGAGTGCTTTGTTTAGTAATTTAACCATCAGCCCTTTGATGTACATTGTATGCCTCTAGCAAGACATTCTAGCATCCTATTTGCCTCCTTTGTTAACGTAGCAGCATATCAGGTTGAATGCTTCAGGAGTGTTTCTGAAATAACCACTAAATCTTTTTCTTGGACAGGCTGCTGTAACACCTCTCGGTTTAGAGTGTAATACCCACTTTGAGTCGTTGCTACAAGTCTCATTATTTTATAAACCTTCACTGGCTATGTATGGCATTGCTTTAAGTAGATGATGTTTCAGTAGTCCTTCCTAATCAGCTTTTTTTTCCACTCTGTTGCATATAGCCTCTCTGTATAGTATATAAATATAGATTATCACAGGTTTTTGTAGGTTTTTTTTATTTTCTTATCTGAAGCATACAGCAGAAACAGAGGTGTCTGGAGAGCTAGAAATGATTAGAGGTATAGAAAAGACTTCCATGAGCAGACAGACAGAGAAGATTAATACCACTTAATGCAGAGACACAAGGCCGTGCTATAGCAACGCTGAATAATCAGTGTTATGGGGAAGGCAAATTGTGTGCATTTTGCTTCTCTCCGAGTAAGAGCAAAAGGATTTAATGCAACTGTCAAATTACAATGTAATGTACGTAAAAATGCAAGGTAACACCTTTACAAAGGATGTGAATCGGGGAAGCTCATCGCTGTGAGGCAGCAATGACTCTCTGCCCTGCACCCTTTTACACCATGCAAAAGGTGATGTTGCCACACGCTTGCAGGGAATGGAGCAGGTGCTGCAGCAGGGGTGCTGCTGGGCGAGCAGTGGGAGTAAGATGGTCTGGAGTCAGTGCCTGCATGGCTGGCACATTGGAGTGCCTGCAGGTGGATGCCCAAGGGCTGCCCACATCTGCAAACAAGTCATGGGCATTCGTATCTTCACGAATTGTCATTGCTTTGAAGAGGTCCGTGGCCAGGCCAAAGCATTCAGCCCCATCCATACTGAAGCACATTGCGCCCCACTACGTTGCTTACTGCCCCAGCAGACATGTGCCAAGGGATCAAGGGTGCTGTTCCCCAAATTAAACTGATCCAGCCAGCTTGGCATCGCAGCCCTGGCAGTGCCTATCCCCCAGCTCACACCAACATGAGGACGTGCTTTCCCAGCCACTTGAGCAAGAAACCTGCACCCTAGCTCTTCCATGCAGAAGGCACGGGCTGTGTTTAGAGAGCATGTTTGCACGTGCCACCACAGCAGTGACCTGAAGGACAGACAGGTTTTTAAGTTGCTGCTGAGTGCCCGTTTCCAGAGGCAGGGACTTTGGAATAGGTGGATGCGATCAGCAGTGACACGGTGGATATATTGTTTTGGTAGTTCCTCAGGAAATGGTAGAACCAAACATGAAGGTGGCCCCTTCAGTATCAGACTTGTAGTGGTGTGACGCGCTGGCTCCACTGGAATTGCTTTCATACATGTCCTCTGTCAAGGAAGAGGCAAGCCCCAAATTCCCTGAGGACAATGTGTTCCTGTTGCTGAAAATCCTGTGATCCTAGAGTTGTTCAGTTTGCCAAATCGCCTCCCTGGTTCTGGATGGGTGAGTTGACTTTGTTTTTGGAGATGGACTTGCTTCAGGCTTTGTTTTATGCTGCTGCAGTGTGGTCTGTAATTCTGTCACGTAAGTTGTTAGTGTTGAGAGCCCTGGGCTATCCCTCTAGGTTTTTGCATGGTGAGGTGGAAAAAATAAACTTCTCCTCACATTCTGTTCTCCACCACTTTCCAGGATTTATGTGCTGTACTAGGGGGCCCACGTTATGTGGAGTTTGCACTGCAGTGAAGAATATTGAATGTAGAAGCCTACAGAGACTTAGCTTTGGACATGAGGGGGAGGAATTAAAATGGCATGCAATCTGTGGGGTTTTCTTTCTCGCCATTATCTAAATTAACAGTTTACTGTTTTCTTTGTGTCTCTTCTATTATAGGCTTAAGTGCTTAATCTAAAGCTTAAGGGCCTTAGTATGAACAAATCGAGACAAGTCTGTAAAGAAATACAGCTGTGGTTTCTTGAAAGGGGCAATTTAAAGGACCAAACACCCAGACCTCCCAACATGCAATTTTCTATCCCGGGGAGGGCGAGTGACCCAGCACGCTGGGTGAATTTGATGGTGGGAAGCTTGCTGGGGTAGTTCTGGCTGGCAAGCCTTGTGATGTTGGCAGCTGTGGGGAAAAAGACCCCCCTTGGGCAATGGGAGCTACTGAAACCAATGGCTGCACTGGACTTACTTTAAGTGGCTTTGCCAAGCGTGCCTGTACAGCTTCCTGGCTTTGTTAAATTCCTTGTTAAATCCAGAGGGATAACCTCACCCCACTTCAGAGCTGTAAATACTCTGCACTGTAAATACTCACCTGCAGAGACCCTATGAACTCTGCTTTGCTGCTGGAGGGGAGATATCACACCTCTTTGGTAGGGACTGTGGCCAGAGGACACAGGAGCACCAACTCAGGGACATTAACTGATTAAGAAACCTTGCATGATTTTTTTCTGAGCAGAGCTCAAGATACCTCATATAAATAGCTTCCAAGAAGGTTTTCTAAAATTTATTTTATTTTTTTTATATTGCTGGGTACTGGTCTTGATGGATAAACATATTGTTTTGTTTATTTCAACATTATCAGCTGGTTTCTGGTTTTGTTCTGGTGCATGAAAAGTTCTGGGCTTGGTCCATCATTAATTATAATTTATTTTAATTACTGCTTGAATCCCTGAGGAAATTAAATACAAACCACGTGTAATTTAGCTAGAGAGCTGGCCTGAAAATACACAGAAACTCAGGATGATAAAACTGTGGATCTGTGCTTCCTTCCTCTTGTTAGGCTTCTCCTAGAGGAGCTCAATATATTCGGGCACCAGGCATAGACTCAGGGAATGCGTTACGGGTGAAATGGAGAGAATGTGCTTCTGGTGCATGGTTGCTCAGGTTGGTGGCACTCATTTTCCCAACGCTTCCAGGCAGTTATTTTAACAATCTTGGGCCCTGGACCTGTTATGTCTAAAGAAGCTCCCCCAGATCCAGCAAGCTATGGAGGTGGACCAAGGGTGTGCTTGCGAGTCACTTGAGCCAGGCCTGCTGGCAGCTCCACTGCTTCAGACCTGTGCTCTGTGTTGTACACAGTGTGTTTTGTACTCTTTGAGGTGACAAATATTTGTTAACTGGCAGCATAGGATGATTGTTGTTGGTGTCATGAAAGGCACCTCAGAACAATTCCTTAACAGTGGCAAACTATCATTAGAGGAAGCTGACAGAGACAAGGAACATGCTGATGTTAATACTAATCATGGGCAGATCCTGGAGAGACTCAATAGCCCAAGGAAATTCCCTAAAAGGAGGGGTCCAGCTTATCTGGAAATGATGCTCTAGGACTGTAAACAAGGAAGGGGGATTGCATGGCTGGATGTGTTTATTCTTGATGAAGTAAGACTATGATAAGAACCCTATTGCCTGCTCAATGATGTTTCATTAGACAAGGTTGGTTGGAAGGTTTATGCCACAAAACGTGACATTATGTCTTTGGTTTTTTGTGGTTTTTTTTTCCATGTGGAAATTGGCTGGAGCTTAAATCTTTCTTGTTTGTTTTCAGTTTGAAGCTTTGGAAAAAATGCTATCCTTTCTAAAATGTCACATAATCCTCCCTCAGAAAGTATACTCTTCGGATCGTATGGTACTTCAACTTTTCAAATGTATATTGGCCTGAAATTTGATTGCATTGAGCATTTTAAATTAACTACATGTAATAAGGAGTTTTTCGTTCTGAAAGAAGATGTCTACAAAATTAGTGAAAGTACTTGGTATAAAATAATTATTCTATAATTAACTTGAGCTTTTCTAGAGCAAAAAAACTTCTAAAGTTTGAGGTGATGATGTCCTGCATACTGCAACTCTGACAACTGAAAGGGTAGCAAAAGATGGATGAATGTTTTTTGGATCAAAATTATATTTAAGAATACCCTTAAACCTGTCACTGAAAAAGGAATGGAGTTGGAACAAGGAACAAAGGAAGGTCTCATCAAAAGAATCTAGACACCTGTTGCCTAACCCACCCTTATCTTCTTGCCTTCTGGTATTATCATAAAAGGGAAGCATCTCAGATAACAGGTCACTGTGGCCAGCAGCTCAAAGGTGACATCGCCATTGTAGCTGGGTCAATCTGGGAGGGAAAAAAAAAAAAAAAAAAGAAATAAAAGAAACTTTTTTCATGCTGCTGTTGTGGGACCTGGAGTCCAGCACTGAAGGTGTGAGAAGGAGAGTGTGCTAATCTACTTTTATCAAGTTTTGCCAGCAGTATGAAGGGAAAAGTAGAAGGAGGAGAAGTATTGCTTAGGAAAAATAATCAGGAATTGTAGCACTGATTACAGAAAGGCAGAGTGATAGATGCTGTGCATACAAAACAGCCACACGTGATGCTTGGGAAGAGTTATTTAAAGAAGAGGAGTTCATTGTTGCTCATGAGTAAAGTTGAATAAAGAAATATTTTGCTAACTCTATGGTCTGTTGTGAAAGTCCCCCATCTTTGGAGTGGCATGAATACTGGATTTATAAGTCCTGACTTTTGGAACACACATGCTCTCTTGGAGCCATTGGGGTCCACTGATTTGATGGAGGATGCTTTGCTCACTGGACTACGTTCACAGGTGCGCATGTTGAAGATGTGGACCTGGTTTCTTTTGAAGGTTTGGAGAGGATTGGGTGGCTTTCCAGCACCCTTAGGACACTCAGGACTTTATCATCCTATCATCAAGTACTCTCACCCCTCTACCTGTTTCCTGCGAGCCAGGAGCCCCACGTGAGTCCAGCCCAACCCTTCATGTCCTGTTGCTGGGACAGTCAGGGAAGTAGCTGCCAGTCTGGGTGCTTTAGGATGGTGCCAAGGATGGTGCCAGGAGCTTCTACTGCTTCTGTAGCTCAAAGTGTACTCTCAACCAGGGAGAACTGGGATTCCAGGCTTGGATCTAGCTTCTCAGTGAACCAGCTTTTCCTTCAAACCCTGGAAGGACTTAAAGCTTCAAATTTCTGACATCTTTATGTACAAAAGGGCTATTTTTGGTCAGTTTTAATGGTTTTCTATGATTCCCTCTGAGATCTCTACAGCTGGTAATTACACACCTGCTTTTGCAGGCAGTAGAAATATGAAAGAGTTTCAATATATTTCTTTTTAAACTGTCTTAAATTTCCATCAATGAGTTGTGTGGGATTTTTGTTATTTTGCAGGTTTTTTTGGTAGCATGTCACGTCCACAAAATATGTGATGGTGGAGACATTGAAGTAAAAACATTTTCATCAATTTGGTTAAGTAACCTGCAAAATGCACCTCTAGACATCCCAGGTTGTTTTTCTTTTTCTATCATAAACTTACCACAGGATTGTCTTGGCTTCATCAGTTGGGTGACAAGCATTAATGAGGGGTGTTATGGTCCTTGTCTCCCAGGGAAATGTGGGAAGCCTTTTCAAATAGCACATAAACAGGGGGACAATGAGAAGGCCAGAAGGGGGTGGCTGTGAATAAGGTCTCAGTTACACAGCTGGATGTGTTTAATATAAAGAGAAGGGAGCCTTTTCTGTGCCCTCCCCATCCTGCAACAGTAGTGTAGACATGAAGACACCTGTGTGTGGTGTTTCGTTGGCTCTGGGGCTCTTCTTAAAATATCTCCCCACGATACCTGTGTGGTCTATTCTCAGCAGCTGAGCTGCAGGCCTACGAATCAAGAGCAGAGATGAGAAGAAACTCTTGCTTCCTTTTTTTTTTTTTCCTTTCTTCTTGTTTTTTTTTTTTTTTGTTTTTTTTTTAAATCTGTAGACCGTTCATTCTGTCCTGCTCTAGTTCCCAAAGTAATTTTGGGGATAATATAAGGCATGTAAGAAAGCAGGATGGAAAAACCTCTTTGGGAATATATGAGGCTGCTTTGAGCAGAGCCCATAGTAGGCATTGTGGCACTGTATTCAGCACTGGTGAGACTGCACCTCCAATACTCTGTGCAGTTTTGGGTCTCTCTCTACAAGAAAGACATTGAGGTGCTGGAGCGGGTCCAGAGAAGAGCAAAGAAGCTGGGTGAGGGGTCTGGAGAACAAGCCTTACAAGGAGAGGCTGAGGGAGCTGGGGTTGCTCAGCCTGGAGAAAAGGAAGCTGAAGAGGGGCCTTATGGCTCTCTACAACTCCCTGAAAGGCGAGTGTAGGGGTGAGGCTCAGTCTCTTCTCCCAAGTAACAGGGGATAGGACGTGAGGAAATGGCCTCAGGTTGTGCCAGAGGAGTTTTAGGATGGATATTAGGAAAAATTTTCACATCACAGGTGGATGTGGTGCTGAGGGGCATGGTTTAGTGGTGGTTTTGGCAGCATAAGGTCAATGGTTGGAGTTGATGACCTGAAAGGTCCCTTCCAGCCTCGGCCATTCTATGATTCTATTATATGCCATACCATGAATGAGTCAGGTTGGGTGGAGATCCCTTAGTACTTGGAGTTCGACAGGGTTAGTTTTCTCAGGAATGGTAGCAATGTTAAGTTACAATACAGACAATAGCCAGTATATGCCTCTGGGTACGCTGCAGCAATACTGTTTTTATGTTCTATGATATTTACTTTTTTAGACTGTTATAAAAGCTAATTTTGTTTCAACAGCTGAAGGATCTGTGACCAGTCTTCCTCATGACGTTATTAAAGAATAGAATATATCCACTACAAAGATATTTTCACATTTATTGCCAAATTTCATTGACTGAAGTCGTACGTGCCAGATGAATTATCTCTGCTTGTCTTGCCCAATTTCCCCCCCCACTAATATTGTGGCTTTTTGTACCTGTCCTTAGGAGATGCAGCTCTAAGACTGACAGGGATAATGCAAAAGACCTGGAAGTCAAATAAAAAGCAGAAGTGACTGGCAGGAAGAGAAGCCGGTAAGTACTGCAATAAAAGTGCTATTTAACCTGCTGGCTAATACAAAAAGGTTATTTCTACAGCAACTAGTGGAACAATGTCTTTAGCAATTAAATTAATCCAAACAAATAGGGATTTTAACCCCATTGTCCTGGCTAAATTCCAGCATAGGTAATTACATTCTGGCTACCTGCTTTCCCTCTGGAGTTTCTGCTGGGTAAGTTACGACTTATACCATGTGTGCTTGTGGTGGGCTTGTTATGAACAGTTGTGTAGCATGTCAACATCTGGTAAATCCTATCTAGTAAAAAAAACAAAACAAACAAACAAACAAAAACAGAAACAACCCCACCAAAACAAAACCAGAGATGAATGCATTTCAGTGGAAGTCAGGAGCAGAGAGACTGTTGTGTCATATTTACTGTGTTAGTAGAATTTGTAGATGCAGCAAACACAAGGACTGGCATGTCATAGTGATGGCTGTAATATAAACAGGTAGGCAGTGGTTAGAAATACACAGACAGACTGACAGACAAGCTGGATTAGCACTTTCTTTACTCTTAGACTTTCCTTTGCTTCCTTCTGAAGCTGAACTTTTTTCTTTATGTCAAAGCCAGCTTGAATTGGCTGCCTGCATTTTTAATTGTGTCGATTCCCCCTCCTGGTTCTCATAATAAGATGCACAGGTGGAACGGAGAGGTAGCACTGGGGAGAGGAAAGGGACTGGGCAAACCAGCTTTGAGAGGAAGCATCCCCTCCCAGTGGCACACGTGCTACTCCAGCCCTTTGGGAAATTTGGCTGAGGCTGGCACGTCTCTACAGCTCTTCTGCAGAAATGCAATGAAACACTGAATTCGGATTTAGCTTACGTCTCCTACTGTATCCGACACAAAGCGGTCTCTGACCATGGTTTTGACACCATTTTGAAGGGCCAGGAATATCACAGTGATTTAATTAATTTTGTTGATTGTAAGCACATTTGGAAAGGATCTTCCTTGCAAAGCTGAAATGGGAAAGCATGAGTCAAGGGTAAGGTATTGTGTTCTCCATGAATTTTCCTTTTCTTTTCCTGTTCCATTTCAAAATGGAAATACAGCACAGTTTGTGAGCTGACAAGATGATTAAGCTGTAGCTAGCATATGGTGGGCAGGTCAGGGAGTCCTTTTTTCCCTCTGCGTTTTGATGGAGCTGAAGAGAAGGCACATCTTTCCAAACGTGAGGCACTCAGAATCTATTCATATCAGTCATATGAGAGACTCGAGTGGGTAAATGCACTGGTATTTGGATGCAGAGACCCCAGGGAAATTCAGAACTACCAGCATTTTAGTTGTGGTTTTGGGACAGCTTTGGCAAAACTCATGCAGCCTGTTATCATAACCTACACTTGGGAACTGCCTCTTCATGGTACTGCTTGTAGAAAGGGAGGACATGTTCAGTTCCTGCTGCAGTTCAGAGCTACAGTTACCTGGAGATCAGGCACATGCCCACCGACTCACAGGGGGCATCTGAGAGCAGTCAGAATGAATTAACAGGAATAACGAGGTCTGAGGCAAAAAAGTGGTTCCTTTCACCTAGACAAATGTTTTAGCAGCAGTGCAAACCACTTAGGGTCCTTGGGTGAATGAATTAATAGAAAAGAGCAGTGACAAGCAGATTGTAAAGAAAATTGCTTTTGATCACAAAGGTCTTTTGGTGATTAAATGAAAAAATTTTAAAATTGTTTTTATTTATTTATCAAAGGAAAAACATTTTCAGCAGGAAAAACAGAAAACAAATGTATTGGCTTTAAGCTCTTCTTAACAAGTTTAATTTATTTCTGTTAAAATGATTCAGCCATCACCGTTTCTCTACAATAGATATTTTGTTGGGGAAACTAATTTGAATGTGCATGATAGATGAACTGCATTGAAAATTCCAATTTTTATCAGCTCTAACCCTTGATCTTAATTAACTCCACATCTGTTTCCATAGAAACCAACAGCACAATCAATAAAATACTACAAGTAGCTGCCTGTATTGAAGAAATATGCAGAAAAAAAATATTTTCTGTTATTTGCTTCTGACCAGTTTGGACACAGCAACAAGCGTACTGTGTACAGCAACAAGTACTGCATACTGGTGAGGGGACTGGAACATCTCTCTTATGAGGAGAGGCTGAGGGATTTGGGTCTTTTTAGTCTGGAGAAGACAAGACTGAGGGGGAATCTCATCAATGTCTACAAATACTTAAAGTGTGGGTATCAAGAAGACGGGGCCAGTCTTTTCTCAGTGGTGCCCAGTGACAGCACAAGAGTGAACGGGCAGAAACTTAACAGAAGAAGCTCCATCTAAACATGAGGAGGAACTTCCTTCCTTTGAGGGTGGCAGAGCCCTGGAAGAGGCTGCCCAGGGAGGTGGTGGAGTCTCAGTCTCAGGAGATATTCAAAACCCGCTTGAATGTGTTTCTGTGCAACCTGCTGTGGGTGACCCTGCTTTGGCAGGGGGGTTAAACTAGATGATCTCCAGAGGTCCCTTCCAACCCCTAGCATTCTGTGATTGTCTGTTGCCTTCAAGGCATTGCTGAGCTTGATCAAGGGCCCTGCTAGATTCCTGCTAGAGAATAGTACCTCACGTGGTGACATTCCCTCTGCTGCACGTGTTGGGTGAGTAAGATGTAAAATAAGAGTGGAGTCTTTCTTCTCATTGATTGGCAGCAGTTCTGATGGGGACAATGAAAGGAAACACTTCTAACTTTTTTCCATACAGAGAGGAGTCAGATCAATATCCAGTATCTATTCCACAGGAGAAACTCCTGTGGCTTATCCTCTCTCCACAGGGAAAGGTTAAGGCATGATGAAGGAATACAGCCGCGGTGTTCTTGGGAACACATTTGGGTAACATCCTCCATCTGCCTGGATACCTACACACCAGCGCTTCCAACACTCTCTCCCTTCTGCACAACTGTATTTGGGAGTGTATAGACCCGGTGCTGATCTGTTTGAGGGGCATAAAATCAAAAGCAATAAATCCTTGGCATCTAACTCCTACAGCAATGCTTTGTAAGCTGCGTGCGTTGCTATGCCGTGTAATTTTCAGCCTTCAGAGTAGTGCACTTAGAAGTCTTTCAGTGGGCACTCTGATGTACCTTGCTATTGTTCAAGTCTAAGGTTGCAGGAGTGTAGTTTAGCCTAAGTATATTGTTAATCAGTGGTTATGCAATCTGTCCTTGGTTTTTGAAAAACGAGTGTCTTGGAAAAGAGTTATGTAGAAAGGAGCTGTGCTCTGTTGGGGTCAGAAGGACTGATGAGGCTTGGTATATTCTTATGGTGGAAATCAGGATAGAGCAGGCACAGGAACATAATCACATCCCTTAGTGACATATAATCTGACATATATTGGGATGGGCCTGGAGAGCAGATAACTATTTTTACAGTACAAAGACGCATGCTCATTTTCTTAAGGCCCAAGCCCCTCTGGACCAGTTTGGACCAGCACCCAGGGGAGAGAAATGTTCACCCTGACTGACCTGTGCAGATCTTGGTGTGTAGCTGCTCTGCATATAGCATTTCCCTCTCCTTCAGCCTCCTGCGTGGCATCGGGCAGCTGCGGGGACACGATTTTTATGAAATCACCTGTTGGTATGTTTTGCACCCTTTTTAATGCATTGAAATATTCCATGTTAAGAGATACATAGTGCTGCCCTAAACAGGAAGAACTTTTTAGTACTCAGGGCGTTAACAGTTGTCTTAGTCAAGAACAAGAGGTTGCACTTGACCTGCCAGACATATGGATGTGTCCAAAGAGGTGAGAGTAGTTATTAGTCTAATGAGAAATATCAAATAATTCTATGAAGAAGGATAGGGGAATGAGAAGGCAACTCTGAAGCTCAATGAATCTTCAAGGAAGCTCCCTTGCAGAAGTGCAAAAAAAAAAAAGAAGCATATTTTCCCTGGCCAGAAGTCTTTTCTAGGAATGTAACTCAGACATAAGTGTTGTTAAAGAACTAGACCCTCCACTAGAAGTCTGACAGAGTCTAATAAGCCCAAAAGCTGCATTTGGA
Source organism: Gallinago undulata (assembly GCA_026546715.1). Taxonomy (NCBI): domain Eukaryota; kingdom Metazoa; phylum Chordata; class Aves; order Charadriiformes; family Scolopacidae; genus Gallinago; species Gallinago undulata. The sequence continues at coordinate 9,903,980 of JAOTQQ010000023.1, forward strand.
GTCATTTTAAGAGTCATTTGGCTCGAGTTCTGAGGGGTTTCAAGCTTATTAGCATCAAGGTATCCCATTTCTGTCAGAGGAAAATCTTTACAGTCATCAGGGTACTGGTGTTTTGGTTTGGTTTGGTTTTTTCCTACACTAACTCTTTTAAATTTCTCTTAGGTGATCAAGCAGTAACAGCTCCAGGCTCTAAGACCACTCAGGATGCAGGGGTGGGTGGAAGAACTGTCTGATGGGTACAGCTGTTATCCAAGTAAGTACCCTGCTGCATAGAGAGATATCAGAGAAAATGTCAGGAGCCCGAGGGTCCTGAGGGAGTCTGACACTGATAGATACTGAGTTTGATCTCATCTGCCTAAAAACAAAACAAAACCTACAAAAAGCAAACAAAATCCCCCCAAAACAACCAAACAAAAACCCCAACAAAACCAATCCCAAACAAATAAAGAAACAAACCACCAACCACTTGGCTACAGGCTCTGTGCTCTGTTGTCCTGTCTATTAGTGACAGTGTCCTGCAGCTTGCTATGTACCATCACCACCATCTGGGTCTCCCACAGTAGTGATACGAAGTTAAGTTTTATGTTACTGTTAAACATTGTGATCCTATTATTATTAATAGCTGGGGCAGTGGATTTTGGGGCACAGTTACAGTGGCAACAGAGAGTGCAGAGAGATTTTTTTTTTTAGGTGCTTATTGTAATTACCATGAGAGTACTGGCACCTAACACTCTTGGTAACGCTTACCTGTAGAAATGCAGCTCTACTGTGGCACTGGTAGTTTGTCCATCACTAACAAGAACTAGCTCATCTTTTCAAGAGCTGTGAGAGGACTGTATGGTTGGAATATGCATTTGAGAGGGGATGTGATAAATTGCCCGGAAAATTATTTTTTTCTGCTTTATATATTTTCCTTTAGAGAATCCCCCTGGGTGCTTTTATTTAAGCAAATGAAAACGTAAAGGCATTTGTATATGTTCATGTTTCTATGACTGCACATACCTAGATTATTTTTTTTTCCTCTGTCACGGAGATAGACACACACACACAGAAAGTTTATGAGCGTGCATTCAGGTATCTGTATTGCAGGTAGGGCTGATGACAGTTTCTATAATTAAAGTTGCCAAACACTTCCCATTGAAACTGAAAATAAAGTGTTATAGCTCTCTAAAATGTGAATTTTGAGGGAAGGGTTTTCTATAACAAGCCCATCCAAATTATATATAGTAATCTCAACAAGAATGTTTGGTTGTTTTATAACTGAAACGTGACAGGACAAAGGTTCCTTGTCTTAAAAAAAATTAAATTGAGTCATCATAAGGCTCTAGTATTCCCACTTTCAGAGTGAGGCTTCAAAATCTGAACAGAGCAGGGAGTTTCTGTTAGGGATGCTCCTGTTGTTATGTCTAAATAAAAAAAACCCAACCAATTCCACTGTCAGTCAAACTATAAGCCTTTGAAAATATCTGATTTTCTAGAGTTCAGCAAAGTTCATAAGTTTGACAGCTAAGTCTTCCAAAGCTTCTGCTTGGATGGGGCATGGTTTAGTACAGGACTGAAACAGCCAGCTTGGTAATTACATGTAATGTCAAGCTTGAGCACTACCAACAAAAGGAAGGATTTTATTTTCCCTCTCCAAGAAGAGAAGCCCCTGCTGGGCACCAATACCAGAAATATGACCCCTTCACAGAAAGAGAGCTGGAATTCGCTGAGGAGACAGGCATACACTGGTGACAATGTGAAACGAGGCAGAACAGCAAAAGTGTAGAGGTAGAAGAGGAAAAGGAGGGAAAAATCCCCTGGAAGATGTGAGGAAAGGAGATGGAGACTGCTGGGCAAGGTGAGCAAGAGGAAAATAGATAGGGAGAGGGATAAAGTTAGTGTGAATAGATGAGATTGCAAGACTAGCTGGACTAGAAAAATGGAAATTAAATTAACGGAGCAAGAGGTAGGGAAAAACGATGAAAAGCAGCTGATTCAAAGGGTGGGATTAGTAGAAGCATTTGAGAGCAATACAGAGGTGGCATTGAGACTGGCTGAGGAACCAGCAAGACCATTTCAGACTGAGAACCAGTGTGAGACAGGACGATGAAGCTGGGGAAAAAGAAATAGACGAGGTAAAGAGCTGGTAGCATAGAAACCTGACTGTTTGAGAAACGATGCAATGAACAAAAGAAAAACAAAATGGGACTGTAATAGAAAGTCCTGTCAATTATTAGTTACTGATTTTTGTTTGTCATACACTGATTCCAGATGCCTTGTTTATTTTCCCCTTAATCTAATTTCTTTGTATTGGTTTCCCTGTTGTAGACAGGGGACGGTTCTGTCCTCTCACCTCACAAAAGTGTTAGGAAGATAAATTGCATAATGCTTGTGAAGCACTTGCATACGCTAATGATGAGCACCACAGAAACACCAGAGGAAATTAATAATTCTGTCTTCAGAACCATGTTTATAAATGTGCAGTAAATAAGGCCCAGGGCAATACATTGAACAACAAGCGGAAGACAAAATACTGAATTGCTGCTCATTAAATGAGCATAGTCCATTCTATACACAAAAGGAGGCAGGAAAAATGCTGTGGAAAAAATACACTTGTATCATCAAAGGTTACGTCATAATTCACATAGAAAAGGGAATCTGAGCTGAGGCAGCACTAGCAATCTTAATTCTTCCCTTTCCTAACCTAAGAGAGTTTGTCTTTACAACCTTAATAATGTTCTCTTAGTGGTTTTGTGTTTGTGAAACTGTAGATATGCAGCACAAAATGTTATCTCGTGAAGCCTGAAAAGCTCAAGAAAGCAATACAGTTTAAAGAACAGATTTCTGTTCAAGTAGCACAAAAACAATTCTACTATTAGAATGAGATTTGAGATATGTAATTGCATGTTATCTGGCATGGGTATACTCCTAACTGTAATATAAATGTCCTGATCTCACTTTTCACGCCCATCCAACCTTCTCAAGCACAGTATCCTATTGTGAATTTAAAAGCAGCTTTAGCAAGCTAGGAGGAAGGAGGCAGGAGTAATTATGATGACCAGGATGTTTTTCCCTACTAAAATGTATTTTGGTTATAAGTAAACATGGAGTTGAAATGTCCCCTTCTTTAGAAGTACTGTTTGCAGTTCTACAGGTATTGTCTTAGTAGCACTACGTTAGCTAGTTGACTGAGCTGGATTCCTTGGAATAAGGATATGAAACATGTACCTAGTGTTCTAATTAAAGCTGAAGGCCATTCATCTCTTTAATTGCAACAATGCCCTCCAGGATAATTTCATCCCAAATGTACCATTCTTCTTTTGCCTGAACAAGTGACTTAAAAACCATCTGGAGCCTTGCCAAGCATGAAGAGAAAAATTTACTGTCTGTGATCTCACGCCAGAAAACTCTACAGGATGAAAAATTGAAGAGGTCAAGCAAAGGGCCGAGTTTTTTCTATCATCAGGCTTCTGGAGGTCCTGACATCTAATGCCTGACCGTTAGTGGTCATATCATCTAATTTTCCCCACAAACTAGTAGGAGTCATCTGTTAATAAGTAAAGATTTTTTTCAAAATTCTCTGTAAACTTTGGGGCTGCTGAGGTTTTTCTTCTGGAGGGCAAAAATGGCAAGTGAATTTGGCGTGGGAGCAGGATGTGCAGTCAGAGGAAAGCTGCTGAGTGCAGTCAGTGCGGCTCTCTGTACACACATGGCCACCTTTAGGACATGGGTTCCTTTGTGAACCAGCCATCTCAGGGAGCAGGAGTCACAGGATTATTTGGAC
>JAOTQQ010000023.1:9922595-9938812 GCA_026546715.1 Gallinago undulata
GGTTGCCCAGGGAGGTGGTTGAGGCCCCTTCCCTGGAGACATTCAAGGTGAGGCTCGAGGAGGCCCTGGGCAACCTGATCTAGCTGGAGGTGTCCCTGTGACTGCGGGGGGGAGGTCGGACTAGATGGCCTTTGGAGGTCCCTTCTGGCCCAGAGGATTCTATGATTCTATGACAGTTCAGCCCAGTTGTGCAAAAGATTGCTTCTTAGCGGAGCTTTCAGATGGTGGGAAGTTACAATCCAACCTCTTACACTCCCAAACCAGCATTTCCTCAATGACTACCCCACCAGAAACGTCTCCCCAAGCCTTTGTGATGCCTCTCCCCTTCATACGCTTCTCGAGACTCTGGGCATTTAACTAGAGGGTGGGCTCACGGCCGGGTCTCTAGAAGCAGGCAGGAGGCTGACAGCAGTCTGGGCTAACCTCTGCCTTTCTAGCTAGGTAAGGAGGGGACATGCTTTTGCCGAGTTGTTATGTGTAACGCTGGCTCCTTCTGGCATCTCAAAGGCTTTCCTCACGCTTTTATTTGCATGAGATTTTTAAGTCTCTCCACAAACCTGGCACTTCTGGTTGTAATGTGGGGGTTTGGAGCCTGATGATCATATCAGCTAACACAATTTTGTGATTGGCTTAAGAAGTTTGTTTGAAACAAAAAAAAAACAACCCAAAAGAAAGAGTTGCCTTTGATAACTTGAAGAAGGCGGCCAGACTTTGATCTCTCTACTGCTCAGTATTTGATTATCGTATTTAAAAGATACAGATTCCCTTTGGAAGGAAAAGGGAATTGAGCCTCAAAGAAGCCCTGATACGTTAGAGCTTGCTGCTTTCTCAAGGTGAGGGGAGCCTGTGTTGTACCAAATCCACACCTGACCCCTAGTGATGCTGCTGATGGGACAGCCCTTGGATGGGGACTGAAATGCCTAACAGGTGGCGTGAGGGTATGTTTTAAGTTAAAAGCAATCAAAGCAGGCTGTGCTGTGTAGAGGGGTGTGTAGTCTTTCTCCTTCTCCCCGTATGGGCTGTAGGTTTTTGTAGTGCTGATCTGATGGGCTGTTCTCTGTGACTGGTGGTATCAGTGGCACTGGATTTCATTAGATGAGATAATTGAAGTAAACACGGCATGAGTCATCCAAGTGGTTATGCATGCAAAGGAGGAAGGCTTGTACTTGAAGGAAAAGACCTCCAAGAAGTATAGGTAATTCCTTGCATTGAGTTTCTTTACGGGGAGAAGCCTGTACCAGGGAAAAGGAGGTTCTGCTAGAAGCCAGCCAAGGCATTTGCCATCCCCTTGGTGACTGGAAGTTTCAGCTTTGGTCACTCTCTATTCACCCAATATTGGTCTACTGAAATAAGAACGTTCCTAATGAAGGAGGGGAAAGCAGGGAGTTTAGAGATGGGCTAGATTACCTACCCAAACTGGAGACTGAAAGCCATCCACACAAGCAGTGACTGAGTCCTATTTGCCACCAGGAAGCACAGGCAGCAGCCCTTCGCTCGCCATGGCCTCGCCCCGACCCTGCAAAACTCCTACAGGACTGCAAATGGGGAAGAAGAGTCTGGATTCGATGCCACAGAGAGCTTGTGCTGAAAGAAGGCCTATTCTCTGAAACGTGACCAGGACAAGGCAGGAGGCACATGCCACGTACCTCAGCCTGGGCAGTTTGAGGTAGGTACCAACACCGTAAAGGGCTGAGTAGGCAGACACATTGTGAGAGGCAGCTTCAGCTTTTGGCAGCGACTCAATAGGGATTTTCTGAATCATTGTTTGAATTTAGGAGCCTCATCTTTCAGAAGATGAATTCTTTCAATGGACTTAGTCTTGAATCCCTCTGAGCTTTGAGTCTTCATCTTTAAAATGATGACTGCAATATGCCTGCTGCCACAGCCGTAGTGTAGTCAGGGCAGATGCTAGCCCACAGCATCGCCAGCATGGTGGAACTTTAAGTTGCTCATTTAACAGTAGTAACAGTTCTTGCAGGGTCTGGGGCTGAAGTATTTAGTTAAAATGACCCACATTTAAAGTGAACAAGATAGAGCTATTCATACACTAATGAGAAGAAATCACCTCGGCCAATCGCAGTGTGCTAGTCATCGTGCCTGTTTTATAAATGAGATTAATGACTCAATTTGCAGTAAATGCTTCAGCAAGGAGAAACTTATTTCGTTATACTAATTGTGTCACATATGCGCCTCAAAACACCAACTGTGCAAAACTGCATTTCCCTATGGTGCACAGGATGGCTGGCCTCTGTGGTTTTATTAATGCCATTTCTCTGATTTCTTTGCTGCAACACATCATTTTGATCTTTGCCTTTAATGCTGCAGCATAAATGCTGGTGTTGGTAAAAAACACATGTAGTATAATCCTCTCCATTGGTGAAAGGACAAGATTCTCTCTAATAGAAGCTGTTCAACCCTATTTTTCCCAGTATCATGAATAAAGCTCTGACATTATTTATTTAGGCATACAATTAGTTTTTAATTGTAACAAAGTGATGAATCATTACCAGAGTTTTTCATTTCATCAGTAGTTACTGTGATTTTAATGGCTTTTAAAAAAACTTTAACATTGTCCATTTATAGGGCATACTGTATTACTTTTTAAGAAGTAAATTAATGTGAAGAGTTTAATCAAATTAATCCTTACACCTACTTTTGCATTTGTTCCCATGTTGCTAACAGGTTTGTTAGTATAAGTGGGGAAAACGGGATTTGCTGACAAAGGGCCAGCATCCACAGCTGGTGTAAATTAACCTTGCCACACTGAAATCCCAAAGTTGCTTTACATCAGCTAAAGTTCTGCCTCAATTTGTCCATTATTCATCCTGTTATTCTGGTTGTGATACTGGATACAATCATCTTCACATTTTTCATGCTTTTTACACCATTATGGTTTTGTCGTCAGTGGAATTACTGAGAATTCATGGTGGGGTTAATGAGAGAATTGAATCTAAGCAGACCACAATGGGATTTTCTTTCCAATGGCAAATTTAAGATTCCCCCCCGGTATTTGTATACCAATATGTTTGGTGAGAAATGTAGTGTAGATTTGAATAATTTGTTTGGCTGTAAAATTGTTTTTATAGATCTGTTCCTATGCTTCATGCTTTGTTAAATGTGCTTCTGATTTCAGCTGAAATTATTTGCAGTTGCTACATACGTAGCTTCTGTCATACCATGGAACTCTCTACCCATTTACAGTGAGAAAGGAAAGTGTCTATTTAATTTTGTATCTTGGCAAAATACTGAAATGAGGAGTACTACCCCATTGTCTGGGGTGGATGTGTATTTCCAAAACGGTCTATAAAAAATCCAAAGCAGACCGTCATGCCTTTGAAGCCCACAAAGCAACCCACAGTGCAAGAGCAGCCTCTTTGTTGCCCGTTCTGAAAAACACTCTGAAATAGTGTTTTAGGTTCTTTATTGAAAGTTAGCATGCCCCTCAGCTTCACCCGACCCTCCCGTGCTCAGCCTCGTGACAGCAGTAAAAATGATTAGTTTGTGCTCTGTTATATTTAGGTGACAGTATTGGACAATAAACTGGGTGTTCCTGAGTTCAGGGGCTTTCACCAAGTGTGATGTATAGCCTACAGATGGCCCTGAAGGTGGTGTGTGGACAATTCCCTTCTGCAGAATGCTTTATGACTGAAACACCACTGCGAGGGTGTAGCTGGCTGTGCTCCTCACAGCCCTGTAGCGAACAGCAGTGCTGTTAGTCACCATGGAAAACACGCGGTTCATGGGTGCAGCATGGACCACTGTTGGAGTGGTGTGGCATGTGCCTTCTGCAGCCTCACCATGATGCTCTCTGAAACAGAGCTTATAAAATGTAGCGTGTTGCCTTGCTTTATGGAAGAAATTTGCAGACTTGAATATCACAGATGGCAGGGGTTGGAAAGGACCTTCGTAGATCATCTAGTCCAAGCCCCTGCCAGAGCAGGGTCACCCAGAGCAGGCTGAGTAGGAATGCATCCAGGTGGGTTTTGAATGTCTCCAGAGAAGGAGACTCCACACCCTCTCTGGGCAGCCTCTTCCAGGGCTCTGGCACCTGTAAACGGGGTTTTCTGCATGTTCAGACAGAATTTCCTGTGTTCCAGCTTGTGTTTGTTACCCCTTATCCTGTCACCACTGAGAAGAGCTTGACCCCATCCTCTTGACACCCGCCTGTTAGATATTGATAAGCACTGATGAGATCCCCTCTGTCATCTCTTCTCCAGGCTAAGTAGACCCAGATCTCTCAGCCTTTCGTCATGAGAGAGGTGCTCCAGTCCCTTGATCATCTTCGTATCTTCTGTTTGACTCTCTCCAGTAGGTCCGTGTTCTTCCTGAACTTGAGTATTGTGCCTTCAAATTTGTTATAAACTACTGTACGTAGCAGGCCCTCATGAAGGAAGAGAGAACTCTGTTAACAGGAAACCCCAATCTTGCACTGTTTGCATGGCATCACCTGAAAATATTTCACAGAAGCGCAATATAGCGAGAGCATAATATTCTGACTACTTTCTTACAGGAAAGATTTCTGACTGAAAAATTTTCCGTGTCAGGGTGTACATATTTGTGTGTGACCTACCAGTTCTCTGCTGGTGCATGGAGCTTTCAGAATATCAAGGTAACTTTAAAAATAACAGGGTGCACAGATTACTTAGCACCATCTTTTTGAACTCTTGGTTCAAAATGCTTGGTATGGAGAGAGTTGATCACCAGTGGTATAAAAGAGAAATTAAAGAATGTGTAAGTAAGAATTTACTAAAGGGATTGGGATTAAGTTCCCTCTAGTATTTTATCTCACTAGCCCCTGTCTCCTGCTTCTGTGCCATGATGTGGAGGAGACCTGCATCCCCCGAGCAGCATATGGCTGTTTGTTCCAACACTTATTATGTTATTTTTCCTATCAGGCTTGCAGCCGTAGCTGACAGTGCTCTTTCTGTTAGTTTCTGTGATTTGCTCTCCCACTTCCTATACGTTTCTTAGCTTCTAGGTGGATGCTATTATGGCACATCCAGCTTGTGGTATAAATAATTTATTCTGAAGGTTCAGTATGTTATAACTTGCATGAAGCATCTTGTATTTATTTTTAATGCTTCTGCTTTCCTGAGAGCTTTCTGCATCTAAAGCTACCATCACAGAGAACTGGCAGTCTTCAAGCAGAAGAGAGAAAACTTTTAGACCATATAATTTTATTTTTCTAGCTATAAATAATACGCTTCTGGTGAAGAGTGGAGCAAATGGTTATTATTTACCGTTTCAAAAATCTGGTGAGGATGATGTGAAAATGTCTGTTTGCATTTGGTGTGAAGTCTCTGTAAGCAACTCCTGCCCTCGCAAGCGTGCGACCCGCCTGCTGATCCTGTATGGGAAGCCCCTGAAATCAGGGACGCATCGAAGGGCGATGGGGTGACTGATAGATTTAAGGGCTGAAATCCTGAAAAGAGATGTAGGTAGGGCAGCAGCAGCCAAGAGTTGTTTGGTACTACCTGGTGGATGAGCCCAGAGTTCAGTCTCGCGGGGGACGGGGAGCTGATCTCTGCTTGTAATGGTGAGGATGGTCACATCTTTCTGTGCAGTCAAATGACACTTTTCTTGCTTCTTTCTTCCGTGGTTCCTTCCCAAACCTGCAGGCAGCACTATGGGCTGTTAAAGCTGGAAATGTGCAGGAATTGTATTTTAGACAGGCATTATTTAATGGAGACATTAATGGTGGTGGGAGGCTGTTCTTTGGGAAGGAGCGTGTGTATATTTTGTGAGTCTTAGGAGTCTGGTAGGCATACCATGATTGAATTTATGCTGATTTAGTACTAAAACTGTACTGTGATTAAAAATCAAGCAGATTTGCCTTGCGTGAAATGTATCGGAGATGTTAGTTGAATTAAAGTCTACCTTGTCTCCAGATAACATGGTGAATGGAGATCTAGCAGTGCAAGAGACATGGTCTCTAGCTTCTCCTGAAACCTGGAGCCTGCTGCTCTTTAGTGTCTCTATGGGGATGTGAGGCAGTGGTAGAATCCTGTGATTTGCACTTGGTCAGAAAAGAAGACTGGTAATAGAGCAAGTAATGTCCAAGGGAGATCAAAAGAGGATGTGAAACTTCTGGAGTGAAATCAATTGCAGCATTCAAGACTGATAAAAGAAAATGTTACATATGTGGTCCTTTAGCATGTACAGAGACTTAACTATTTGTTAGCCTTCTAAGAGCCTTGCGTAATACGAGGCAGAGAGATTGGAACTGAACCAGTGGCTGCAGCAGTTTATCACCAACTGAACCATTTCCATGCACAAGTCTATTCAGTGACAACACTGGGAGGGGAGTTCATGGCTTCCCAAAACACGGGACGTGGTATGACAGCACCTGTTACAAGGTATACTCCAGTATAGCAGCTAGAAGGTGAAGTTGAACCAATTCAATTTCAGAATAAGAGAGAGCTTTCCAGGCACAAGGAAGGAGAAGGAACAAAGAAGGTGCTCTCTAGGAACAACATAATTAAATGCTGAGATGGTTTTACTTGATGAGTGGGCACTAGGAGTCTTTTGAATTCATTCGGCAGAGCATTTTAGTCTGTGCTGTCTGTGTGGATTAATGAGGAAGAAAACAGAATTTTCTGCTTCAGTTTCAGTGTATTCATGGCATTTTTGTTTTGAATTCAACTAGTTAGTACTTTCAGTTAGTTACTGTATCTTGTGTTTCAGACAATTGTCTACAGGCCTTAAAGAGTGTATGTTAATATTTTTTCCCAAGTTTTTATTTCCCCCCCCTTCCATAAATGCCCAACTAGAGAGAGTTGGAAAGAGACCAGAGCTCAAAGCCTGGGTGGTTATGGATGGATGCTGCTCCCTTCATTCTCTGTTTCATCATTCTTAGCTACCTGGCTGGTATTTCTTGTACATGCTCAGGATCAAATTCTAATCTATTTTAATTAGAGTTTTTGGCTCGGTGAATGGGCTGTGCTGTCCAGCAGATCAGCCTGCATAATGTAATGGTCTTTTGTGGTCTTAGCATTAACAAATAGAGCTAGTTCAGTCCCTACCAAATACTGCCGTGCTCATGTTGTTAAATTGCACTGGCTTGTGCTAATACATTTCCTGAAAATGTCAGTACCAAGCAGTACTAACTAATGGAGTTGCACTGAAATTAAAGGTGTTACATTCACTTAAATTAGTTGAGAATTTTGGTCTGCAGCATATGATATGTAACACAATATTGAAAAAAACCAAGATCCCCAAACAGTGAGTGCTATCACATCACACCTCTGTTCCCCCTAAAATGACAAGCCTAAAAAGACTATGTCATGTCTCCTTAAAAAAAAAAAAAGCACACACCAAAACACAGTTTATTACACAGAGCATAAAATATCATGTAATCTATAACTCTTTCTGCCAATACTGTTCTTACTTTGGCTCGATTGAAACAGCAAATCAAAGCTGGATTTTTTTCTTAACCTCTTATGTAGATCTGGTCTAATTCATATTTCAGTTGCATTAGTTTTATTCCTTTGTTTCTACATTAATCTCAGTTAATTTACTCTAGATTTATAGTGATCTGAGTGGAAATAGTATTAAGACCATAGAACCGAGTTTGATTTTTTAGATATTTGTAGATGGTTACAAACAACTCAGGCAAAATAAACTGGAGAACAATATTTGAAAATGTGGAATTACTTCCAGGGTCTTGTTATTAAGCACTGTTCCAGGAGATCAATCCTTTAATTACACTGTGCTTTCTTCCCAGTGATGGGAATGGGTAACAATAAGTGCGTTAACACTGGCTATAACCTTCTCTGCAGTGTGTTGATGCTGTGAAATGTGCTGATTCCCATATCTAACACTTTTATTCACTGACTACACGCTTCTCTAGGTGAATCAGTGCTTTCTAAATATACTGTATGACTTGCTACTTGGGAAACCATTTCCCTATGCCTGCCCTATTTGCAGGAGTTGAAACAAGCAGCGAATGCCACTAGCAGCGTAAATCTAAAATGAACTATCCTGCTAGGCCCTTGCTTTCTGTATATTTGCTATGCTTTTCTTGCCCCTGGCAAGTCACAAATGAGAGTAAGGAACACGAGTTTTTGGGCAAAACAAGCCACAGCCTTATAAAAAAAGGAACAATAAATGATCTGGGTAAATAGTCCCTGCCATACTGAATTAAATACACCCACAGTCCTGCACAAGCCATTAGTAGCACGGCATGGGCCTTATTTTTTTCCTTTGCTGTGCTGCAGTGACTTCACTGAAGTGCACGTGCCTGGTTTCGTAGAACACAGATCTCCATACAGACAGGTCCACCTGCCAGTGATGCCTGTGCTCTGAGCCCATCAGCTGCCTGCCAGCTTGGATTTGGGAGCTGCTTAGACACCACAGCATGCCCAGTAGCTGTCAGTGAACAGTCAGCCCTCAAAACTTCTCTGTTGCCGTTGTGGCAGTGTAAAACTTCCTCGGGTCCTCTTGCTGGCCAGTATGCGGTGGTGTTAGCCTCCCTGGTGCCACGAGCAATGAGTTGTGCAAGCGTGGCTATGGAGACAGTGGTAACTCCAAGCCACTCCTTTATAGGCTGCATTCGTGGGGACCAAAGCTATGATGAATACCAAGGTTGTTATGAGCTACCGTAGGCAATGGTACAGTACAAACCTACTGGTTTGATGCCAGCTTATGTAGTGGTGTTGAGCTTATTCATTCTTGAATGAATAACCTGTTTAGGAGACAATTAGTATTCACCAGACATGCCTGTATGGCAAGTGTTTGAAGTGCAGATGCAGTGTGCAGATTGCTTCTCTTCCCGACTGTCCCTGCAAGCAGTGTTTTGGAGCAATCTGACTCTGTATCACGTGTGGGCGAGTCCTTCTGACATGAGAGAAGTCCAGATCCCAGAGAAATCCCTGGAGAAAGCCGCAGTAAAATCAGCAGTATTTACGTGCAGGTAAAAATTGCTTTGCCAGCTGCACCATTCTTCTAACGGCACCAGCCTGGTCCTTGAGGTTCATTGCCCGCTGCTGTGCGTTCCGTTGCGGTTGTCGGATTAATGGAGTTTTAAAACAGTGAAGCTCCTGCATCCTTTCTCTGAAGACAGGTGGTAGTTTTGCTTCCACTGCTTTTTCAGAAGGGGCGACACACATACACACTGATTGAACTTTTATTGGTCCTCTGCACTGTTCATATGTCACCTTCTGCTTCTGTATAGGTTTGCATAAGCTCAGAGGCACAGCCAGAGGCAAAGCTCAGATTTGTACTAGCCTAATTAAATGGTGTATATATACTGCTGAGATCAATCCTGAGTGGGTTACCATATACCACACGGATGAAGATATTTTCACTCTTAAGTCCTGTCTGGAAGGCTTTACGCAGCAGCATGGTAGCACATGTGGCCTGTATCTGTAGCTCTGTGCAGGGAAGGCTCCTGGATCTGCAGGTGTCCTACAGCAAGCAAACCAGACCCAAAACCTGACCTTGACCAGAAAAAGCCAGCTTTAGTTGTCTCTTCAGCGGTCAGCGTAGCCGTAGCACCTTTGAACGGAGGTGCAGAACAGCCCCGTTCCTTGTGGTGTTCAGCACTGCCAGGCTAGAGAGGACAGAAACCTCAGGACATCTTTAATATCCACTTGTCGAGGAACAGGATGGGGGCCAGCTGGCACATCTCCTCTATGGCTTTGTCAGCAAGCCTCTTGTTCTTAATCTCTTATGGCCCGTTTTCCCTTGGACTCAGCGTGCAGGTTGCTGCTGCTGTTGCTATGCCTCCGTAACAGCCCTCCTCTGATGTTGTGGAGAACCTTTCTCTCTGCCAGTCCCCCTGTGAAGGTGGCACCGGCATGGTTCCAATGGCTTTTTATGGCAGTGAACTTTATTTATCATAAAAGCCCTCACATGATATAAATATGAAATCTTGGATTCCTCTGCTTCTCTGCATACCACTGTAGAGATTTTTCTCCCCTGTGCTATGCTATTATTTGAACTGCTGCCTCTTGTTCCATCTTTGCAGCCCTATTCAAGACCTTCTCTGCTTCTCAAACTACTCCTTAAAGTTCCCGATGTTTCTTCCAATCTAGGGAGACGTAAGTGGAAAGAGAGGGGTTTCCATTTCTGTTTCAGAGAAGCCAACCCTGCAGCAGCAGGAACTGAGGTCTGTCGTACGGGAGGCTCAGAGCCAACCCTCTGATTGCTGGCAGAGTAAGGACCTCCCTCAAGGTTTATCCCGTTCCTGTTGAGTGTCCTGTCAATGAGGGTGTTTGATGCAGCGAGTGTCTAATGTGTTTTGGTCGTCATTCACCTCTCCGGAGCTTGGTTTAATTCGGCCTTGGAACAGAAATTCTCCCAACACCAGATGATTCATGGGCACCTGTAGAAGCGTCAGATGATTTAGCGCTGCCATCACTTGCTGTGAAGTCCATGATCATCTGTGTGTGTAACACGCTGCAGCTGGGAAGAGCAGGGTGACCTAAAGGGCAGACTGCTTCGGGAATATCAGAGCCGTAAAAAAGTAATTTATGCCTGGGAGCTCTCCCCTTTGGCTGTACCGATGCATCCTTATTAAAAGCCCCTTATTTAAAGCAGGTGGTGTGTGATGCCACGCTCCAGGCAGTCGATGGGGATGGGGATCCTGAGCAGAGAGCATTTAACTTGTCAGTCAGAATTATGTCCTCACCTGAAGCGTGAGGATCCCTGCAGAGAGGACCAAGCACTTGACCCAGCCAGCCAAACCTCCCAGTGCCAGGAGCCAGGAGGCAATGAGGCAGCGGCAAGAGCTGCCTGCCCTTTGTCTCTCTTACAGCTGACAGGTTTTAAGCCTAAGGAACAAGAAAGCACTTTATTTAAATGGTGTATTAGATGGCTTTGTGTGTGCGTGTGCTGGCGCAGATGTAGGGAGGGCAGCTTTAGGGGGAAATGCGGACACCTCTGTATAAAATAACTGCATGTGTGCCAATAAGCCTAGGAAACTGTTAAATAAAACAGAAGCCAGCCTGTACAGAAGACTAACTGGTAGTATTTAAAATAAATGTAGCCCTTCAGCATCCCATCTCATATACATGTGTCTCTGAAGCGTAAGAGAGGTAAAGCAATTCCCATCTTGCCCTGGTTCACTGCATTAGGGGACCTTGAGAACAGGAAATGGCATCTAGAAACGTGGAGCTCTCCACAAGACAGACTTTCCCATTACTGTCAATGAAATGATTTCTAGTTTCATAATAAAGCCCTCTGCATAATTCTTCCACTATTTATACATCTCGTAAAGATTCAGCCTGCACGGAATGAAAGGCAAAAGGGGAGAGGGGAGGAAAAAGACTGGAGAAGGGAAAAAAAAAAAACCCACTCAACAATTAATCAGATTATTTGTAGACTGGGGAACTGACAATGAGCGTACCCTGTCCTAGAAAAGAAATGGTTGAAACCGCATCATATTTATTTCAGTGGTGCAGATGAGAGATGGTGTGTTGTATTACATTTCTATACTTCATATTGCTTTTTCTCCCTCTGCTGGCAGTTGGAGACAGCAAAGTTCTAGCTGATAGAAAACAACAAAACTCTTACAAGACTGAAGCATTCAGATATCTCAAAGCTCCTTGGCATATGCTGAAAAATTAGGTTGTACCATGCTTCAGTCTAATTAGTCCTGGAAACGGCTGACAGGCATCCCATGTACAGATCGGAATAATTCTTACAGAAGGTTTAAAGTACAGCTAAATGCAGCCCTCTTTCCTTTAGAGAGACAGCAGATATTCTCACTTGTTAATGTTACAGTAAATATAGCCTGCAGAATCAAACTTGGAAGTTATTTATAATTTTTTTTTAAAGAACAGCTTCAGGTCTGTAATTTTAGAAATAGTATTTCTTGGCTCTATGTTACAATAACTTCCTGTGTACTTATAAAGGTTACTGGTTCTTCCCTTTGTGGTTTTCTTTTTTTAAAAAAATTCTCTTGAAAGTATTTCCATAATATACAGACGTAAGGGAAAAACTATGTTATATGAAAAACATTCTTCCCTATGTTTTTTTTTTAAAAAAAAGGATTAATTTTGTACCAGGGAAATTTTTTAAAACAATGGGTTTCTCAATAGATTAACGTAAGCTTACTGGCAGCAAGCATTTATTAATAATACTGCCCTATAGGAGAAAATAAATGCTGCAGACTTACTTAAAAGGAATAAATAGCAAATAAAAATATAATCTTGACTGTAATGCTACTTTCCACTCCACAGGACTGGAGTATTAACCTTGCAAATAATGCTATTCTAATGACTACAAACCATAAACAATAAATCTTAGAAATACATACCGACTTTGCATGGAAATGTTTATATATTTCCTGTAGCAAGTCAGAATCAGTAGTATTGAATTAATAACATTAAGCTTCTTAACTATTCTTTGAGATATTGTAGTAAACATTACAGCCATTTTACAGTTGAATAAACTGAGGCAGAAAAAAGTTTGTTCAACAGAGTGCTGATTTCTAATCCTTTTATTGATATACATATTAAAGGCAGGTGGAGATATTATTTTTTTCTTTTAAAGGGATGCACTTAGAGCAATAGCTGACAAGGCTTAGAGAAGTAAAGTGTATTTGGAAGGAGTTTAGCTAGGGGAAAAGGCTGGCAGATGCTAAGGAATGTTCAAGTTAAACAAAGACAGCTGTGAGGAGTGTCAGTGGTGGGAGAATAATCCTGTGGTCAGAAGCAGAGGAGGACTGAGTTAGAGCTGCCATCACAGTACAGGCTGGCACGGGGTTGTCAGGGGGACTTTTCAGTGGCGCTCTAGCTCAGTTGAAGGAGCCAGTTAAAAGCATAGAAAGTGTACAAATAGGGAAAGTTTTAAAACGTAACATTAATAGCAGTAGTAACACTAGGAATAGGAGCATCTTGGATTTTTTTTTTTTCCATACCTTCTCATCACCATCCTGTCTGTCCAAACCTGAGATGGCTCAGTCAGTGGGTGATGGTGCTTCAGCACAGGCTGCTTTTCCTACCAGTTGCAGGTGCTCTGTGAGGATTAGCAGAGATGCTTCTCTGTTGCCCTGGAGCAGCACAACATCCTTTATTTATTAACTCTCTGCTATGGTAGGCACCAGTGCAGTGATCCAGCTCCTCGGTTTAACTCACTGTCCTGCACTCAGGAAAGTGAATGTGAATGTCTTGTTTTGTTAATTTGCTGAAGAATCAGCTCTATGATAACATTTAAAGATTAGAGACGATCTATACGTACAAACATATTCCCAACAATGGATGGGAAAGTTTCATACTGAGATGAACACCTTTGTGTTATTATGACTGTATGCAACAATACTGAATCCCCTTCACTCTTTCAGAATCTCTTGCAGTCATTACAGCTTGCCCAGAACAGCACAGGTTGGGGAATTCATAGAGATACATCCTCCCTTGTCTTACGACTGCAGCAGCTACCTCAAACCTGCTTTTTCCTCTAGCCTAGATGGAGAGACCATTTAAAAAAAAAAATGCCTCTTCCTTTTCTGCCACTATTAATTCCCTGTGGTTGCATACAGTTATATCACATGTAACATGCAAGGTTCTTTTTCCCCTTCTGAAGATACCAAATTAGTATTTCTGTTGCCCAAATACGTTAGCATCTAACTGACCAGTCTTCAGACTCTTCTGTTGTATTTTTTTGAAGATGAACTGGTAAAACATTGTCATACTATGAGAAATATTAAATGCACACTCTTGTTCATAGATTCTTTCCTGTTCTCTTTGGGAACCTTGTATAAAGCTTGTTGATGATTTAACAAATGGAGAACTTCCAGAAGTGGTCTTCAAAGTGGACCTACTACATAAGACAATAGGATATTGTCCTGAGTGGATATATAAATCCTCCACATTGAAGAGTAAGGTAGTACCTAAGAAAAGCCTCTTAAATTGTGACTGGAGAGTCCTGGGTGCATTTTCACAAAGCTTAGAGGGAAGGTACCTAGAAGAGTGTTTTGGAACGAGGTGATTGAGTACGCCCTGAATTGTGACTGTTGGACAAAACCATAAAATAAGCTTATGTTAGTAGATCAGTTGTGTTTTCTGAAAGGATGAGTCCTTTAATAAATGCTTAAAAACATATCACAGAGACGTTATTTTATTTTCTGTAGATACCTTAATTAAGTATTACTAAGTTATTTGTGAACCACTCCTATATTTGTAGCATGTATCCTTAAGTGTTTTCTGTCAAGGGAACAAGTGTTCTAGCCCCATTAAAAATCACTGTAAATGGGCCCCAGCCCACTTTGAAATACACAAACCACTTTGGACTGTGGGTCTTGGTGTGAATTTGTAACTGAGATTTTCTCTGCAGGTGCTATGCCTGTTGCCTTCAGTGATGTTCCCCTTTCACAGCAGAAGACAAAGCCCAGTAGTTCAGCACAGCCAGAGCCTGAGCTCTGAGAACTGAACAGGGAGAAGACCCAAACTCTTAACTCAATACTGTATGCCTAAATTCCAGTGTTTCCTGAATCATCTGATTACCTGTTATTGGGTTCAGTTCACTTTTGTAGTTCTTGTGGAGAGTGTTGCACCAGGCTGAATGGTTTTCTGTCTTTATCAGGCTGCGTGTGGAAATGGTGTGCTGAACAGACTCTGAAGATTGTTTCTGATTTGCATTTAACTGTTATTAGTGGTTACTGCTGCCATCCCCAAAATACTGTTGTTGCAGTTAGCACTGATTTCTTCTGGGTGCGAGAAAATATGTGCTGAAACTGGTCAGAGAGCGATGCTGATTTGAATAGTGTACTGAAGTAATATGACTGAAGTGGATGCCAAATGCTTTCAGCTTCCGTTGGCCTCTGGAGCTCAGTGCTTTATAACCTCAGTCCTTTAGAAAGGACTTATTTTTCTTTCCATTATGTTCTGATAGAGATGTGGGGTTTGGTGCTTCTTTCCCCCTCCCTCTCTTCCTCCACGGAAATGTTTTGATTTCCTTTGTCATAAGGACAGTTCCCTCGTTCTGTGCCCTGTGGTCAAATGTACTTCATATGTTGGCCAGCTGGTTGTAAGGATCTCCTGCACAAAAAGTGTGTCAGCAAGCATGATATGTCCTGCAGCAACCTGCAATTTGGAGGGTGTGTAAATGACAACAGCTAGAATATGTGCAGTTAAACTTGGCGTAACAGGGACCCAGCAAAACAAGTGTGAAAGATTCAAGCATATAAGGAGCCAGTTTTCATACGGCTTTTAGAAAACTGGACAAAGATAACTTGCAAAGGAATCTCTCATCCAATCAAGAAGACCTTTCACTTCCCTTCATATATTTTTGAGGAACATATAAATGTGGTAAGAAACACTTTGATAGCAGAGTTAAGAGGAAACTATAGCCATACCTACTAACATATCTGTGTATGACTAGTAGAGTTAGTGTGTATATTCCATTCAAAGGAAGCATATCTGTACATATTGTTGCCAAGCTCCTAACAGTGCACTTTATTTTTCAGTCTTCTAAATGGACAGTATCATTCTCCTTCCATAAACATTGATTGCACTG
Organism: Gallinago undulata; assembly: GCA_026546715.1. Classification (NCBI taxonomy): domain Eukaryota; kingdom Metazoa; phylum Chordata; class Aves; order Charadriiformes; family Scolopacidae; genus Gallinago; species Gallinago undulata. The sequence continues at coordinate 9,938,052 of JAOTQQ010000023.1, forward strand.
GAGAAAAAGCCAAGAGACACAAAATCTCACTGTATGGAAGATTTGCTTGAGTGGGGCAGGAAAGTCCAGATTTTTAAAAACTTCTTTATTCTTTTTGCTTCTGAATATAGAAAAATCAAAATAATTATAAATTTCCCTCAAAGTGCACATCGGTCATGCATTATAACCTTCTACATATGTGTTCAAATAATTGATCATGCTAATGAGAACCCAGCTAACTTTGGAAACTACATAATTTTTATGGGGAAAACCAGGTTTTGCATGTGCATTGAGTATAGATGGTTCTATCTCCCTTTCAAACACTTGAACAGATGAGCTGCTAATTCACAAGTGTTTTTAGCCTAGCTTGCTGTTGTTAACTCCAAAGAATTTAGTTGCTGAAAGGGCAAAAAAATTGGAAAGGCTAAAAACTAGGGTTAAACGTTGAGCTTTGCTGTTTATGTCTACTTATATTGCTATATGTTAATGGTATAGTTTTAAGAATTATGGTGCAGAGTGTGTTCATGCTGACCCAGCAATTCATCAATCGTGTGTGCCTGACAGCCTGGTCCTAATGGCTTTTTGCACTATTAACACATCACAGTATGGAAAGACACATTAATGTGTTTTTAATGTGTTTTAACTATAGGGTCCTATTGAGCACGTAGGATGTTGAAGTGGATGGATTTCATGTAAATATCAAGTACTTTTAACCTAAAGAAATAGAAAAATATGTCACTGTGCCAGGAATCTTTACTTGCATAGTGAAAGAGTACTCCCTT
>JAOTQQ010000023.1:9938912-9962254 GCA_026546715.1 Gallinago undulata
CTTCTCTTCCCTTCTTCTCTTCCCTTCTTCTCTTCCCTTCTTCTCTTCCCTTCTTCTCTTCCCTTCTTCTCTTCCCTTCTTCTCTTCCCTGACAGTTGGTTGAGACATTTAAAGGAAACAGATTATTGTTTCAGCTTTTATTGCCCAGCGTTTGCTGTGGCCTTATTCATGCATGTAGGGAGATGTCTCACAACTGGCCTTAAGAAACAAAAGATACAATGGGAGAAAGCTAGCAAGAGGAGGGAGGGAGTGATAGAAAGGATGGGTGGGAAACAGCATAAGATTATTTAAATATTCCCTATCTGAATAAATTGAAAAATGATAGTACTAATCATTGGGTGCATTCACCTCACACTTGTATTTTTACTCAGTTCCACATCTTTTCCTATGTCTCCTCTGTCAGCTCTAGCCTGGCATAGTTTTACTCATTTCCATACTCTGCTATACAAATGTGCTGTGTTATCAGTCCAAATTTGGTGCCTTCCTGCTTTGTTGGGTACATTTTTCTTGTGTGTCATGGAATGCCCTACCCCAGGACGGCAGGCGAGCACCTGTGCAATGAAGCCCAGGCAACACCGCATTTCTTCAACACGGGTATGCTTGCTTGTCAGGAAGATTTGGTAAATTGATGTACAACACTACAAAGCATGCATTATTCAATTAGTATTTCAGTTTTTCCTGTTTGTATTTTTTTTTTCCCCAGAAATCCCTAAAACCTGCCAAATACTATCAGCAAGTCAATATGTTATCAATTCAAATTCTTCGATTTATTTTTGCAGAGATTTGCAAGCAATATTGAAGTTTTATAGAGAAATAAACTGTGGTTTGCACACTGCTTGAGATCATTTACAGAAATTCTGTATTGCAGCAGGTGGCAAAATGCAGCACGTGGTGTGGTTCCTGTCTTCTGACAGATAGAATTATGAGTAACCAACAGATTTGAAAGTTTGGATCTGAAAATAAGTTATCCGCTGAAATTCACAAGTGTAAGGTAAGTAAAGGATTGATTATATACATCTGGAAATATGAGCATAAACATACTGATTTTTCTGTTTAACTGTTTCTAAGCAGTTGCACAGTGAAAAATTATTAGGTAATGGAGTGAGTTGGCCTCTTAAGCCAAAGTGCAGCTCTGCCAGAGCCTTAAAGGGAAAAGTGAAGCAAAGGGAGGAGAAATTGGTGTTCTCAGATGTTGTGTGGGAAGAACGTAAAACAGAAGAATTGTATGATTTTTCTGGAATTTACATACATACATGCTTTTAAATTGGAACTTCTTTAGGTTGCTCTGCCTCCCCAAAGTACAATTGTGGAAAAGTAACTCGGGCTTTGCATTGAATTTATACTGTTAGATTCTATAACTTTATACAGTAATAACAGCATTCCCTGTCATTGTGTTTCTAAAGTGTGCTTTACAATTCAACACCTTCTATTACTTTTCCTGTCAATCCACTCAGCCAATTGTTCATAGATAAACTCATTTGAAAATCTTGATAATCTTGCCCATTTGGAATCTATGAAAAGTGGGTAAACGCTATGGTGTTCAAATTAGAAGCAATTACATTCTCTATTTCCGTCCTTACCCTTGATTATAGTCATTGCTAATCTTTGCATTTCAAATATTTTCTTAGACTGCCTCCACGCTAATTTCTCCACTGTCTTTGTAATAAGGCCTTTTTATAAGCCCTCTGGGAACAAAATTTCTACCTTGGTTACTAGAGACTCGCTGCACAAAGGACACTTGAGTTGCAAGTGTAAATGGGTTATTGTTCTGGATAAAGGGTTGCTCCCCGCGGCTGGGACCTCCCCACCAGCAGTGGGGAAAGAAATCTCAGCTCTAAGCAGGGGGTGCTCTGCACTTCTGTGAGCTTGCAGCCTGGGAGCTCCCTTTGCCTGTGACGGCCCATGGAACCCGAGTGAAAAGAAACCTTATAGAGCCCAGGGGAGGAAAAAAAAAAGCACAAAAAGAATGAGTGGGAAGGCAGGGATTAAATGCACACCGCCTCACTTAATGAACAGAAAAAAGGCAGAAGGATCAAACAGCAGTGCTGTGTCCTCACACCCATCACCTGAACTTCCTCTGAAGGCAGCGATGTTTGTCCCATCTCTAATTTAGCCCAGGCTTCCAAACAGCCAAAGCCTGAAGAAAATCACCCATGTTTTGTGATTTGCTATAGTCTCTATCGCTACTGTACATAAGGCAGCCACGCCACCCGCATTTAGGGGTGTTGAATTGCCCTGTGGAGTGGAGTGTCTCCTTCCATTGACGGTGTAAGGAGCCTGGAAAGATTAGTCTCCCAAAGAACGTGTCTAAAAAGCTTGACCATAGCTAAAGGTTATCCCCTTCCCCCAGTGCAACTTCTATTTATACCGTTCTTGACTGTGATATTTTGGAACAGAAATATTTTGTCTGGTTTCTCTCTTAAGAAAGTTATATTTGGAGACTGCTGTACAAGAAAAAATCTCTGCAGAGTGATGCAGAGCATTATTATTTTTTTTACCCTCATTATTTTTTACTTGCCTTAGCTTATTTTTATAGTTCTGCCTTTCTTCCTCCTCACCAGATTGTTTATACTTAAAAAGAAATAAGCCTTCTGCTTGTTGCATAGTCGGTTCTCTTTACATTTTTCTGAAGTTAATGTTGGTTTCTGTTGTCCTTTTCCATGTTTAGACATAGCCAGGATAAATTTCAATGACAGCCTTTCCAACTGTTTCTAAATATTTCTCGCTTTTCTCACAGACCAGTTTCCATATGTTATAAAATTCAAATCGACGTTCCATACGGCGTTCGCTCCGTCCCTCCAGCCGTCATCCCGAGAGCGAAAGGGGGTTCAGTTTGTTCAGGTGGAGCTCGCTTTCGACGCCCCCGGGCCGCCAGCAGATCTGTTGGGAGTGGGAGGATGGTGGAGCAAACCACCCACGGCCACCTGCTCTGCCAGAGGGCCCCGAGCCCCCCCAGCACCCTGCCAAGGCACCAGCTGGGGGCTGCAGGAGAGGGGCCGCCTGGCTTCTCCCTCGCTCGCTCGCTCCTGGGTAACCCTGGCTGACAAAGGTGAACCCTGTTTGGTTGGAGGTTTGCTTCGGTGGGTTTTTTTTTGGTGTCTGTTTTTTTGGCGTTTGTTTTTTTTTTTTTTAGTCTCCCTCCTGGGAAATTACTTGCTCATCTTACCTATAGTCGGCTGTAAGAGTTAGTTTTCTAGCTAGACTGAAAATGTCTGACACAGGTAGAGAATAATTACTTATTCAGTAAACGGGTTAGTGGTGTGCACAATCTTGCTACTGGAATTGTTCTCCTGCAGCTGTCTCAAAAATCACAGCTTATTCCCTCTCTCCTTGACCCTTGTATATTGCTTCTTTCTTTTTCCCTCTGCAGACAACCTTAAAACATCCACCTTTGCTCTGTGAGCCTGTAGAGTCGAGAGCACTATCTGATGTGGGCCATGACTGCTTTCTGTGGGACAGCTCTTCTGGTCTTGAAGAACACCACTGTTATCCATGTTCTTTGGGTGAAGTCATGTGCCTGGAGATGACTTGGAGCCGAGTCTGACTTTCAAATTAGCCAGAGACTTTTGCAGCCTCAAACAGCATCGGGCACCAGGATCAGTGATGCAGGGAGCACACCAGGCACCCCACAGCTGGGCCAGGGAGGTCAGTGCTGATCTGCAGTGTGTACATGGGCCCTGCAGATCCTGGGCTGTGTGTGACCATGCGGTTGTCAGGACACATATGTTTTGCTGTGCAGATGTGGATGTCTGTAGGGGACACAGGGTGGTGGATGTGTTGCAGAAGAGCCTGTGCTCACCCTTTAAAAGTACTTTTGCATGACCAGGTATGGGGGCACAGCCATGGAGCTCACTCAAACATTTCCCTTCCATAGACTTTCAGAGCAAGGCCATAATTCTCTTATCCTCTTAGGGAAAAGAGTCAGTAATAATAATCCTCATCTCGATTTTCACTTTTTTCACTCTGACTAAATTTCTTCACAGGTTAGATAAAAGAGGGCCGTGATTCAAAAAATGCTTATGAGTACTCCTTAAGAGCTTCCTAAATATTTGTATTTAAAAAACACCAAAAGAAGTAGTGAACAGACCATTGCCTTTCTGGTGAGAGATGCAGAAATTTGGTGTAAGAGGTACAATACCTAAATGATAACATTAATTTATACTAGGCTGTAAAGATAATAATGTTGCAGGGTTTGCAATGCCTCGATCTCCCAATGATTTCTGGTAATAATGGGATCATTTTGCAATGCCTTCTATTTTTATTACTTCCCTTGTCACATAAATAAGGCATCAAAGTTTTAATACTTTTTGAACAGTATTCTATAAATTACAGTAATGTAGTATACTACTTTGACCTTTTCACTATTGTGTGATTCGGTTGGTTGGTATTTCTATTTATAGCTGTGCTCAGTGGTATGGCGTGAGTGAGTGGTTATCAGCTAAGGAAAATATAGAAGACTGGAGAAGTCAAGAGCATAATACAACGATGCACAAAATGTGTAGCATTAACTATAGAAATTCTGATAAATCATTCTAGTGACAAAAGGTATAATGAGATTAGAAATTGCAACAAAAAAATTAATCCTTTCTAATGACATAGATTGTGCCTAGGCAGGGAAATGGTGTGAATTTAACTCGATCTCTTTATACTCCTAAATTTGTAATCTCATTTTCCTCCTCAGATGCTTCACTTAAAAAGGCAGCAGTGTGTGTGTGTGCGATTGGGTGCGATACATTCTATATTTGTGAAAAGTTACTCAATCTTTCAACTTCAGTGCACCGGGAAGTGAGTAATCCTCAAAACAGAGGGAAACTTCCCTCCTAAGATTCAGAAGAGCCTTTTGGTTCTTATTCAAGGTTCTGCAGAACGCAACCAGCGTTGAGCTGGCTCCATAAATCTTCCCTGTTCCAGTGGTCTCAGCCTTAAGGCAGCCTGTTCCAGGCTGTGAGGAGAGACACAAGCAGAGAGCTCCACAGCCAGGACATATTTTACAAAGATGAGGCTTTGGTCGTCAGCGCTGAGCAAGAGGTTTTGAAGAGGTTTGAACCATAGCACGCCTGCAATGGACCCAGGAGCCTCTCTTAGCCAGCCATTACCCTCTGGATCGTGATTTTTTTCTCACTTGCTCCATGAAGCGCATGGCTGAGGTGGGAAGGGAAATGAAGAATGTTATTTCTTTGGAGCAAGTAATGTCTTTTCTCTTTGCCTATTTACCATATTATTTCAGATATGCTAAGTACTAAGTATTGCACTCAAGGCTTTGACGGTTTTTAGCTGTGCTCTTTTGTCCAGAGAGGATAAAGGACATAAGGAGAATCTGCTTATTCCTCTGCATCCGTGATCAAAAATGTGAGCACATGCAGGAGCATCTTTCCCCATCGTGCGTGCATAGCTCAACTCACAGCTGATGTGACAGAGCCCCGACTTAATCTTGTATGATCTCCTGCCTCCTCACTGAGAAAGAAAGAAATAATGTAGAATCCAGGTTTTCCAGTTGCTGTCAGGGCTGGATATGCAGTGATTTCTCTCTCAACCTTGGACTAGGAATATGCATGAGCTAGTAATGAGACATTTAGGAACTCAAATTAATCTCTTCTCTTAGCAACTTCCTTCTTCCCACACCTCAAGAGATTCTAACTAGTTCTTCCCTCTTTATAATCCACCTTCAGCAATGCAGAAGCTTCCAAAATGCAAGGACTTTCAACGGGAATCCATCTAACGTGTCTGGCCAGATGTGGGGAGAACTGGGTCGCAAAGCCCCACTTCTGCCCCCCTAGCTCACACACCAAGAAGCTGTGTGCCCTACACACAGACTCCAGCCTCTTGGCCGTGCCACCTTCTCCGTGTAGCTGCTATTCTGTATTGAGGAGAACTGGTGGAACAGGATTGGGTTTGGTGTGAGTTGGGTGGAAGCTGTGCTGAAAGTCCACCTCCAGCTGGGAGCATAGCCTCAGTATGTCACAGTACCCACTCACTTTTCCCCTGAGCTCAAAGGAGAGAAACGTGCTGTTGCAGCAAAATTATCACTTATAATAAAAAATAGATCATTATGATTTTTAAGCTAATATTGTGCTTGTTATCTTTCTGTTTGCTGCATTTATGGGACCGATGATATTTCGTGTGATTCTCTTACTTGCGACCCAATTTCCCCACCCTTCATTAGAGCCATTATGGCAGTATTTGTACCTAACTGGATGCAATGTACTCACAGCTTTTGTTTCTACGTACATTCATCTGCTGATTAATTAGTTTTCTGGGAGCATTAAGTCGGGTTATATATGTATATTTCTAAATTTACTTCACCAAAATAGAATGCAATTAACAGCGCAGAATGTCTTTTGGAACAATTATCATTGTATAAAAATACTAGAATACAGTTTTGAACTGTCTGCAAAATCCTTAGGGGATGTAGAGGTGTGTTGCTTCGGAGGACTTGTGAAATACTGGACAAATTCAATCCCTGCGCTGGCACACAACACTGGTCTGGTGGCCTGGAGGCAATCAGCCTGCTCTGCTCTGAAAGCTTGTGCAGCAGGAAATTAATAGAATATAATAGAGAGAGGAAATATAAACCCCTTTCTTTTGTCATATTGTTTTACTGTCTAATTGATGTTTGAATGTAGTGCATTTAAAAAAAAATGTAGACAAGCTTTTGAATTGAAGTCTTTCCTAATTTGTGACATGCCAAACCAAGGAAGATGAGCGTAATGATGCAGCTGGTGCTGTGGCAGTGACATCCCAGCTTGAGCTGCTGGGAGAGGTCTGAAAGCATCACCTGATGCTCTTCCCCCCCAGGACCTGTTGAATTAGTGCCCCTCAAACCGTTACCATGTCATGAAGTTTTTATACAACCCAAGACAGACGTGTTCACCTCACTTAGTCTGGGCAGCTAAGTCCTTCAGCCTCCATTTCTGGAGCGAGGATGACCTGCTCAGTTATCCAAGTTCATATTCAATTAGTGGTTAAAAATTCCTAATTTAAATACCTCCAGGGAAAACATAAGCTCTTTAGAAGAGATACTTAGACAAGTTAAGCGTGATTCATATTAACAGCAATTTGTAAAAGCTTGGTTTCACTGAAGATTACATCTGTTGTTAAGAAGTGTTAACTTGAATAGGCAGAGACGGTGGTGATTACGCGTATTATCTACACCCTGGGGGAGCTGCTCTGTATTATAATTTGGAGGCAAGTTCCTGCTGTAGTACTGAATTTGGTGGAAAAACTTCCAAGAAATGTGGCAGTGTTTACACTGAGTGACAGAGTTGTGACAGTTCCTAAATCATGTTTGAAGTGGTTTGTATAAAATGCAACTGGACCATTTATCCATCCTCTTTTGGGGGGGAGGGTTTATGGGCAATTCAAATAAAAATTGTGAAACATCGAGCATACCCTAAATTAAACTTGGTGGCTTGTAGGGGTTTCTACAGTGAGGCACAGCAGGGCTTTTTAAAAACTTTTTTTTATTTTTTTCACATATGCTTGGAAGGGCACATCTTTCAAAGCCTTGGGATTGATGTTGATGTAAACCTTTAGGATCTGAGCCCGAGCCAGCTGTTCGTGTAGGTGCCAGGAAAGGCAAACCTGCTGCCATAACGCTTCACCTGCCTCAGGGTTTCATCTTCCTCCTGGAAAGATAGACTCCGGGAAAGATATACTTCCTCCTGGAAAAAAATACAGAATCGCAGAATCGCCTAGGTTGGAAGGGACCTTTAAGATCATCTAGTCCAACCATAGTTGTGGGAGTTGCTGCTGAGTGGTCAGGAAAAGTTGGGAAAGTGCTGATCCACAGCAGCTGGAATGTGAGACTGGTCTGGGGCAGGCTTTAACTTTGTACATTTGTGCATCTTTTCCAGGTACGGATCCTATCTCCACAGCTATGGCACAGGGCTCCACAGTATCATAGAAGGAGCAACAGGAAGATAAACGACCAGAGCTGACTCAGGCTCAGTAAACCTGCCACGGTGAGAAAATTAATGCTTCTTTTTTGCCATTGATCTCTTTTATTTAAGGATGAGGTAGGGGGAGGGGAAGGAGAATTAGCCCAAACTTGAGCCTGAAAATCAGTTATTTCAATCAAAAAGTTTTCCACTGTACCTTACAGATTTATAGTTCTGATGTGTGGTCCCTTGTTTTCACCTGGGATGGCATGACTCTGGCTGGAGCTCCTGCATCCTAGGGAGCCACCATGGACTCCCCTGTGCTACAGGATATAGTGTTCAACTGGGAAACTCACTGCAGGGTGTAGATGGAAAAAGAATATGACCGATCTGAAATGCAACTTTTATGAGGTGTTGCAATAACTTAAATTTTTTAAATGCTTTTTGGTTTTGGCTTAATATCTTTCCATTTTCACACTTTTATATTTTCCATTTAAAAAATATATAATCAGCTCTCTTCCACAGAATGCAAACAATTCTAAGAGAAAGGGTGAGTTTGGAAGTGAATCGTCTTGTGAAGTTTCACAAGAATTTTTTTAAGCCTTCACAGTATTAAAATTTCAAGATTATTATTTCTTTTCCTCTCTCTTAAAAAATCTGACTTACCATTTGTTAATAAATAAAAAGGATCAATGTGGGTAACAATGTAGTAACAAAGAAAAGCACTTTCCTATTTTTCCATTATTTCCCTTGTTATGTGTGAATTATTCTGTGCTATCTTTTTATCAATGTGGGCCTGTGCTATGAAATTAAATCAATAACCATAGTGCCTAAATTGAACTCTGAGGGGTAGAAAATCTTCAGCTCATACTGTTATTATTTTTTCTTTCATTTCTTATTTATTTTGCCTTGTTCTTGTGTTGTGATCTATGCTTGTTCCAAGTGAGCGCCACCAGATATACCATACTATCATGTAATTTATATGATGCTTTTCAGCTGCTTTGCACTCAGATGATACTGTTGGAAAAGTTGAAACAATTTAAGTGATTGGAAATTTTCATCTCTTTTCATGGAACATGACCAACTTTGACTGTAACATGATTTGGTGGAGGGAAAAAAAGGTGTGGTTGCAGGCAGGTTTAAGAAAAACACAGCAGATTTTCGTTGTCCTACCTTATTTTCCATCATATGGATAATTGTAAAAATTTGAAAATTAAAAAAAAACAAAATCATATTGAGACAGAGGCTATTCACACAGTGAGTGGCATCACCAGTGAGGTCTGAGGTGGGCAAGCTCTCGTGTGAACATTGTGAATGTACCAGTTTTGCCCATAGATGGATTAAGTGCAGCTGGAGTTTGCAGAGGGGTTCCCTGTGCCCTGGGTTTGAGGTCCCCATTCCAGCACCCAGTCTCAGCAGGCATGAGCACCCAGCAGACTGGACGTGTCTTGGCACCTGCCAACGGCCCTACTCTGTGGTCACATTGTCCTCTTATGCTACCATGAGGTTTTTTTCTCACTCAAAATCTTGAGGCTTACTTTGACAAAAATTCAGTTGGACAGGAACACATGTTAAATAAAACCAAAGTATGAAAAACCTCATAAAATACCATGTCTGCTGTATATCATGTTCCAAAACATTAAAGGCTCCACAGGAGCAGGAGTTCACAGCACACACAGTGTTGCTCTGGATTTAGGTTTTTTCATGAACTTTTGTTACTTTTTTCTGTTAGAAGTTACTCTGAAACTGAGTAAAATGAATTATTAAGCAACCTTGAATGACTGCTGTTTATGCACTGAATTTATAGAGTATTTTGATCATTGTATTTATTTATATTGTTTATTAACACAGTAAGCTAATGATAATAAATATAATTATGACTATGAATTTACACTATGCGGAAGCTGTCATTTTTCTTTTTCCCTCCACTTTTTACTCGTGTTCCTGACCTGGACTTTACCCCCGTGATGGGGTTTGTTTGCAAACACTGAAGAATGAGCTGGATGGAAGGGATGGTGCCTGCCTTTCCCTACCTGCCCCAGCCCAGGATCCTGCCGCAGGTGGTCCAACTGGTGCAGGCACCTGGTGCTCACCGAGTGGATTTTGATGTGCTGGTGTGTGTTACAGGGGCCTCCCCATCTGCTCACGCTTAGAATTTTGTCCTTGTTCCAGGTGTGGGCACCTGCCTATCAGGGTGTTTTCATATTGATGCTGTGCTCTCTCTGCGCTAACTGGTGCCTGGTGGGTGTGGAAGGAGTTAAATAACAGCACGACAGCAGGTAAGGCTCTTCTCTTGCATTCAGTGGTGTAAGCTCCTGCTCTGCTTACCCAAAACTATACCTTTTGGGGGGCTTATTTATTGCTAAATGAAAAGAACAATGATGAGATATAAACTACAGCAGTGCCCGTCTCTCTGAATCTGTTTGTTCCTAGACCTGTGTTCGTGCCTCAGAGGTCAGGCATCTTAACCAGCGTGTCAGAAAAGTGCTTTGCCCAACTTGGTGTTACCCTTTCAGCATGCACTGAAACACAGACTGCAATAAAAATGCAAACATTTAACTGGGGTAGCTGGGTTGAGGACTGGGTGTGTTTGCAGTTACACTGATGCATCCACGGCACTCTGAGGTGCGAGAAACAGCAGGGGAGGATAGGGGACAAAAATGGTAGTGGCACCAGAAACAGGACACGTGTCTGCAGCTTTCCTCTATTAATTGTCTTGAGTTCAATTTGAGTTTTTAGTTTGCCTTGTGAGCCCCACATTGGAGTAAATTTAAGCTCTTTGAAAATTTCCAGGGACAGAGATGCCCCAGCTTCTCAGGGCACTGTTCTGTAGTGGGCTGGCTTCACAGAGAAGAATTGTTTCCTTTGCACCCATTTATAATTGCCCCTGCTGAGTTGCACTCGTTGCCTCTCACCCTTCAGTGTCAGATCCTGACGCGCCTGGCTCTGTCTTATCTTCAACCCCCTGAAGGCAGCTGCAGCCAGCAGGTAGGGGCTCCCCAGTCTTTGCTTCTCAGACCAAAACACCCACCTCCTTCTAAATGTCGTGTTCACAATTAGTAAATATGACCTCAGATCCGGAAAAATATTTTTAATGTCTCCCGTTAAATAATTGGTGAGCATTTAAAATGGTTTTTTCGCTGGGATTTGATAGCTTCCTTAGGTCCTTTTTCTTTCTGAGCCCAAAGGATGGCTTTACCCAGTCAAGCCTGTCCTTGGGGCTCTCTGTCTAAGCAAACTTCAAATGTGACCAGCAGAAGAAATGAAAAGGCCCTTTTCCTGTGATTACCAGTGTCTTCCTGCTGAGTCTAAGCTCAAAGAGGCTGAGGTTAATGGGCAGAAGTGAAAGGCTCCAAGATCTTCCTTTTTCTCCCCTTTTCCATCTTTTGACAGGCTTTCAAAGAGAGCCGTTGCTGCCAGCCCCGCTCCCCCCAGCCCTGCCCAGGAGGGCTGCTGCCCGGCCACGAAGGGCTTGGAGCTTTGCTAATGCACCTCTTGCTTCTTGAGGAGCCTGACCTCAGGCCTTGGAGGATGCTCTCCTGGTGAGGCAATGGACTGATTTTTAGCCATCCTGCCCTCCTCCTGCTCAGGGTGGGTGCTGGCCACAGACATATCGAGCACTGCTCTCAGCTTCCTTTTCTCCTTGCCATAGCGACAAGGTAGAAAGATAGACTTCTACTTTCTCCTTTAGGTGATAAAGGTACTTGAGAGCTTTTTGAAGTTGATACCTTTATGTATTATTTTTCATAACTGGTAGCCTTATACAGGGACTGAGCTCCAGGTAGCCACCTGATCTTACGGTCTGAGTAAAGCTGAGTATTTATTTTCCATGTTGTTGTTGCTGTTGTGTGCTGCCCGTGGCGACCGTCCCTTGTGAACGTGGCTGAACATCACGGGTGTGCTTTCTGTCAGTTCTTTAGGCGTACTGAAAAGAAAACGTAAAGCAGTGTAGCCAGTGAGAACTGAAAGAGAAGCTGCTGTACGGGGCAGTAATTAGTAGTTAGCCTGGCAACCTTTAACGACAAGTGAATCTTTATGGCCCAGTGGTCTCTTTTAGTGACTCGGTACAAACACAAGAACTAGGTCACAGACTTGCTGCTGCTGTGTGGGCTCCAGGGGCAGAAGAGAGTGGGGAAGCTGCAAGAGGCAGCAGGCTGAGACAGGGCTGGGAGAGCTCAGCTTGGAAAGGGAGAAGCAGCAGCGCATCTCCAGGGATGAGGCTCACCAGAAGTGGATGCGAAAACCGCTGTCACACAACTTGCTTCTATATTTTTCCCTCAGACAACACGATTTTGTGTAGACTGCCCATAAATAAACATGGTTGTATCAAAGGAATGCCATCTTTCTTAATAGAATATTCTGGCAATGCATGTAATAGCTGATTTTCCAGACTGAGACCCACACATCTGTCTTTCTGCAATAACATTTCTGTGCAACTTCCCATGAATTGAGCCCAAAACATTACCCCAAGTATCATTAGAACCTTATAAGAGTCTGGACAACAGAACTGGTTATCTGGCTGCTTTAAATGGAGAGGCTGTTGATATCGGGTCCATGAAGGGCCGAATGCTGCAGCGTGGGGCTCCAGCTGGTCCCCAGGATGGACAGGACAGCTAGAGAGAAAAACAATGTCCTGGTGCTCCATGACCATGTTGATAGAAGTGGTCAAGTAGGGAGATTTCCAGGGCTCAATTTCTGCTCACAATGGAGTTGTGATGTCAGTCTGAGCTTGAAGTCTGGCCATAGAACGTTTCCCAAATGTACTCAGGATTTGTACTCTATGGAGTAAAAAATTCCCAGTTTTAGGCATGAAATTGGATATTGTCCTATTGATTTTTATTTTTTTTTCCCAGTACAAATGCATTTATTGCCACTTTTGTCCACTTTTGAAACCTGTCTCTTCATTTAGCTATTGTCTTTGATCTGGAGCGTACATAGTGCCTCTTCTGGGCTTTTTCTGTTCTCTTTCTTTCAAGAGGTATTGTGGCTTCTGTTGTGTTCACATCAAAGTCTTAGAAGTGTTTCCTCATTGAGAATTACAAGTCATCAGAACAGCAGTAACTAGTCTAAGTATATTATTATTTATTATTTATATCTTGTATAGTGCCAGGAGTACGGCAGATACTCTGAGTCTGGTCTGTAGTACAGTGAGATCAATGGGAAATGATCCTTAATTAATTGGCCTTCTGTTCCTAAAGTAATTCAGCACTTCCATTGAGAATTAAGTCATCAGCTTCTCTTACTAAGTAAACATCACAATAAATAATATAAACCGTTGCTTTCAGAATGTTTTGTCTTCCTGCAATTCAAAAGGAGCTTTTGTTTAAAGTTTAAAACTTTTATGGAGCTATGCCTCTGGGCATTTTAGACATAAGATGAATAAAAAATGATCTAGGGTTTTATTTAGAAAACCATTCCTGTGCCTATATGGTGTTGTCATTTTGAAATGAAATTTTCATACAAACTTTCAGCCCAAGGGACCAAGTGGGATCTTCAAATTTAAGAATTAATGACTGTTCTGCCACTCAGTGGATCCCTGAGCAGTATGGCCACACCTAAATCTATCTTTGTCTGCCATCCCTGAGCACTTTGAGTTTTTCATATTTACTGGGAGTTAAGGCAATGTATCTTTACATGGTACTACCTGCAGTATGCAATTAATCCAACAAAACTAGGCAACTTCACAGACTGCTAAAAGCTACTAATTAATCCTAACTTCAAACATCCACAAAGACGTACTCTGTCTGATCACGATGAAGCTTACAGCTAGGATTGTTATTTGTCACAGCAAAAACAACTTCCAACTTGTCAGGTCTCTGGCTGCCAGGCAGGAGCCAACGAGCTGGCTCCTCTACAGCAACACCAGCCATGGCTTCAAACTTGCACCCCAGCCTCCGAAAGCCAGCGTTGTTGTGCAAGGATGGGAGCTCATACAGTACCTGAGAAGTGGTTTCATCTCACCTACCTCCTTCCTCTCCTTCCTCCCAGTCCTGGTTTTTCCCCAGTGACACCTCTCTCAGACCTGTGGGATGCTGGAGGTGGGGGAAGAGGCCCTGAGCTGATCCCAGTGCTAACTGCACCGCGGCTGCCACCCCGGGAGCACCATCCAGCTGGCTCCTAAGACGACAGCATGGGAGGCTGAAGGGGTGCAGCCTCTGAAATTCAACGGAACAAGCCTTCCGTGCTGTAGCCCGGTGATGTAAGCTATAAAGATACTGGTGAGCCTGGTATCCATATAAACTGCTTGCCACAAGTGCACATTTGGTTGCCTCAGGGTGCAGCGACGTGGGCGAAAGTATCTGCTGCTACAGGGCGTCTGCATGAAGCAGGTTTCACAGTCTGAGGACCAGGGTTTTTCACCTTTTCTGCCATATAAACAGCAAGAGTATTGCATCCTATTTGTTTTCAGCTGATCAACCCTCTGTAAAGACAGCATTGTGCTTGGGGAGAAGCACTCGGCTGGAGCCTGAAAACCTCCTTTTGCCTGAATACACTGTGTGATTCCTCATCTGAGAAGCAGGATTTAGAATTTATTTATATCATTTTTCTTCAAAAGCGTTCTGTAAAGATGACTTAATTAGTTCTTGCATAGTGGTTCAAAAATGAAAAACTCTGTCATGTTCAGAATTAGAAAGAGTTTTTACTCCCTTTTGAAGGAAAACTATAGTTCCCTGGGTAGGGTTTTTTTCAGGTTTGAGGGTTTGGGGTTGGTTTGGGTTTTTTTTCGTTCTTACAGATTTTACATTTCCTATCCTGAGGTATAAAGTCTCGCTGAAGAATTTCCCTGGAGTGGTGACAGCCTACCATTAAAGCAGCCCTGCTTGGTTTAGTGTTGCACTGATACATAAGGGGGATGATTTCCATAGTAGAAATGGAGAGATCAGGGATCCACTGCACTGAGTGTCACTGTGAACCATGGAATTGTATCTTTTGTATGTCTTCCAGTTTAAGTAGGCACCTGTTTGCTCTTTTCTTTATATCCAGAGTCTGTGAGTTCATCCTTTCTCAGGCAAAGACAAAATACTGGCTTTCCTTACCTGTGTCCCCGTGGCTGTGCTCAGTGCAGAATGGTGTTGTAAGGAAAGGTGCTGGGTGGGAATGGGGGGGACGCTGTGAGGAGATGCGGAAGGATTGTATTTGTTATTTAGTATACGAAGAGCAGCATGCAGTCTGACTGCTGCTCAGAAAAACTCAGATCCCATTACGCATCCCCTGATGAAAGCTCATATTCCAAACAAACAAAAAAAGACTGAGCAGTGTAGGAGACAGTCATAGAGATGTTTGGTGCATAAAATTCAAGAGTTACTTACGTGATCTACATTGATGGGCTCTGTGGACAGTGCAGCTTGAAAATATTTTGGGTATTAAACCCAGGAGGTGCTGGGACTACCTGAAAATGTACACAGTATCAGCTCACGCATCCCTCAGGTGCACAAAAGTCAGTCTCCAAAGGCAGTTGGGAGCCAGGTGTAAGGAGACAGTGATTGAGTACGCCACCAGCAGTTACTTTCAAGTCTTTATTTTTTTTTTAGGCCGTCTTAAAGGTTTTGAAGGAAGGATGATAAAATCTCTCAGAAAAACCAATAGCTTTTCAAATGATAGAACCAGCTTTCACCTGGTGGGGAATGCTGGTTGTGCCTTCCAGAGCGCAGCAGAAGGTGCTTTGTGTGTGATGCTGGCTGTGCCCACCAGCTGTGCTCCGGGTACCACCGTCCAGGTTGTGCTCTGTCAGCACACTGTCACTGTCACTGTGCTGCTGCTGGATTTACGGCTTGCCTGCGGTCTGCCCAAACTGTTAGGGTACTCTCTGCCCTATCAAAATCCATTTGGCTAGTGGGGCTTCATAAGGGGTTTGCTTAGGTCATGGAGTAGTGGCTCTCGGCCAGCTGATTTTGGCAGTTGTCTCCTTGCACTGCCAGTATCGCTGAAGCTGTAAGAGCTGGCTGTGACAGTGAACTCATCCACACACACACACTATGCTGGAGTCCACCAGACTCTTTATAATGCTGTTGTTTAATTTAGTCCAAACAGGGATTCTTCAGAGCTAAGTAGCACGAGGGTTGGCAGCACCAGAAATTACATATAATTTATGTTATCTTCTCTATCCCAACAATATTGTAGCAAAGCTTCCTTTTTGACAACTGGCTAGCTCCTGCCATTAGCGAAAACATAGTTCTACAACCTGCAGGAGAACTACTGCAGGGTTGCCAAGGCTGGCTAGAAATGAATATTTTTGTTTTAAAGATAATAAATTATAATTGATAGATATATTCATTGGAGAATCGATGCCTTATGTCTTTGAGAAAAATAAATTGTTTCTTCCTTCACCATGTTTTCCAAATGCCTGGTTTAAAAATTATTTCCTTCATCTCCAGCCATCTCTTAAGGGTTTTTTTTAAACAGGATTGGTTTAAGCATAAATATTCTGTGAAAGCCTGCAGGTGATCCTCATATCAGAAGACTGATGTGATTTTTATTTTCCAGAATGCACTCCCCAAACACCTCACCTGCAGTGCTGAATTTTCCCATGCAGGGGGAAGAAGCAGCGGTCCCATATAAATTGTTC
Source organism: Gallinago undulata (assembly GCA_026546715.1). Classification (NCBI taxonomy): domain Eukaryota; kingdom Metazoa; phylum Chordata; class Aves; order Charadriiformes; family Scolopacidae; genus Gallinago; species Gallinago undulata. Next base: position 9,955,356 of record JAOTQQ010000023.1, read on the forward strand.
TGCTTTCAGTGACTTGAAGCAAACCATGAGAGGCCACATACACTCAGGTACCGGTGCACCTAAAGGTGTAAATGAATGCCTGCATGCTGAAGACAACAGCTAAGTGTGTGTGTGTGTGTGTGTGTGTGCACAGACATCTTTCCCACTCTCCCTATCCTTGCATGATGGTACAGCTCCTAAGGAGGTCTCCTGTTCCACTGAAGGGTGGTGCAGGAGAACTGCATTTCTCCCCCTGTAACGTCCCACGCTCCTGGTCTGGCCTTTGGCCAAACTCATGACTTCTCCTGACTCCGTGCTCCATTGGTGATACAGCGGTAACGCCGTCCCTCCTCTTCCCTCAGCTGTTGTGAGGGGAAATTTACTGATGGTTGTAAGGTAGTCAGATGTGATGACTGGGGCATATATATTCTTTGCTCCTCGGGGAGCAGTCAGTTAAAGGCACACAGGGCACAAAGAATTTATAAAATATGAAACCTCTGCGAATTTATTCCTTTTAATCTTATTCTGTATTGTATTTTTGAGTACCTTCTTGTAAAATGGTGCATAATCTTTAATGAATACAAGACTATAAGGTCTCCTTTGGATTTAAATTCTAAGTATTTGCATAAATTTAGCTCCATAAAATTATTTTATTGGCAAATCAAAATGCACACACAGATGTACCTTTCAGAGCTTAATTTTGTAAACAAGGCATCATATTCGGCTCTCAGTGAAGCTGGCATAATCTACGGTAACGTCAATAGATTTACTTGAGATTTATATTTGGGTAACTGAGAGCAGCATTTGGCCTAAAGACTCCAGAGTGAGAAGCATATAATTAGTCATCTGTCCAGCAAGTGCAGTCTACTCAGAAAATTTACAACTAGAGTAAAAATTTTGCACCAATCAATTTTTAGTCTGCTTTAACATCCACGTTTTTCATCCCTATCTCACTCTTTTGTTAGTTAAATAAGATTATTTCTTTCTTTCCTTGCACATCAGGGAGCTCGGAGTCCTGCTTTTTCCAGATCCAAAGTCTCAGTGCTATTTTTACGTGGATAAAGAACCATCAATTAAGTTTAGTAAGAGATTATGTACAGACAGAGCAACCGTCTAATCAGGGTCTCAAGGGCTTTGGGATATTAAGCTTGATTTCTGTAGCAAGTTATTCCTGTTATCTACCTTTTTGATGAAAACATGTCCGGCAGAAGGAATACCTTATAAATGGCTTCACTGCTTTAGATGACTCCAAAAGTTCCCAGCTGATAAACAGTGTACTGTGACTGTCACTCACTGCCAGTATGTACACACAGCCTGCGTTACTCTGACCTTAATATATGATGAGTAGTTACTTTCCTTTGTGCTTTTGGAGAGATTTCTGTCCAAGCAGCAGCAGTCACATCTCACAGTCTGGAGCTGGGTTCCCTACAACTCTTTAATCATTTGGTAGCCCTGCCTGTCCAACGTTACCTGGCCTTGAGTTTTTCTTCCAACAGCATATGCTGGGACTGAGATTTTTAATTTCTTTTAGTCACCAAAACAAATATGCTGGTGGGGCTCAAAATTTTAAACTAATATGTAATAAAGAAGAAGTATATTAATTTAAAATTATATATTTAAATTAATAATAATAATATGGAATTAATTTATATATAGGCTAATGGTAAAATCATAAAATAAAACCACCTTGAAAATTCCAAGATGAAATCCTTTGAATATTTTTTTAAAAGATACGGTGTCTACTATAGGCTAATGAAAGCACACTTTAAATGCCTGCTAAGAATCCTACGTAGAATAAATATAATGGCCTCATCTTCTGAGATATAATGTTGATACAGAGCTATTATAAGTACGGTGCATTAGCACACCCAGAGCTAATGGTGACCTTTGCTTTAAGCAACACTTGCTGAATTTGAAATAACATTTCTCTCTGGAAACAGATTGTGTTTTACTGGGGAGGAAGGACATTCAGGCAGAAGGCAGCAGGAGACAACCTTTGCTGTGGCAGGGCAGGTTGTAGAAAAGGCAGCAGATCCTGAGGGTTGATGCAGGTTCGTACCTGGAAGAGTTGTTCAGTGCTGATTTTGTTAGTATTTTTCATCAGTCAGGCATTATAAAAGAAGTTAACCCCCTCACCCCCAACAAAACAACAATGAAACAAAAAGGATGGAGAGAGAAAATTGCTATGCGTGGTCAGGCACTCCTTGAATTTAGAGTTGGTATCTTGGACACATTTTGGTTTTGATATTCTTCACAACCCTCTATGAGACCAGGTGGAGGGATCTGGACCTAATTTGTGGAGAGTTAGCCTCAAACATTTCCCATCCTGAGCACTGAGGGTACACACTGAAGAATGTTGGCACTAAAAACGGTTTCTCAATGGATTTTGGTTTTGTTTTTTTGCTTTTGCTATAGCACCACAGGTCAGACACCTCTAGGAAAATGAAGCACCGTGAGAGTTCTGGGGTCTGCTGGGATCTCACAGCAAGTCAGAGATCAGTGCTGGGACAAAGATCTCAAGCTTCCCTCTCTCCTGAAATATACAGTCTGGACCTGCATCTTCCCAGTGAAAGCAAAGAGAAACTGTAGAGGACGGACTCTGCAGCACGTGAACTGCGTCGTCTCAAAGTAAGCTTCCAGCTCCCTCCATCTGTGGGCTCCTCATTGTCTCTGTCTCACAGCTCTTACCTGATGTCAAAACCAAATGGCAGACACTGTTCTATTTCTTATTTATGCTGGGCCTGACTCCTTCCCTGTGCTAATTAACCTACGGCATCAGCAGAAGCCCACGGCAGGGGCTGGGGCTGGTGAAGCCTGAGAGAGCCACACGGGCTGGGACCCGAGAGCAGAGCGGTACATGCTGCGCTAGGATCAGGCTAAATTTCCTCAGAGATAATATTCTTTGGTCACCATTACTGTCTTGCACACCTTATGTTTAAAAAAAAAAAAAAAGAAAAAAAAAAAGAGGAGGGAAGGGGAGAGGTAGAGAAAATGAGGGGACATTTTGCTGCTACTTTTAAGCTCTGGTATGATGGCTCAGCTTTCAATCGCTTCTGTGATAATAACCTCAGAAAGGGAGAAAAACACTGTAAAAATGAATTGGACAGTGTATGTAGTGCTTGTTACACAAAGGGCTATTATTTCTCACTGCATGTGTACTTACCATTAGAAAAGTTTTAAGGATAACACAAAAACTGAGATGACAGCTGCCAAAGGCATTTTAAGATTAACTAGCATAATTGCACTTCCAGATGGAGAGAAGTTCAGAAACAACTTGATATTTTCTGACCTTAGGGTGGTGAAGGTGATGTGCTCAGTCTCTGGAAGAAGCATTTACCTCTTCATTCACTAAGTGTCCCTTTATTCCCTCCCCGCTTGCCAGTTTATTGCCGCAGCCGTGGCGTTGGCACGGCATCTGGAGGGAGCTGTTTGTCTGTTTTGGGAAGATAAGGGTCTCGGGGTGGAGGCTGCGGAGCAGGGGCAGGGGAATTGGGACAAGGGAATGGGGCATCAGGCAGCGGGTACAATTAAAGTGAGATGAGCACAAACACCTGCTTCTCAAACAAATCCCCGTGTTTGCAAACTGATTACAAGGGGAGCTCTTTTCTCTATTGAGGTGAGGAAGAGGGCAGAGCGGGATCCCGCTGAAGGCGATGAGGGGAACTGCCTTTTTTGGATAGCTAGGAGATTAGGTACAGTTATTCTTTGGGGAGAAGCTCTTTTGGTCATTGTGGGAAGGTGGAGGCCGACACTCAGAAAACCCTTCTGTGTTGCCTGTGTTTAATTTCAGATAAAAAGCTCCTCTTCATTTTCAAAGAAAGCCCATGTGCCCCCTTTACATACGTTTATACTCTTGCTGACAAGTGGCCTGCTTCTAAGGATGTGGTACACTAAACTCTTTGATCGGTTCTGTGTGATCAACCCCAAAATTAAATTCTTTCATTGCCACTTAGCATCAGATATTAAGTCATTTTACGAAAGAAATAGTTACTCAGACCTTCTCTCTGTTGTTGCCCAGTCGTGTCAGTATATGCCAGAGCAGAGCACAGATGAAGCAGTGTCAGCACCTCCATGTCCTTCGTGCAGTTGTTTCATCCTGTCCTTTCCCTCCCATGGGGCATGACCGTAACCACTTGTCCTGCATTGCTCACCAGCATCGTGCAGTGGGGATCAAGGGTGAAGAGATGCAACCACAGGGAGCAGGTGTGAGCCCAGGGCTACTTGTACAGCACCTAGGTACAGACCACGCCACCTTCCCCACCAAGGGCCATGTATCCCTCAAGCCAAGTTGCCCGTGCAGAGCCTGTGCTCACCTCAGAGATGCTGCGGTCCCTTCTTTTAGGTCAGGGCTGCAGCAATCCCTGGCTATGGCATTTAAAGGCAAACGAGTATTTACCTCCTAGTTATGGTGAACATAAGTCATATTTGTGGCTGCCCTGTCCCTGGAGGGGTTCAAGGCCAGGCTGGATGGGGCTTGGAGCAACCTGGTCTGGTGGGAGGTGTCCCTGCCCAGGGCAGGGGGGTTGGAACTCCATGATCTTTTCCAACCCAAACCATTCTATGATTGATTCTACTGAGGCCAATATTTCTTCTGATGTGGTAGGTTTAGAAAAGAAGTATAATTTGTGAAAATCCTATTGCATTTTTAAAAGTTGTAATTGGCACATATCAGTGCCCCAGTTATCTGCAAATATAATTAGATAGGATTTAAAGGATTCTGCACTCATTAGGGCTGGACGTCTGGCAGTCAGAGAAATACTGTAGAGAATATACATTAATGTACCTGGTTCCAAAATGGCATATGTCTGTCAGCAATAAGAGTATTGTGGGAACTGCTCTGCTGACAAGGTTTCCTGATCTGTTCTGGGTATCGCATGGTCAAAAGGGAGTGTGTCTTTGGATGTTTTCAGATAACTAGGGAGAAGAAACAGGAAGATCTAATCAGACTACCATAATTAATGATAAAAAATAGAAGATTCCTTAGCATAGCATTGGGAAGGCTATACATTTAAAGAATGAAGCCGACCCCTCTATCCTTCCATTTTTTGAGTTTTGGGTTTGTTTTGTTTTTAAAGTATTATGACTGAGTATTAAGCAATGCTCAAAGTGAAAGGCTTTGAAAAAACACAGGAACTCTTTGAGCTTCCTGCAGTCATTGCAGGATATTTGGCTGTAGAAGCATAATGGCAGTCTTCTGAAGGGGTACATATTTATAAATTATTACTTTTTTAATAATACTGTGGATACAATTTTAAAGTCTGTTGATCATTATTTTAGACTTTGTATGAGCATCAATAAAATGCAATCATATTTTGTTCTAAAACTTAGACACCTTGAATATTAAATTAGGTAACAGAAGCAAATATTATGAAGGTATAATTTTGAGCCAATATTAACCTCTTCCACTAAGGCAAATCCATTTTATTCTGAGTTGCATGGTCTTTCTGTGACCTTGCAATTGCAAGGTTTTTGATGAAAGAGGCACAGCTGCCCTTGGAGGGAAACTTAAACTACAAAATTTTGGTGCAAGGTAGATTGCAGCATCCCCTCTGGCTGCTGTGACGTGTGCCGCTCCTAAAGGCTCTGTGATTCTGTACGAAACTTAACAGCATTCGGTGATTTGGTCATCTGAAAGATACTGCATAAAGCAATAGCAACAATGGAAATTGTCAGTTTAAGAAAAACCTTTGCGCTGATCATGTCTGATTCTGATTTTATGATGCAGATGCATGTTTTTATATTTATGTGGTGGAGATATTTAATCACAAACTAGAATGTTATTTTCAAAGATTAAAGAGGTTTCTAAATCCTTTACAAAGCACCTTTGAAAAAGGCATCAATGAATTTTATGAATAGCAAATATGTGAATCTATAATGCATTTCTAAAAATTGCGATACGATTATAGTATTGGTATATTTTAACAAAGCATAAGAGAAATCTGAAGGCTATTTTAACGTAATTTTATTCTTCAATTAAAATATTCATGATTACCTTTCATTATTTCAACTCCCTGATCATTATGAAAAATGCAAATTATTTCAATTCCACTTATTCAAATTTCACACTGAAAGGAAAAAGTATTGAATCCTACTGAGTACCAAGTGACCGCAGACAATTTTCATAGGAGTGTAGCTCCAGCCAGGATTCTAAATTTGGCTTCAGCATTTTAATTAAAACGGGCAGACTTTCCTCCACAACAAAATGACAGGGGCCAGAATCCTAGTGTGTGCCTCATCATGAACAGGAGAATTGTTATGATGGCGAGCCACGTTTTATAGGGCGTGCGTTTATTCCTTTATTATACAACCCTCACAAATCTACTTCTCATCTATATGAAGTTTTATGTACTGTGTCATGTAGATGAAAAAGAAAGAAAAAAGAAAGGAAAACTTTAGATTTCATTCCCCAGGTGTTCTCATTGCTTTTAGAGAAATGCTAGTAAATGGCACTCAAATATCTGATTAATAAGTAGGACTGCTGAAGCTTTCTAGGGGCTGCTGATACTCACAGGGCTTGCTCACTGCAAATAACTTCTGCTTGCCGCTGTTGCGACCATTGCTCAGTCACTTACTTATTTTCAATTTTCCTTCTTTCCAGCTCTGTTTTTCTGTCGATCTCTTGTACCTACACAACCCATCCCTCTCCCTCTAAGATTATTCTTTTCCTCTGACTTTCAAGGATTTGTCCTCGCTGGCACAGTCCTGGCCTTTCTACCCTCTACACAGACAGTCCTGACTCCACTTATCTGCTTCTTTCCACTTTCTCTTCATTTCACTCCTGTGCTTTCTCCTTCATAGAATCATACAATGGTTCAAGTTGGAAGGGAACTTTAGATGATCTTTAGATCATGGAGTTCCAACCCCCTGCCCTGGGCAGGGACACCTCCCACCACACCAGGTTGCTCCAAGCCCCATCCAGC
>JAOTQQ010000023.1:9976976-9998950 GCA_026546715.1 Gallinago undulata
GCTGGATGGGGCTTTGAGCAACCTGGTCTGGTGGGAGGTGTCCCTGCCCAGGGCAGGGGGGTTGGAACTCCATGATCATAGAATCATAGAATGGTTAGAGTTGGAAGAGACCTTAAAGATCATCTAGTTTAAGGTCCCTTCCAACCTGCACAATTCTATGTTTCTAATACATAAAGTGTATGGCTTCCACCAAGCCCCTGATGAATCTGATATCCTGGGATGCACTTTGGCTTCTTCATCTCATCGAGTATGCCAGCAGGCTCAGCTTTCCATCCTTTCCTTTTCTTGCCTATAGTTTGGCACACCTCTGTAACTCAGGCTGTCTCCGGTGACTGACAAAGAGTTGCAGATGCTTGTTGACATGAGGTGTCATGCTGTGACTGGAGTGATGCAAAAACCAGGTCCTGCTACAGCCGTTTGACAGCCACAGGGAATCTCCCTGTCGGTTTGCTGGGTCGTGCGCTGTGCCCCAGCATAGGCCTTGGTACTGAGAAGAGTCCCTCTTGCTCTTGATAATCCTGTCACCAGCTTTGCAGATCGTGTGGGTAGATGCCATCAGAGCTGTTATACAGCTCCTTGGTGAACTAAGAGGTTAATCTGAGGTTTACGAGGGCAGACTCTACCTCTTGAGTGGAGGAAGAGAGAGACAGGGGGATTTACTTCTGTGTCACCTAATCTTAACACTAAGTTAAGATATAAAGGTAAAAGGGCTCAGTGGATTATCCTCCTCCTGTATTTTGCTTTCAGTGTAACTTCTGGGTGTTATTCTGTTGACAAGATAAAAACCAAATTATTTGAAATGGCTTCTCACACCTGCCTTTCAATCAGCCTCCTCCTGAAGCACTGAGAGGTGAGTGGTGCCATCACTAAGGGCTAGAAGTCCTGCCTGGATAACTGCAGCCCTACACACACTCCTGGCTTGGAAAGGTTTAGCTTTTCTCCAGGAAGGGAGTTACCAAACCAGTCAGAGAGAAGCACCAGGTTCTAATGAACCTGATCCAATTAAAGCAAGCATTAGTAGAATTGGAGATGCTGTTGATTGCCAGCACCTGCTCCATGTCCTTCCCAGGAGGCACCTCTGGGCTCTTTAAATTCCTTGGGGAGGGCAGAAGGCTGGTCTTCGGGTCAAAGGCATCTCTTCTCTTCTCTTCTCTCTGTGTAAAGGCTTCCTGGTGCCTGCAGGCTGTTGTATCTCAGAGGTAAGTGCAAAGTCCCAATAAGCTCTCTTCTTACCCAAATGCAGTGTTTCTTTGGTGTGTTAGGAACTGCTCTCTGGCAGTTTGCTTAGCAGACCGCGAGCCTGCTGCGTGCTGCTGTACGAGTTACTCTGATTTGTAAGTTTGTTTTCAAAGTGTAGTTTCTACTCTTGTGTTTGGTCCCAAGATGCTAATTTACAATGAAAAGACTTAATTGTGTGTCTGGAGACCGTGCACTTGATCTTAACAAAAGTTCATGGTTTTAACTTTCTCCTGTTCTATGCTTAAGGAGCTCAGACTTGTCAGATACTCCTGTGCTTGTCCTGGCATTTCTTCATGCTTTATCTGCCCTATTGTACTTGTTTTGTGCCTGTGGTGAGTTAATGGGTCATAGAGGCCATAGACACTGTGGGGAAAGTATGGTCTCTTTAAAGACTACCTCTAGAGCCTCAGCTGTGTACCCCAAAGCCTCAGCTGAAGTACTTACGTTCTTCTAAAATGATAAAATATGAGGCCAAACTTGTTTTCTTGGGTGTGGGTTTTTTTTTTTTTTGTGAATAGGTTATTGCATTCAGTTGGAATAACAGCACGCTAACAATGTGTGATGAATATAGGGCAGAGGGGACTTTTGGCAAGATGCGGAAAAGAGGGTGGTGGTGTGTGATGACTTCTCCTGGCAGGAGGTGGGGGGCCTTCCTTTCCATTTTTCTCCTTGCATTTGTGCTCCTGTGTCCGCACCCAAGTTAGCAGGAATGGGCCTCATCCTGGGAATGGCATCGCTGTTCTGGATTAAAAAGTATTAATGTTTGGATTTGAGTTTTGATGTTTGTTTTTGTTTTGTGGTTTTTCTGTTGTTGTTAGGGTTTTTTTTTGTTTGTTTTTCTGTTTGTTTGTTTTTTTCTGCAAGTCCACAGGGTTCTCCTCTGAACCTGCTGCAGTGGCACAGCTGAAGTAATCATAAAATCCAGGGGGAGGAAGGGGGAGAGGAGTAGGGGTATCTTAAATTGTCTGTGCCGTGAGGGAAAAGATCAAGTTGTGCCATACAGTGAATGACTTACCAAAGTGGAAGTTATCTATGGAATTGAGACTCTTCAACAGCAGAAGATTAGTTTTTTGGTGGGTGGTTGGTGGGGCTTTTTTTGCCAGAAAATAGCCCAGAGAGGCACTTTATTACAACTGCAGTGTAATATATGTCCTATAGATCAAATATTGTGTTGTTTACAGTACAGAAAAGTTGACTACAATAACATTGTTGCCTGACATAAACCTGGAGGAGAACTCCGGGAGTTCTGTTGAACACAAAGAGGTTGCAGAGTGGGTCACCAGTGCTTAATTTTATTCTGCTAGCGAATAACTTTCTTTTCCTAATGAAACGAAGAAAGCTGGTATTATTTAGGATCTGCATAACTTTAATATTAAGGTATATATTTTAAGGAGTAGGGATTTCAAGAAAAAGTTCATGTCGTCTTCAGCTGGGCTGTCTGCACTACTATTTCAACTGCCTTTATTCCAAATTAACTCTTAAGAGATTCACTGATTTGCAAATAAAGCTGTGCTTAAGTAGCTCTAAGTACATGCTTTTTGAAAGAAGTTATGCACTTATCCACAAGATTTATTTTCTGCCCTTCCTCTGTTTCTTGTTTGTCATGTATTACAAAATTCACAAAATGTCTTCAGTAGGTTAGTGCAGCAAAATCAGACAGTAAATTTGGCCTTAAACTACGTTGGCAAGAGAATTTCCTTGGAAAGACTACTGTGGGATTTCTTGCTGAAATGTTGAAAGCAAAATCTGAAATTTAGATTTCTCCAAAGTGCTGGATCGGGCTGGCAGGTACCTGGTTTGAAGCCTGACAAAGGCTCGTCGGTACAGTTGTTCTATCAAGCCCTCCTACGGTAGGCAAAGTCTACACTGATACAAGATTCTTTTTGTTGGGAAACCTTGAAAATCCTGTTGTAAAAATAAATGTCACCTGTAGGTATCTTTTTTCCCCCTGTTGTTTTTGCATGTATGTACATGTCTATTTTTGAATAGAGAACTGACCTCGAAGTTTCAAAGCTTATGCATGGATGTGCAGGTGGTAGAATACACTTTTCTGCTGGGCAGGTATCTGTAAAAGAAAAAGCTTTATGGCAGTGTTTGAGCATTGTATACTGAACCCAAGCCTCCACCTTGAGTTTTGGCTTGGAAGTCAGCGAGCAGCTGCTGGTGAGGCAGCAATCAGATGCGAGTAACATCTGGAAGCATCTCTGTGGGGTACAGGGGCTTCACAGCAAAATTCCCCCGCCTGTCCTTCCTTGGCAGAAGCTGTTCCTGCTGGTCCCACCAGGTACTTGCGACAAGAAGAGATGAGGAAGAGAAGTCAGACCCCAGTAGTTTGGAGCAGTCTGTTTGATCTTGTGTCATCTTCATAGCAGAGCCCAGGAGAGAGGCTTGGTTTGTTCCCCTTCTGGGGTTCCACTGGACTTTTTATACCCTGAGCCAAGGGCTTTAACAAACAAAAATGAAGCTGGTTAAAAATGGGGGTGGTGGTGCAAGCAAGGTCCTCTGCTTGGGTTTACTCTACATGGGGTAAACCTAATCTTATTTCTCTTTCATCCAACCTGATCCCTGCTAGCCAGCCAGGCAGCTACCTGCTGCTGCTTCTAGTCAGCTCACGCTGCGATGATTGTTGGTTTAGCAGGATGCACATTAAGTGGCACTAAAAATAAATAGGAAATTGGGTTTTCTGGCTCTCTTTTGTTTTTCCTCCTTTAAATGAAAGAACTGTTAAGCTCTTAGAATTGTTGAAACAGAAACAAAACCAAGAAGCCCCTGGATTGTAGATAGCTTCTAAAAGCGGTGTTACGTGAGGAGGAGATGCCATCCTTGGTGGGTGATGCAGTGTAGCGTCTCCGGGATGAGCCATCGTGCTCCCACAGGCATGGAGTGATGCCGCTTCTGGATGCGGAGCCCACGATGAAGTCACTCTGAAACATTGCATAAGTGCTTTCAGAAATAACATCTTTTGACTAAGGCTCCCCAAAGCCTAGGGTGGGGTTAATGCAGAATTTAATTTTAAATGACCCATTTGCAGGAGACAAATGAGACCATCCTGACTCCCTCGTTTTCCCCCCAAATGTTGTAGCTGTGTAGCAGTTGTGCCAGACTGAATGTTGACAGTCTTTAACATAATTTGTCTGTACTAAAATTAATACTGTACTTTAGGTACTATATTTATATCTATCTATCCCTTTTCATGTCAGATAAGTTCTAGTGTGTGGGATGTATAACAAATTGACTGAAAAATAATATTTAACCCTGTGAGGTCTAGTGCTTCCTGCAGGTAGAGATTTAGCTTGTTTGGATACCAGGGTGTTGTTATGTGCTTTAGGTTTTTTTGCCTGGCTTTTTATTGGGTTGCCTTATTATAAAACTACAGTGTGGAAGTTGACGAAAACCTCTGCTGTGAGGTTTATAAGCAGTGCAGCAACGCAAAGCTTGTGATAGTGTGAGACCTGTCTAGAACTTTGCTTAAGAAGTGGCTCTGGAAACAAGCTCAGCTGTAATTATAAACCTTATAAGAAAACTAAAAATATAAAAAGCAATATTTTGAGACTTAGAACTCTTCTTCTCTTGTTAATTAATGGACCCATGGAAACCTGTGGAAAAAATGTTGAATCTGTGTCATACTTTTCAGCAATTAGTTGCTAATTGGTATGTAGGAAAGGATAAAGAAAGATTTCAAAGGGGCACAGGGGACTGGATCCAGGTTAAACTTTTTAAGCACCAGTTGTCAAACGCACCTGTAGTGTGTCTTCAGTCAAGAAGGAGCCTTGGCTTGAGGGAGGGACAAAGGTGAACGGGATGGTTAATGATGTCCCTCTCATGCACCCACACCCAGCTGTGAAGGAGATTCACCCTTGATCTGCAGCACTGGGCTTAGCTGTGGTGCCCCTGCCAGTATTAAACCTTTTCCAGGGGAGGAGAGAAGAGGCCTGGAGTCTCATTGTGGCTGGCATTCCTGCCCATGCTTGGGAGGGAGGAGTTTCCCTTCTTGGGTGGGGTGACTTACAGTGTGGAGGTTACCTCTTCAGTGCTCTCTTTCCTGACTGCATAGGGAAGCTGGTTCAGCGTTATCCTAGATGCTCCTATTAAAGGTGGTTGACATCTTCTCTTTTAGGAGAGTAAAACAAATGTGCCATGTAAGGTAAAGGGCAGCAAGAGTGGTGGGCAGGAGAGGGTCAAGGCTCTCTGATACCTAGACATTTCCTCTTTGAAAGTTCAGACAAGGGCCAGATTTGAGTGACCATCTGGCTTTACTTTCTGAAGACTAAGTTCTTCTTAAAAGTCCTCCTGAGCCTAAAGCAACATGCCATCTCATTTGCTTAGCTTTGCAAGTGCTGAGCACAGCAGGGGAGATGCTCAGGTGCTGTAAATAATCTTGGCTCTGACGTCAAGGCAGCTACAACAATTGACATCAGCTGAAGACTGAAGTCTATAGCTAAGTATAACCCATAGGTATTACAGCATGATTTACCAAGGCTCTTAGCAACATAAACCCCATATGTTTTATAGCTGCTGAAAAGGAGAGGAAACCGTCTGACAACAAGCAGAGACATATTTAGTAGCGTTTTTATATGGATGAAATTGCCCAGTTAGAGGTTTTAGGAAATAGATTTGCTGTGATACACAGCACTACACAGTTCAAGCACGTAGTACCCCGAGCATTCAATTTATCACAATCTATCACGTTAACTTGGCTAAATTGACACTAACTATTTCCTGCCAACATGCTCTCAGACAATTTTGCATTGTCTGCTAATCTCTGCAACGTGCAAGCCTGTGGGAAGGACTCTAAAGAAAAGCAGCTCTCGGTGCTGTGGATTTGAGGAGGGGGGTCAGGAGAAGAACAGAGCTTAGTTACATTAGTATTTCTTGTAATTCACTTAATTTTTGAAAACAGCAGTAGTGAAATACTGTTGTTCCCATGGTGTGAGTAAATGACAGTAAATTTCAACTAAATATGCCTTGAAGGAAGGGTGATTCTCCAGTGTCTCGCTGTTGAAGTGCTGGGTAATGAGCTGAAATGTGAGTGAGAGACAAGAACATGGAGGGTGTTTCTCCTGGAGAGGTAGGATTGTGCTTAGGGGTCCTTTAATCATCTGAAGCCTCCCTCCGGGCAGTTCCTTGCTGAGCAGCAAGAGGCAGCTGAAGAGATGCTGTTGAGTCCCTTGCAGCACCCAGCAGCGACTTCAGTGTTTCCCGGTGTCAGTCCTTGAGAGCTGATACGGAGACTGTGTTACTGCAGAAGCCTCTAGGAAGGTGGTAACGGTGATAGCCCAGGGAAAACAATGCCTGCCCAAACTGCTAACCCAGCATGCTCACCAGGCTGACCTCGGGGACATCGTCTGGGCTCCTGTGTCATCTCAAGCTGCAATTCCTCATGGTTTGGGTAAGAGGAGGCATTGAGGTGCTAGAGTGAATCCAGAGAAGGGCGATGAGGCTGGTGAGGGGTCTGGAGAATGAGTCTTATGAGAGCAGCTGAGGGAGCTGGGGTTGTTCAGCCTGGAGAAAAGGATGCTGAGGGGAGACCTTGCTCTCTACAACTCCCTGAAAGGAGGGTGTAGCCAGGTGGGGGGTCAGTCTCCTCTCCTAAGTACTAGGTGGTAGAACAAGAGGAAACGTCCTCAAGCTGCACCATGGGAGATTTAAGGTGGATATTAGGAAAAATTTTTACACTGAAAGGGTTTATTAAGCATTGGAACAGGCTGCCCAGGGCAGTGGTTGAGTCACCATCCCTGGGGGTATTTAATAGATGGGTAGACGTAGTGCTTACAGATACGGCAGTGGTAGTTTTTGTCAGGGTTAGATTGATGGTTGGACTAGATGATCTGAAAGGTCCCTTCCAACCCAGGTGATTCTAGGATTCTATAACCAGACCTGATTGCGCAGAAAAAGGGGTGGAAGGGAAAGGAGAAAGCAAGAAAACAAAGAGAGGTGCCACGAGAGCTGTTGGCATTCCTGTGGTGCAGCAACCAGAAGTCAATGTGCAGCAGGTCGCTCCTTTAGCACAGTGAGGGCTGCACATCCCGACCTCCCTCTGAACTGGAGGTGGGTTTGTCATTAGGTAGACCCTGACAAAATACTGTGATAGTGCAGAAGTGAAGGGGAAGGTGTAGTTAGATCAACTATTCAGACCTACAAAGGTACAATCTATATAAATACTTAAGGACAGAAAGGTATGTGAGGAGAAGTCTGTTTAATTAGCCGCATTTAACTTGGATATTTTCATCATTAAACACTTGTAAAGACAGCTGAAGAGCCAACGGTGATTATTTTGTCTATTATTAGCTAGTTGCTGAACATTTCCTAATTGATACTATATTGTCTCTTCCTTTAATAAACATTTCCAGTGTTTATGGAGAGTTAGAACTTGCAGATATTACCTGTTTAAATGTACCCTGAGAAGTTTTTAGTATTCCCAGATTCCTAGGTCCAAAGTAGTGCCCATTTCCTTTTGTAAGTTTAAGAAAAATACCAAAGTACTGAACTTGCAGTGTGGTGCAGCCGCTGATGCTGCCAGCAGATGGTTTATCTGCAACTAAATCCACTCTCTGTGCAGGATGTAGGGGTGTCCATTCCGTATGTTAAAATGTAAATGGGTGTACAGAGAAAATGAAAACTGCTGACAACATCTCTGGTTGTAATATCCAGATCTCCGCTTTGAAAAATGTCTTTGAGGCGAAGTTTACGGTACCTTTTAGTCTTGAATTTTTGCTTGTAAATGTGCACAAAGCTCTGCCAATAACTGAGCTAGGAAAAAATAATAAAATCTTTTTAATTATAAAAGAGCCAGTATTTCTTGGCTGGGTGTGGGCTCTGAGCAGAGAAGTGAAAGGAGCCAGGGGAGGACTGTTAGCACTGAAGCAATAATTCTGGAGGCATGTGTCCCTGTAAGAAATCCTTCTCTGCTCTGGACATGCGTGAGGAAGCTGTGTGATGCCCTGGATTTATACTGCCTGCAATAATGGAGCAAACAAGATTTTTGTCATGAACAGCAGGTAACTCATACTTGGTGTTTTCATATCGGTTTGCTCACAATTTACCTTGTCAAAAGCAGAGGTTCCCTGACTCATCCCCTCTTTTTTACCTTCAGGGTCAGACTGAAAGGTCCAGGGGCCACAGCCTGTGTTATAGGGCAGTTTCTGTCCCTGCTTCCAGCAGTGTCAGGGAGGGAAGGAGAACAAGTACTCGGAGCAGAGCAGAATTGCTCCTCTGTTGACACTGGGGTGAGTTAGTTGGCCAGGGGGCTGATTGCAGAGCTTCTAGTGAGGGGCAGTCCCGAGCAAATCAGTGTGTGCCTTCTGGATAGTATTTTCAGTCTGTGAAGCGGTGGTTTTGCTTACATAGTTGAAATGCAAGGTTCTGAAATAGGTGTATTCTGGGATATAGATGCACAATTTGTAGTATGTGTCCATAATAGAAAAGTTGTGTTTTTTTTTTTTTTTTAAAAATACCAAAAAACAACCCCCCAAACTGCCAAAACAGATTTCAGATGTATGCCATAATTTTAGGTATTTTGTTAAAACTTGTTTTCTCCTGCATTTAAAGCCAGTGTGTGTATCATAAAAAGAGACCAAATTAAGGTTGTACCGATGGAGGAAATTCTGGCATTTCTTTGCTTCTGAGACCTCCATCTACCTGTAGGTTGGGGAGTGGGTGTTGTGGCTGTAGGGTTTCTTTTTTTTTTTCGCAAGGTTTCAGAGGTTTCTGAACACACAAACCCCGTACATCTTGTAGAAACTGTTGAGTTTCCTGTAGGGATCGTTAGTGTGGAAGATTTACTGTTGAGTGAGCTGCCAAAGCAGAAGGCACCTGTGGCAGGATGCTGTAGATGTCACAGAATCATCTCAGCCGGCCACAGGATCAGGATGAAGCATCGACTTCACTATTTCTCTGTCAGAAAACAGCATTCCCTGTTGGGAGCTCTGCAGTTTTACACTTTTCTGCTCTTGCCCACCTGCTTATTCATGTTCACTCTTGTCTCTGCAAACAGCTCCTGGTACTACCTGAAGTTCCTGCTTATCTCCTGTTTCTAACTTTGCCAAAGCTGCTCGGACACCACTGAGGGACATACATAGAATACTCTCCCTGCTCTGAATCATGTCCACTGCCACCTCCAACAGTTGGGAGCAGTGTTTGCAGTGTCAGTTGGGCTTGTCCTACAGCCTGGTCTCAGGGGAGGGATGATCAGAGGGAGCAGGGTCAGTACAACTGGCAGATCCCCTGCACTGCTGAGCGCCTCCATCAGACCTCAAGCTCTCAACCAAAGCCTAACAGTTCCTCAGTGGATGACTTAAATTCACTTTGGTTTTCTTTGTGTGGGTAACACATGCTTTCTTTAAAGTCACACTGAAGAATTGTGTGATTTTTTTTTTGTTGTTTTTTTTCTTAAGCCTTCAAGAAAGACATTCAGAGCAAGCCAAAATAGCTGACATTGTTCTTTCATACTGCTAGACAGTCTGGCCAGACACTACTCGAAAGCCGTGTCCCATCATCTTGCTACGGACTCAGTCAGCTTTCTCTCACCCTTGAAATAACTTCAAATTGGGAAGTGGCATCTAAGTTGCCACTTCAGAGGGTGGGCAGCATTTAGTTTTGAAGCAGAACAGAGTAAGGGCTATTACATACTGTTAGGATGGAATCAGCTGAGGAGGAAAGGAGGCAAAAGAAACCTTAAAAAGCGGGGAGAAGTATTCTCAGGGCTTGGTAGCTAATTGGAGTGGGGTTTGTATAAAGCCATCATCCGGCAGTGGTAGCTTGGCCTCACAACAGCACGTTAATTGATTAAGTTTGTTGGGTTTTTTTAATAAAGGTAAACAAATAAAGGTAAAACTTATATGAAAACCTGGTAAATGTGTATTTGGACTAAAGAACTTCTCTTTTAGTGTCAAAGGAAGTTTTTTTCCAGATTGAATTTCTTCTTTAGAGCATGCATTTCTCCACAGCAATTTGAGTCTGTTAGCAGCAAATTTTGGCAGCTGTTATCCAATAAGTAAATTTATCTGCTGTTTTTCTATTTTGAGGCTTATTTTTTAAAAAAACAAAACAAAAACAGAAAAGAAAGGTGCGGGGAATGCTTTTTTCCTCCAAGACACAAATACACATGGCTAAATTGAAGACAAGGAGTTCATGTGCAATGCCGCTGTTATCCAAATGCCACTTTTTAGGTAGTTATACTTTTACAAATATTGCAGCAGCAGAACAGCTGTAAGAAAGGTGATGCAGGGAGAATGCTAAGCAGGAGAAATTCCGCCTGTACTCTGCAGCTGCTGTACGTTGGGGAGAGGGATATCTGTGGCAGGGGAGCACCCAGGAGCTGGGGGGGAGCTGGGAGGAAAGGCTGGCCCAGTGGAGACCAAACCTACTGCTGGGGTGGATATTATAGTTCCCATGAGGACTGTGGAGGTTTATAGAATGGTAGGGGTTGGAATGGGTGTCTGGAGATCATCTAGTCCAACCCCCTGCCAGAGCAGAGTCACCCAGAGCAGGTTGCACAGGAAGGTGTCCAGGTGAGGTTTGAATGTCTCCAGAGAAGGAGACTCCACCACCTCTCTGGGCAGCCTCTGCCAGGGCTCTGCCACTCTCACAGGAAAGAAGTTCCTCCTCATGTTCAGTTGGAACTTCCTATGTTCAAGTTTGTGCCCATTTTCTCTTCTCCTGTCCCTGGGCACCACTGAAAAAGACCAACCCCATCCTCTTGACACCCTCCCTTTAAGTATTTATAAGCATTGATAGATCCCCCCTCAGCCTTCTCTTCTCCAGACTAAAAAGACCAAAGTCCCTCAGCCTCTTCTCATAAGAGAGATGTTCTAGTCCTTTAATCATCTTTGTAGCCCTAGCCCCATCTAGTCCTTTATAACCCCATCTTTGTAGGTTGCTTAAATGTATATTGCAGGTATGGGTAAAATCTAGACTCCACACAGTTCGGCTGTGGAATTTGCGCTAGCATTAGGGGCACCAAAAAGGAAAGGAAGTAGGTTCTTCCTCGACTTGAATCTGCCAGCAGTAGCCTAGCAGGATTTAAAAATAGAAATAAAGGAATTAAAGGTGCACTTGCAAGGATCAAGGGAACTCTCCGATTTGCAAATAGTGGCTGGTGGAGGAGCAGGAATCAATAGAAGAAAAGAGCAGAGCAGCTTCATTAGCATCAGTGAGAAAATAACAGCTTCTGAATTCAAGCCCTAAGGACTGAAGATCAAAGTCCTGGGGTTCGTCCCCTCGGCCAGACAATGTATTGAAATAAAATAATAGCTCTGACTGCAGATGCTACAAGTTAAGCAACATTTCTGTGCCAGCGATCTATGTAAAGAGCAATCATTCAAATGCAGGAGAAGAGCGAAAAGGAAATTAAATAGCAGGAGATGGAGTATTCAGAGAGCACCAAGGATGCAGAACAGCTAAAGATAATGAAATTACATACAAATAAATTAGATGCCATAATGGTCAGATTAGGAAATAAAACACAGAAGTATAATCCTGCCAAATATTTGAATAGAGCAGCAGAACTGGAACTTAACTGACAAATGAGGGAAAGAGATTTATAGCTCTTGCCTAAATTTACAACAGTTATGAGTATTTAAATTTTGCTGTCATGTCTGAAAACAAACACAACTCATCCTGCCTGAACCTTGTTAAAATCCTACATTTATCTCTTTTCTGTAAAGTTTTGAGGCAATCCGAGTAAGATGACTTCGACTGAAATTGTTAGTCCTGACAAGTTGTGAGCCCACTTTGCATCTGGGGGTAAATTTGAGCTCAAAAAGAAGTTAGTGACAGGAACATATGAGAAATAAAACCTTACTTATCTAGTCACCCAGTCTGGTTCACAGGTATTATTTGTGTGGCTTGAGTAATAACAAACTGCAACATGTGCAGTGGCTGTGACCCACTTTGACTATTTCATGCTTGAAAACAAACAGTGAGCAAAGACAAACAGCAGAGAGATCATCTTCTTTTAGCACTTACTGAAACCAGTAGGATGAATTAGCAGCTGCAGTTTCATCTGCTCTCAGTGATTTGTCGGTGGCCCTTGACTTGGGGACATTTTTAAGGTGGTCAGAGGGAGTGGCTGTGTCTGCTGAAGGGGCTGAAGCTGGTTAGCAGATGGCCAGACTGTGAATGTTGCCCGATGCTGCTGCCAAGGGTTGGACCAGCAGCTGGAGGTGGTGGCTACAAAGTCTTGGTTCCTGCAGCTGTGCATCTCTCAGTGCTGTGGAGATGCAGGGACTCCATTTTGGTGGAGCTGGAGGGATCCCGGTTTTCTAGGCACAGCCCTGGGCAGGGAGGTTGAAGGCTGGGACTGTCCTGCTTGCTTTGGGATGAGGATACGGTCATCTCAGGCTTTGCTTAGCCTGGAGCACTGCCCCAGGCTGTCCCACAGGTAGCAGGTGGCTCTAGGAGTGCTCCCATGGTATAGTCTGTAGTGGAGTCGTTGGCATCTCCAGCTTTTCATGGGTAGCAGTACTGACTTGCAAGATTTTACATCCAGTTCTGGGCCCCCAGTTCAAGAAGAACAGGGAACTACTGGAAGGAGTCCAGTGGAGAGCTATAAAGATGACCAAGGGAATGAGCACCTTTCTTGTGAGGAAAGGCTGAGAGACCTGGGTCTGTTTAGCCTGGAGAAGACTGAGAGGGGACCTCATCGATAGCTTTAAGTATCTAAAGAGTGGGTGTCAAGAGGATGGGGTCAGGCTCTTCTCAGTGGTATCCAGTGACAGGACAAGGGGCAATGGACACAAGGGGGAACACAGGAAATTCCGTCTGAACACATGGAAAAAATTCTTTACTTTAAGGGTCCCAGAGCACTGGAAGAAGCTGCCCAGAGAGGGTGTGGAGTCTCCTTCTTGGGAGAAATCCAAAATCCACCTGGGTGGGTTCCTGTCCAGTGTGCTCTGGGTGACCCTGCTTTGGTGGGAGGTTGGACTAGATGATCTCCGGAGCTCCCTTCCAACCCCTACAGTTCCGTGATAAACTTACGGGGGGGGGGGGGGGGGCGATGAATTGCCAGGGTGCACGGAGGGAGGGGACAGGGGGCTGACAACGTGCAGTACTGAGGTAACCTGCCCCCCTCCTGTAGCAGCATCCCAGGCTAGGAGATGTCACGTGGCCCAGGAGCTGCAGAGTAGCACCCCTCTCACGGGTGTGTGGGTACCACTGCCGAGCTCTAGCTGCGCTCCTCACATGTACGTGAGCATCCAAGAAAGGGCAGAGCAGGTGCTGATTTTTATTTTTATTTTTTAAATTTAATTTCAAAATTGTGTTGACCTTTCAGTGTGGCTCTGTTAGCATCCCTGCTCTAGCAGTTTGGAGCCCCTCTCCACATGTGCAGATAGGTCTTTCTTTCACGGTGACTTTGAGCTGACTGGGAAACTTATTTTTGGAAATATTCTTTTTTTCTTTTTTTTTTAAATGCTGAGCCTCCGTGGACTAAATTTTACCCTTGTAGGGGAGAAAGTATGAAATAGTAGTAGCAATTGATGTATGGGAAAAATCTAGGTATTAATAAATAAAGTGATCCCAATGAGGCTAGAGCCATGTAAGGGAGATTGATGTTTTTTCTTAGGTCACATTTTTGCCTTTGGCAGTATTAGCATGGATGCCATTTAATCATCAGTGTGATTTGTTTACAAAGGCAGATGTATTCCTACTTTCTTTATTATGTTTTGAGCTTTTTTTTTTTTTGGCTCAGAACTTGAGGGCTGATAATCATATACTGAGACTGCTGGTGGTACTTTATTTTTCAGGGATGATTAAGAAATGAAGAACCAGGTGTTCCTTTGATTCATGCAGTAACTAAGTAGAATGGTCCAAAATGGTGGGGAGAGAGAAATTATTATCTTGGCTTTTCTGGCCATTCATACTCACTCTGTATCACAGAAGCGCTGCACAACCATTCATGAATTTCTGCTTTATATTTTCCTTGTCTCCTGTAATGAATTGAATGAGAAGGCATGTGCTGCCCTGTATTCACTGTGAAAATAATTTTGATGGCTAGGGTAATAGAGATGCTTAATGCTATGAGGGAACAGTGTTTTTAAGAATTCTTTAAATAACATATTTAAGCAAACAGTTGGACAGTCGGTGCCTCCCACAGATATGAAATTATCTCCAGCTTCCAAGAGGGGAGAAAGTTTAATTTTTCACTTCTTTCATGGTTTGTATTTATTCAAGTAGTTAACACTACTCTTCTCATTAAAATTGCTAACTTGTTAAAAGCTCTGGCTTTAAAAAAATAATTAAAAAATAAAAAAAACCCCAAACAACAAACTCCAAAATACGTTCTGCTGCCAGAAAACCAGTGTGAAAGTAGTTCTTTTAAATTCCATTTCAATAAACGCAAAATAAAGGCAAATTTTACTACGCTAGGAAATAGATGGCAGCTTAAGTAGGCTGAGGCGTCGGCTGTAATGGTTTTAGCAGGCTGGGCATCCAGCCTTGGGGCTCTGCAAGTGTGTTAAGGAAACAGGGGTGGTGTTTTAGTACACCCCTTTCAGAAAGGCATCTTGTTACCCAGCTTTGTAAGAGGCTGGTTCTTCCTAGGCAGCTTCCAGGTGCTCCTTTGCCTCTTTGTGTGCTGCTTCCAGGTTAGTCTTGTAGCCCCTGCCTCCCCCCTGGCATCTCCCTCTCCCGGACGTGTCCATCCTCAGAGGCAGGATGCATCCCTGGCCCCGCTCCCTGGGGCTGCCGGGAGCCGGAGCAGGAGGCGTCCTGGCAGATGGGTTGCATGGAGTGAGTCAGAGCTGTTGCATAAGCTGCAAGGTGGTGGTAAACTTTGCCTACCAGAATCGTTCCCAAATCAGAAGCCTTCTCCTCCTCCCCTCCCCAAAAAATCATGAGCAGCATGTGAAAAGATCCTGAGATTACATGCATCT
Organism: Gallinago undulata; assembly: GCA_026546715.1. Classification (NCBI taxonomy): domain Eukaryota; kingdom Metazoa; phylum Chordata; class Aves; order Charadriiformes; family Scolopacidae; genus Gallinago; species Gallinago undulata. Next base: position 9,992,087 of record JAOTQQ010000023.1, read on the forward strand.
TGGGTTGGGTTATCATATTTTAGGATGCACGTTGTTTACAGTTCCAGGCCAATCCATAATCTCTAGGGCTAGAAATGCAATTAAAAGGAAAGATGTGTTTGTATGTGTGGGTGTGTGTAATATTCTCAAGCTTATGGCCTTAAGAGGAAACAGTAAATAGCATATGAAACTCCATACAATGGTAAGCGTTGGCAGTTTTGTTCCTCGAGGATTATGTACCAGCCTAAAGATGTAAAACTGTGTTACTTAATAGGATAGACAGGATCTTGGCAAAAATGAGACTGGTAGGTATTACATATGGGCAGAGTAGGGTCAACCTTGTGTTCGTTATAATTAAAGTTAGATGCTAGAAAATGTGTGATGAGAAATTTTCAGCAGTGAATTCTGATTATTTGCAGAGGTTATAACAACAGAAGCTTTTTTCAGAACCAGCATGGAGCAAATATTACTTTTCTTCAATTGCATGAGCCATGCCCCCCTCACCCCTCCCACGGGGTAGAAGATAAATCGGAGTTGAATACATGTGCAATTGAACTACTCTGTTGAAGAACCTGCTATGCCAATAAATCAATATTTACTTGCTATGTATGTAATATATAAATGGCACATTCATAGATATTGAGTAAGTTTTCCTAATGAATGAAACTGCTCAATACTTAAACTTAAGATCTTAGTAGTAATGATCAAAGGACAACCCTAATAGCATCAGTTAGGTAGTAATAGTTTAACAGAATAGCTGATATGATATTTTTAGTCTTCAGACTTTGGTTACTACTGCTGAATTAGTAGAATCTTCCAGAATATCTGTTTTATTTGAAATCTGCAAGCTTGACATTATGTTTTCAGCTAGTGCTCTGCCCTGTTGCAAACCCTACCTGGTTCCTTCGCCCGGTAAATACAGAAGAGAGATGAAGCATACAGGATCTGGTCACGCTCTCATAAACTCATGGAACATGGGATTTCTTGCTGTGAGAAAAACAGCTAAACGATTGCTGCTTTATCTAGTAAAACAAATGTGTCCTTCCCAGCAGAGACGATAATTCTTACTGCTTATAGATTTTTGCCGCTAAATATTTGATTTTTCAAAAAAGCTCAGATCCTACTTCAGCATCTAAATGAAGCCCTCGTAATACTTGGCTTCCAGCTGCTCTTCCCAAGGACTAGATGCCCAAATAAGAACTCTCCCTCCCCCCCCCAGTGTCTAAATTGGAGTCCTTAGGTGCTGAGCTCATTCAAAGTTTGAAGATATTTGAAAGAATAATGGTAGGTTGCACTTGAAGAATTGCTAAAAAGCTTGGTGCTAATTACAATGTGAAATGGCAGCTTTTTAACGCTGCCATTTCAGAAAGTAAGTGTCCACAATTAGTCCCCATAATCCTTATTTAGACACCCTTCTTTAAATCACACGCCTGTAGATGCAGATGGAGTTACGGCACTCATACCGTACCTATTTTAGATTATCACTGCATAAAAGCTAACGTGACTAATACCAGTTATCACTAAGTAATAAGCTATCTCCACTAAATTGCTGCAGAGCTGCCACGTGGAGAGGTGGACCTTAGGAGAAGAACTGGGAGCCTGTGCACTGATTGTCTGGTTCTATTAAGTAAATGATAAGAGAAATAATTTGAAAAAAACCTAAATGCTGGTGCACTGGCTTTTTGGTGTAAAGACTTATTTTAGGGAAATGAGGAGACCTTCCTGAGTGGGAAAAGCATAGTGATCAAATCAGGGACAGCAAAAGGGACTAGAAATGAAGGGTTGCAGCAGAAATGAACGATATGCCATGACAGACAACAAGAATATTTAGTGTTGTAGAAAATCTCTCCTATCTATAATCGGGACTCTTTATTGAAGAGGAAAAGGTGGAAATGAGAGAGCATTAGGATGGTACACAGCAGTTCTTACTCATGCCTTTGGTGCTATTTTGTTTACTGTCTTCCATGGTATGGAACCAAGAGGGAAATATGTGAAACTAAAATAGTGCAAGTAAAAAGGGGTTTGGAGGAAGGCGTGTACAACCTGTGGAGCTCATCCCACTGGTGTTTCAAGAGGAGAAACTAAACATGCATGGTTTAGGACAGCAAGGACTTCCGAACTGAAAACTAGCAGACAGTAGAAGTAAGTGTCGAGGACAGGGATATAAATCTGCCATGGGATCTTTTGGTGTAAATGGGGAGATCTGAAGAGGCTGCATGTCCTCGTGTAACCACCTCATGAGGAATTTTTCCCCCGAAGGAGCCCGTTTTGGTCAGTGCTGAGGCCAAGGTGGCTGGCTACACGGATCATTGCTCCCAGCACTGTTGGCAGCCTGTGTGTTCACTCTGTGGCACTGACTCGATAGCTCTGCCTTTAGGTTTGGTTGTGTGTTCTTTCCAAGATAAATACGCTAAGGAGCACTGAGTTTCTCCGGGGAGAAAATATTCCCTTCTCCCAATATACAGTGGGATTCTGTGAAGCCTGCCGTGCTCTGATAAATTCCCTCCTGTGTGTGCTGTGACTTGAAGTTACTGGGGGGACGGGAGGTTATTGACAGCATTTAAAATTAAAACAAAAAAATAAAATCTTTTTTTAGAGTCTTTGGTATAATCTGTGACTTTATCTCAGCATCCTGGGCTGCGTCCTGCAGTAGGTGAGAGATGAGGAGAGCCAAGTTTGGCTCCCAAGAGCTAGCGTTGACCAAGCTGCCCCAACTGCCCTGTGTTTCATTTAGAAGGGACCTCCAGGATGTGTAAGGTTTGTCCATTTTAAAGCAGACTTTTCCAACAATATGTGAAAATACCTTGAGAGAGCCATCCTATTTAAATCAAATAATAGGTACTCACATTGCCATCTCTTCAGCTGAGCCCTCCTCTGCTGCTCCTCTGAAAAGAGCTGAGCTTCAGGTCAGCACTGCAAAAAGCCTGAAGTAGATGAAAGTTGGAGAGAAGGAGGAGGGAAAAGAAAAGGAAAACGGTTATTTATAATTGTCTAATAGCCTAGATGATTTTTGGTGTATCCCTGTGGTATTTTATGACAGGGCACGTGCTCACCTTGGAGGAGGGGCCGATTACATCAAGAGAAAAACTCACCAGAGCATATATGTCTGGTACGATCTCCATAATAACATAAATCTAGTGTATGCGAAGGCGGTTTCAGTTGTTTCTCATAGAGAAAGGCAGCTGGATTTTGGGACTAGGCCACCCACTGTCAGGAGAAAAATGCTTGAATCTTCAATACCTTTGATTCACGGGCTTCAGGAGGTGAGAATTGTACTGTCACAGCATGTGCCTGGGAAGCATGTTACATTTCCTACGCCTCGTCCTCTCCCCCTCTCCCACAGTCTGCTTCCAAGTTGAAGGCTCTGCAGACGAAACTTTGTTTCTGATACCTCTACAGAAATCGCCTGCTTTCCATTTTGACACCGGGGAGGGGAAAAAAAGTAGAGGTTTTTTTTTTCCCTTGTCTCTGCAGCACCAATGATTTTGCACTTGTCCTTCCCCGAAATATCTAAGTTAATTTTGTAGTTATTGAAGAGAACTGTGTAAATGCAGCTTTATAACCTTTAACCACAACACAACACCCTCCTCTCTGTAATCTCCGCCTCCTGTACCTATTCTTGAAAACTGCCTGAAGCAATGTTTTTGCCTCATAAATCTGAGCCTTTAAGATAGGTAGCGTTCTATGTGCTGTTACAGCTGAAGTAGTCTGACTGATTTTTTTTGTCTGATAATGCCTTTTTGATGTGTTGCTGGTAAATAGCTATTTATAAGAGACTGGGGTCATAGTAAAAACCCAAATAGTGACAAAATAACTATTATGGGCAATGCTGGAATTTGCACTGATTTGGCGCTTACCTTTAACCCCAGCTAAGCTCCCTGCCAATTATTTTTCTGTACCTCCTACATAAAGACCACAAAAAGTTTTCTTTTGTTCTTGCTCCATCTGAAGTCCCACACCATCAATTAGCGCAGGAAGATGGGTTCCTTGGCAGTGTTTGAATCCAAGCAAACCTAAAATGTGCGATGTTCTGTCCGTGTTCACGTGTGAATTCTCTGCCTGTGGAGAAACCGAGTCTGCACCTGTGTGGAAAACAAGCCGGTAGCTTTTCATGTGCACAACTTGTAAATGTAGCAATTACATAAGCCAAAATTGTGAGGGGGGGTGGTTTATTTGGTGGCTGCGTTTATCACCTTATCATCTGCAGAAAATGAGTCATCTGATACAGAAATGGCTCTTCAGGGACCAACATGCAGCTGAGCCCTGATTTGCAGAAGGGAGAGCTGATCATCTGAAAGATAAGAAAAAGTTCCTTTAGAATATAGCTGGAGCAATAATATTGCAGATAAATTATTTTCTGGCAGGTGGTTAAGACAAAAATATTCCAATTTAGAACCTTAGCTAGGAAGAGTCCTGTTTTTTTCCACACGGTAACTCTGAGAGCTGTATGTCTTTCAACACATCTGAAAAATAGGCACCTGAGATGGATGCCTATGTTTATTTCCAGAGTTAACGTGTCACTGGCTGAATCCTAGGATGGCAGAGGAAACCCTTTCCCTTTAGAGAAGGGAATGGGGCAGGTGTAATGGCAATAGGAACAGGTAGGTCTGCACAGCCATATGGGCTTGCACCAGGATGGCAAAACGTGCTGCAGCAGCTTTTGAGAAGTCCTGATCCAATTGGAGATGGAAGGTCTACCTGTGAGCGTGCTTTTGAAGCACACCTTCAGGGTTCTGTTGGCACAGAGCACCTTGCTTTTTGAATCATTTGTTAATCATAGCGGCAGAGAGAGCAGAAGTGACCACCCTGGGTTAATGAAGGTGTGACAGCAATGAAGTGGTGCATGTGTTTTGGGGGAAACTCTCCTGTTGAGGAATACTATGGGTGTAAACATCCCTCACTATGCATAGCGCGTAATTGTATGGACAGTATATGTTCATATGTGAATATATATACATGAACAGTATATTATGGGGGAAAACTAGATGTATTTTTTTTTTTTTTCAAACAGTGCCTGTGGAATATTGATGTTGCTGTCAGCTTATTTGTCCCGTTCAAGCTTTGTTTCCTAGTACAGGTTGTTCGTAACTCTCTTCTTCCTTTAGCTAACTGTTGTCCTGTATAACTTGTAGCTCAGAATAATAGTATTTCTTTCCCTCGGTGCCAGATGCTTTGTCTTGGGTCAGTATGTGAATAGTGCAGATGCTTTCAGTGTAAGTGTAGCTGCGCAGTTAGCTTGGAAGTTTCAGCAATGGAATTGAAGGACAAGCCTGACGCTCACAACAAAAGGGATGGTGCTTACCTTAGATATTTGCAGCTCATTTTGAGCTAAGAACGGTGGCCGTCTGCCCACGTAGAGCTGACCAAGTTGCAGATGAGACCATGTAATGCCCAGGGTGAAAGCCTATTTTGTGTTGTTTCAACAACTAGAAGACGCCATTTGGAGAGTGCTTTCCTGAAGCATTTCTACCGGGTTCAGGTGAGGTTCTCATTTGTTAAGTTTTGTGACACTGGTCTCTAACTGCTCTGTTAACCCCAACGGTTTCCCTTCATCGCAGTGAATGTGGTTGTGAACCCACATATTGACCTTCATCACAACCAAGTCAAACAGAAAGCATAGCACTTGAGAATGCTTTATGCCCATGTCACCAGTCTTTATTAAGAATGAGGTTAGGATAAATTTGTGCTGCGTTCTTGGCCACCTGTCTCCTTAAGATATCTCTAGACTTCCAGCTGAGGTGTATGTTCTCATGCTGTTTTTCCTTACTCTGTGTTGTGCTTTATCTCCATGATTAACAGCTCCATTTCTGCTGCATTTTGCAATGCTTGAATATAGATGGCATCCAAACTTCTTACTCCCATGTTTGCTAGAAGATGACAGGAGACTTCTAGTAAACCTGCGATGTGAGATGAGAAAGAAGTGTGTAAGGGTGGGGGGGGAGCAAGGAAGATCCCAAATGACACTCCTGTTCATAGGGCACTGGAGTGTGAAAAGGAAAGGCAGGAAAATTCAGCACAGTGATATACAAATCATTTTGTCACTTGGAGACCGAATTACTTAATGACAAAGTTCTTCCTGCCAAATTGTGATGGCTTTTTGCCTGCACAGTGTCTGCACTAATCAGTAACTTCACTTGGAAGCCGCTTACGCAAAGCATTGTTCTCATGTCACTCATCAGGCAGCGATACCTTGCTGAGATGAGAGAGAACCTCTTGTTATGCAGTTTGCTCAGTGATCTACTTAAAGACATATCTATGGCACTTAGACATCGCTGGAACGCAGCTCATGTGCATTGGTTGGGAGTCCATTAGGTGGTCACAGGATAATTGATGATCACAGAATGACATGGGGTTGGAAGGGACCTCTATAGATCATCTAGTCCGCTCGCTCTGCCAAAGCAGGTCCACCTAGAGCGGGGTTGCACAGGAGCATGTCCAGGTGGGTTTTGAATGTCTCCAGAGAAGATTCCACCTGGGCAGCCTCTTCCGGTGCTCTGTCACCCTCAAAGTAAAGAAGTTCCTCATCACGTTTAGATGGAACTTCTTAAGTTCAAGTTTGTGCCTGTTTCTTTTTGTCCTGTTACTGGGCACCACTGAAAAAAGACTCATTCCATCCTCCTGACACCCACCCTTTAAGTGTTTATAGGTGTTGATCAGATCCCCCCCTCAGTCTTCTCTTCTCCAGACTAAAAAGACCTAAGCCCCTCAGCCTTTCCTCATAAGAGAGATGCTCCAGGTCCCTAATCATCTTTGTGGCCCGTTGCTGTACCCTCTTCAGCAGTTTCCTGTCCTTCTTGAACTGTGGAGTCCAGAACTGGTCCCAGTGCTCCAGATGGGGCCTCCCCAGGGCAGAGCAGAGGGGCAGGATGACCTCTCTCAACCTGC
>JAOTQQ010000023.1:10012407-10032921 GCA_026546715.1 Gallinago undulata
TCCAGGGATGGGGCAGCCACAGCTTCTCTGGGCAACCTCTTCCAGTGCCTCACCACCCTCACAGGAAAGAATTTCTTCCTGAGATCTAATCTAAATTTCCCCTCTTTCAGTTTAAAACTGCTTCCCCTCGTCTTGTCTCTCCACTCCCTGATCAAGAGGCCCTCCCCATCTCTCCTGTAGCCCTTTAGGGACTGGAAGGGGTTATAAGGTTTCCCTGGAGCCTTCTCCAGGCTGAACAACACCAACTCTCTCAGCCTGTCCTCATAGGAGACATGGTCCAAACGTCTGATCGTCTTCATGACCCTCCTCTGAGCTCGCTCCAACAGTGTGGTAATGTGAGATGGAGGAATACCACTGCTAGGAAAAAAAAAAGAAAATCTAGACTCATTACAGCTTGAATCACTACTTTATCTTTCTGAAGAAAGTATGGGGTCTTTGTTTCACTGCACTCATGTGAAAGGAATAGAGAGGAAGTGATGCTCCCACCTTTATAACACGTGCAGAATAATTTTTGAGTCATGGACATATGAGTGAAAAATACACAGTATTTCATAAAATGCTTGAACAATGATTGCTTAAAGAGGGACAGAAAGGGACTTCATACAGTGCTTGTAGGGATTTCTTCTGTGATTTAAGCGGTCACTGAAAGGAATTGTTTATTTTAGTACCACTACATGACAAGGATGGTTTGAAAAAAGCAATCGAAGGCTTTCCTTGCATACTGATCATTCATTATATAGCTATCAATAACTGCCTAATAAAACTAGTCCAAAATAAATCATGCTTTCTTAACTACTTGGTAAAGATTGGACAACACTTCAGCTTACTTCTCAATACAGTAGCACGTTACAAAAGCAATCCATACTGTAAGCGCTCATTACTGTTACCAATTCATTAAAATGTTAAGTTAATGTATTCAGGTTCCTTTATTGGAAAGTGAAAGCCAGTAACAAAGCCCACAAAGATGCATGTGTCTGATTATACTATGCTAGAAGTAAATAATAGAGCATTATGCAATTCATGGCACAAGTAATGGATTTTGGATAGCAGCATACATCCAGTTGAAAAATGATGGACACATCACAATGAAGTATGCCATCGTCAAAAAGTACATGCTTCTAAAATACATGATGATAAGTTCAAGACCTGTGCCTGTAATTTTCAGGCTCAAATAAGACTTATCAGTCCCTTTTAAGAAAAATATTGACCGGCAATCACGATTTATTTAATTAAAATGTACAGCTTCAGTTAAACGTTTGCAGGATTTTCCAGCGTGTGCCTTGTATTTGCAAAGCTTGGAGTAACTGGAGGCATGTATTGGAAGTGGGACAGTACTAATACACATTTGAAATATTCCATATTAATCAGAAGTGATCAACTTGGCACTGAAGCTTCAGACATGTTTGGGATGATTTCACTGAAAATAACTCATAATTACTAAAATCTAGTGCTTCTAAAAATTGAAGCCTGGCTATCCCAATGCAGATGTCTGAAATTAATGGATGAAAACCCTGTATAGAAATGTTGGTCCTCAAATCAAGTATAGTAGTTTGTATTCACTTAATAACAGTTCAGCTGTAGTAAAACCTGGACATAAAGCCTGCCACACATTAGCTGGGTAATTTGCTTGATGAAGAAATTGTATGGAGTCTGTCCTGTTCGTTTGCCGGAATTGGGGTAGAATAATCTGCATTTGAGTATCATGAGCAGGTCTGACCACTTCCTCATTGCAGGACTTGTATTTATCAGGCTGGCCCGTAGCAGCTTCAGCCAGTTCTGGAGAGCTGAAGGCCTTTGCTGTTCCTATTATGGGTATTAATGGACTTTGAATTGCAAAATGTGTTTTTTTCAATATTTGGTCAAGCAAGCCTACTCAAGCCTCACCGCCAGCTCTTCCTTTTCCAGTCTTGGTGGAGTAGGATATAGAAAGTGGGATTGGATCTGTTGGAATAGAGCTTTGCCTGTATGAAAGGGAGCTACATAAAACACTGACAGGAAGCTCAGGAGGTCAAGTAGTCCATCTCATTACCAGCCAGGACCTCTGTAGGTCTCCTGACCCAGCCTGTGGGTAAGCTTCTGTGGATTGCTGACAATTCAGAGATGCCACATGTCGCTTGGCTTGCCCAGAGGAATACATATGTGCCTGTTTCCCACCAGAAAGGTGAGGAAACGGTGCACCCAGCTGTATCTTGTCACTGGAAGGAGGAACGCTTGTTCTTGTTGGTCAAGAACCTGTCCCAGGGACTGTATCCCCCCTTACCAAGTAGATGACAAGCACATACAGCTTTTCATCCAGAGAAGATGAAAGAAGAGGTAGAGGCCCACTAAGGCAAGAGGGTTAACACAGCAGAAGGCAAAATGTAATGTGCTGAAAATCTGATGAAGGGGTTACAATGAAAGGAAGAAGGAGAGGGTGCTGGTGTGAATCGCTGTAAGAAGGAGCTATGGAGACGTGCTGGAACTTTGGTCAGGGGAGATGAACTGCAATGGGGGCATTTAATGGGCACTGAGGGAAGAAATCGACTCTGAAATTGAAAAGGACAAGGAGGAAAAGCGGTTTTTACCTTCTAAGGGTAAATTTGAGGGGTTTTTTAATAGCTACTTACCTTAATTTGTTATTTAAAATCCTCAGAGATGAAATCCCTACAAATTCCATTAATAATGAACTATCTTCACTGCTGAAAGTTTTCTCTAATATCTACCCTTGCTCTAACTGAAGTTTATCAGCTTTTTTTTACTGTCTACCTTTGATACAAGAAAGAGCTTTTTTTTGTTACTGTGTTCTTTTTGCATAGATGAGTGCTGCTACCATATGCCTCATCTTAGCATTTTCACTAAACTCGCCTTCAATTTTTGCAGAAAACTGAGACCTTTTTTGTCACTCGCAACTTCTCCCTGAAATGATCCATATCTGCTGAGAAGCATGCTGGCCAAACCTGAAACACTGTTCCCCTCCAGCCCTGAGGAGAAGGGAAGGATGACTTCATGTCCTTTTTTCTTTCTTGGGGTGATGGCTTTCTTGGGGATCTTGTGTTGCTGTTTTTTGGCAGAAGCAGAGCCCTTTCAATTCTTGTTCATCTTGTGTTTCCACAGCCACAGAGTATAGGCTCTCTGGATACATTTTTATGGACATGTTGTTTTCCATCCTCTAATCTCATATAGACTATGTTTCTTAGGTTGCTTATGAGACTGTTATAGGAGATAAGTTCAGAAATCTTACTAAATTCAAGATATGACATCTATTTCAACTTGTCACTAAATATAAGCCTTTTAGCCTGCCAAGGAAAGAAACTAGATTGGCTTTACATCATTTGTTCCTAATGAATCCTTGTTGGCTGTTTCCAGTCTTCCTTATTTTTCTTTTAATTGCTTATATGTTCTTTGACTCTTTATTTCACTGTTTCTCCAGGAGCTGAAATTGCGTGGTCTGTAATATTCTGTTTTCTACATTACAGTGAAGGAGCACTGTTTTTATCCCTTTACAGTCTTTTGGGTCTCCACAAATTTTCCTGAAATTCTCACAGGTAACTGACAGGCAATCAGAGTGCTTCGGCTTTTTCAGTTCTGTAAAAGTATCTTAGGTCAAATTTAATTAGACCCAGCCATTTGGAAAACATCTAGCTTATCTTTATCTAAGTATTCATGGTGCTTCTCTGTGAGATCATTTGTCCTTATCTATAGGTGTTTAAATAAGTAAGCACCTTAATTACAGCTGACCTTTTTAATAAAGAATGAAATGAAAAAGGCATCGATGTCGAGATTAAGTTCACCATCTCAGCTTTCTCTGTTTCCTGCCGTATTAGAGCCTACATTATGCTAACAACTGTATAATCCATAAAACAAAAAGAGCAGTAAAGGACCTCAGAAACTTTCTAGGCTCTGAAAATCCATCCTATCAATGTTTGGATCAAATTTTGCTGGGAGCAAAACAAGTGTAGCTGGGAATTTGTTCAAGGACTTTGTATTACTTTCAGCCACCCTAGATAGGAGGAGTGAAAGGGGAACATGGGGATTGGGAACACAAAAATATTTCTGTAGTTCATAATAAATTAATACTTACTGTCAAAGTGTTGGTTGTGTCCTTAGTGGTACAGGTGACACAAGATTGGTGCCAAACATGTCTGAACTGTAAATAGCTCCAAAGGAGCTGATAGTCTACCTTGGACCAAAAAAACTAATCTTTTTTTTTTTTTATGCTACCTTTTAAAGTTTTTCCGTGTCATGCTCTGACATGAGAGATCATCTGCAACAGAGAACACCAGTAAGCCTGAGTCATAGATGGGAGTATGATAGAAGCATAAAACAAGATTCTATAAATCCTAAATGTTTTGACAAATGAAAATCAGCAGTAAAAAACTCTATAGTTCACTGGGTGAAGTATACAACAAGGGCTTATTCTGATGCATTTGCATACATGAAACCCATTATTTTTTCCTTTTAACAGCTCCATTACTCTCCCAATATAGATTTTGATAAAAAGCCCAAATAAGCATGAACTCCACCATTAACGGAAAGGCCAAGAAATACAACAGTTAAGTTTCTGACTCATGCACAGATACGCCTTTTATTGCCAGGGGTAAGGTATCTGCTCATCAGGTCTAATAGGACAATCTCACAGGATTTGTGTAATACCAGAGGAAAACATCACAAAGGGTAGGTTTTAGTTGTGACATTTCTCTGTATTTTTCTTTTTTCTTTTTTTTTTTCTTTAAAAAAGGACTTCGCAAAGGCTTTTAATATGACTTGAATGGCTCCTACGGTCTTAAAATAGGCTAGAAGAGGAGTTTGGACTTCTTAGGAGGCTGCAAGAAAGTTGCAGAAGCACTGGAGGAATTGACAGTGGTGCAGCACCTGGGACTTTACTGCATTAGCACTGAATGAATAATTTTTAGGAGTGATGTTTCAGGAATTGCTGTTGTGCGCAATAAGAAAGATGCTTTAAAAACACATATATGTGTATGCATGGGAAGAAATCTTGTTCCAGCTGAGCTCCTTAATCTCTTGCCCTTTCTGGACAAATTGATTTTTAGGGAGGAGGTATTCAAAGGCATCTGCTTGCCGTGATGTCTGTTGGCATCTCATCAGGGAAGAGAAAAACGGACAGGCCTTCTCTCCCGACCTCATGATGTAGGATGCTGAGAAGGCTGAATTACAAACCTTTTTGATGCCCTGAGCCTGCTGAGAGGCAGAGCTGATTGCAGGGAGGGAAATGATGTTTTGGTCTTCTCAGCATCCTGCCCCTGAGCTGGTACCAGCATCTTCCCGGTAGCGTAGCTCCGACACGTCTGTAGGATTGCAGGACACTCAGGCCCGAGTCCTCCCCGTTTCTGAGGTATGGAAAAGCTGAGGGGGGGTAAAACACAAAGAACGCGTGTAAGCAATATTCTAAGTGTCTGTAAACATCTACTGTTGCACCAGATGGGAAGATATTAGTTAAATTTCTAGTAACTTAATTAAGTTAAGAAGGACATTGATGTATAAGAATTAGAAAGTGATGGTGGAAAGTGGCCCAGAGGAAGCTGGCAAAAAAACATGCTGAAAGGGTAACTGTTATAAAGTGTCTAGCAGAGTACAATTATCAGATTAGGGCATAATCTGATTTAATATTTTCATTAATGACCTAAAAAGCAAAAGTAGGGGTGAATTAATGATTTTTTTTTTCTGACGGTATAGATGTGAGACGTATTAGCAATAAAAATGTGAATTATCATATTATATAGAAATAATTAGATGACCTTGAGATCAGCGATGATATAAATGTGATGGTACATCATAGTACAAAATGCAAAGTTATGCACTTTGGGACCATGAACAAGAATTTCAGGCATTAACTGGTGCTTGAGCTGGGAGCAGAGGAGAAGCCGGGTCATGAGTTTTAGTCAGCTCTAGACGTAGCTGCGAGAAAGCTCCCTGGGCTCGTAAGCTGTTACGTTCCGGTTTTAGTGGAGTGATTTCCATGCACTGCACAAGGCTCAAGTATGACCTTATCTGAAATACTGTGTGGATCTCTGTGTATAATCTTTCACAAATTAATTTAAGATGGAATGAGTGAGAAGAAGGGTACAATGGCCTTAGCAGCCTTTCTTATGAAAGCAAATTGAAAGCGCGTCTTCTTTGGGTGAAAAAAAACAAAGGTTGGGGAGCGGATGTGACTGTCATCTACAGATTTACCAGAGGAGGAGACTCCAAGGAAGCAGGGAGGAGGGGAGAAGAGCTCTTTGAGCAGAAATGACAGGGTTGGCACAACAGCATTTTCATATTAGAAAAGAGCCAAAGTATTTAGGAGATGTTTCCTGCTAGCACAGCCCCTGTAATTTGTTTTTAGGATAGGCACTGATGCGTTAATTAAGAGTTTATTAAGCCTTATTGCCGAGGACAGCAGGAGGCTGTGGGCAGACGATAGCAGCTATCCCTCCTGTTCATTCTGGAGATCTCCCTTCCTTCTGCCCCACTATGCCCACCTCTCCACTCACTTCCTCCCATCCTCAGGGCCATGTGGATATATTTTATTTATTTTATTTGCATCACTTATTCTGTGTGTGGTTTGGATAGTTTTTTTTCCTGGGGTAAACGTGCCTCAGAAAGGGGATGAAGATTCCTGTACTTCCCTCAGCCCTGTAGAGTCACGCAGAGGAGCTGTACTCACCGTGTTGCCTGTTTTTCTAATAGAAAATAAATTCTCCTCCACACTGGGTCTGGCTTTTCAGTTCATGGACAGGAGGAGGGAGATTCACTGAAGCTTTGAAGCAGAATGCAGAAATCATACTATTCAGTAACTAGAAATTCTGATGTTTTTGTGTAGTATCAGAGAAAATCTCCTTATATTAACATTCAAATAGGTGCATAAAGTAGTTATTGTTCTGCTGGCCATACAGAGTATGCTGCCATATGCTCACAGTCAGAAATGGCATGAGGTACTATTCATAATGGCTTTTATTTATGACAGTTTCTGAGACCCAGGGTTCTAGCTATGATGGCTCAGCAGGTTTCCACAGTTCAGCTGCGACTAGACCTAATTCTGATTCATTCAGACTGCTCCTGCAGTTGAGAGCAGGTAGCAAACTGAAAAGATGCTGCTGATAAATTGCAGATAGAAAAATATAAAATCAATATAACAATTACAGCTGATCCAATCAGAAACAAAAAGAGAAATTAAGGGAGGTTCACAAAAGAACAAGGGAATAAAATCCACTGCGATTAGTAGAGTGTGCAGTACTTATCACAAAAGACACAGATACTTAGATATTATGCAGTAGGACAAAAGAACGTAGGACAAAAAAATGCTGCTGTGGAAGAAACTATGTACACTTAAGGCTAAGTGTCTTGCAGGGGCAGGAGTGGCTTTCAAATGTACCACCTATGGCATCGCATTCAGCTCGGTCTTGCACCTCTTTTCTTATCTCCTGTGTTTCTTTCCAGTCAGTTTCCCTCTCAGTAGTTAAAAAAGTAGATGCTACAAGAGGTTTTGCTTTACACAAAGGCAGCATCTGCTGCAATGCTTGCTCGGTTACAGACTGCAAAGTGAGGGCTGTATCTGAACGGACATCAGCCCTTCCTGCTTTCACAATCTCTCCATGTGGCAAAGGAGGACTTGTTTCAGCCAAGGATTTAGCAGGTTCTATTTATATGTACTGTTACTTTGCAGGAGAACTGTAGCCTCTAGGGAGTTCTAGCTAGGGGAAAGGAGGAGCTCTGCTCTGAGTGATGGCGTCCCCGACACCAGGACAAAGGCTGAGGGATAAGGGGAGAAAATTATGCTAAAAAACCCAACCAACCAACAAAAAAAACCCAAAACCCAAACCCAAACAATCCCTACTAACTGTATTGGTAATCTGTTTAGCGTGATCTTACGCGTGCTCAACTAGTTTTGGCTGTGTAGTTGTGTTTAGTTGAATAACTGTTTTTTTGGGGGGAAGGACAAATCACAGCTCACCAGCAGCAACTTGCTCAGAAGCCTTGTGAGCTTGCTTGGATCAATAGGAAATTAGAAGTTAAAACTGTTCCCAAAAATATACTGTAGGCATCTCGGCCCGCGTCCGGTCCCTTCTTTTCCTCAGCATGGCCAGTTCCTGCCTGTCAGAAGGAAGGGTTAGTCCCTGCCCCACACTAGCCTGAGGCCTTTTGGGAAAATCACAGGAGTTATTTCTGGGCTGAACCCCAAATGCCTGTGGTTTGTTACAAACTCCTGTTTAGTTCCCCAGGTGCCCTTATCTGAGGAGCTGAAGCCAATTCACTCGGAGCAGATAAACTCAAATAGCAATAGTGTTATCTTAGTATTCAGGTGGACACGGACATTTCTCCTCCTGCTCTAGCCTAACTGAGAACTCTGTTTGACATGTTCTCAGATCCAGAGGAAGTCATGGACCTAGTGGAAGTAGCAGAATCTCACTTGCTTACTCCATTAGATATGCATAAACTGGGATCCAGATGCCCACCCCGGCTGTAGCTTGGAGTCCCCGCTGGGGCAAGACTTGGGTGTACAGTGCGCCTTCCCCACAGGGAGTTCCAAGGGGGAAAAAATCTTAGGTGTAAGTCTCTGTGTACCCTGCGGGTCCAGAAGATCTCCCCAGGGGCTAGGGGTGGCTGTTGACAGCCCTTGGGAATGGCAGACCGGCCATCAACACTGCGAGTGTGTGCTTGTGATGGTGTGTAAACTCACAGTAGGTCTTCACGTCTATTCTCGAGTAGATGTTTGAGCAGAAGTAGGAAGCATCATCCCTCTTGTCTCACGTACACGTGTAAGACTCACAAACACAGACTGTTTGGTACTGACAGTTTTTCTGCTGTTGCCCTTGAAGCTATAGGGTTGTTCATAACCAGGATCTCAGAGTCCTGGTCTGCTGCAGCACTTGCTTAAATAATCTGTTGTTTCTTCCTTGGAGCTTGCAACAAGCTTGGAATTTAGCAATGGTTTGAAAGGTGAAATACTGCATATTTTCAATGGACACTTGAATGTAGCTGAGCTCAATCTGACATATGCTTCAGTGCAATCCATTCATGATGGTCAAAATGCTATAATAATAAAATGGAGAAAAAGGTGGCTAATAGCTAAAACTCTAGAAGTTCATAGTTGGTACCCAAATTCATAGAGCAAAGAGACAAAGTCCCTGGAGTGGGTTCTTCCTCCCATGGAGGTAGCAGGTGCCATTTCCGCATGCTCCTCTGGAGACACCACTCCTTGAATTTTAGATGAGCGAAACAACTGATTCCTCTTCATCAAAAGAGAAGAGGCAGAAAAGCAGCCATAGGGCCACCCCGCAGCCTTCGCCTTGGCTCCTGATGCTTGCCAAGCACAGAGACAGGAAGGTCGGGTGCTCTGCCTTTGCTCCAGACAAACGTGGTGAGCAGGGCTGCCTTCACACAAGAGCTGTGCCAGGACTCCCCCAGGACCAGAGTGCCTTTATTTTATTTTTGTCCCACATTGTGAACTGCGGCGTAAAAGTTATACCCTGGGCTCAATCTGCATACTTCAAACAGCCAATATCCCCACTGCTTTGCCAGGGAGGATTATACATTTTTCACGAAGTGAGCAAGTATGCTTTCAGAGCAAAGTATTTCCATGGCTACAGATCCTTCTCGTGCAGTGGAATGGCTTATGCAACTCAGCTAGCAGACAGCTAATAAAACGAGAGGAAGTAATTAGATGAAAGGATGGCTGGGTGTTTGATGTCAAATTTCTGTCTTTCACCTGAGACCTTTGGGAACCGTCTCAGGTGGCCAGAGGTGCTGTCAAAGTTTGTATTTTGCATGAAGATTACGCTCTATTTTTGGTCCTGTGGGTTTGCTGCTGCGTTGTGCCCAGGAGTGGTCCTTGTACGGTTCTGTAGTTGCAGTTAGTCCGTGTGCTGTTGGGCATTCCTACCTCACATGTAAGAAATCTTACCTGTGGTGCAAGCAAAAAGTTTGACTTGTGTTGCTGGTACATGTATGAAACTATAAAATCACAGAGAATCTGAGCAACGCTAAACACCAGAAGAGGTTCATCTCCTTGTGTAATACTTTAGCAACGTGAAGCACTGGAATTAAGATCTCCCTGGTATTAAATAGAAGATGATGGTGCAGGGAATATTTGGCAGATGGTTTTTGCCTGTAGGGCCTGTCCTCTTGATGCCTAGGCTTTCATATTTTTTTCTGAGATATGGATCATGAGGGACATAAAATTTCCTCTTCTCTACTTAAGCTAAAATGTAGTTTATTAACGGTTATGTATACGAGTTCAATATAAAGGACTATGAGAATGTAAGTGGATGATAATGTATTTTTTTAAGTGCCAAATTGTTGTTGTTCTTGATATATCTTTGATCATGTAGCCACACAGA
Source organism: Gallinago undulata (assembly GCA_026546715.1). Taxonomy (NCBI): domain Eukaryota; kingdom Metazoa; phylum Chordata; class Aves; order Charadriiformes; family Scolopacidae; genus Gallinago; species Gallinago undulata. Next base: position 10,022,727 of record JAOTQQ010000023.1, read on the forward strand.
CTATGTGACTAGGAGGAAGCACTCAGAATTTCTGTACATCCTTAAAACCCTGTCAAATATTTTTAAATAGTTTTGATCATCTCTCTTAGAATTCTACTACTAGTTTTAAAATAAAATCCTGCTGTTGCAATGAACCTAGGATGTGTCTTCACTTAATGAGGTGAAGGCATTTCTTAAGGATTGGACATTATTGTGTCACGTATTTTTAACTTTAAGAATACTTGGCAAGCTAGAAAGAAATTTGCTGTTAATTGAAGGATGGCTTTAGTAAAGATAAAATGAAAGAATCCTTCTAATGATGTATGTATGAACCAAAACAGATGGTAAAGACATTTCACCAGCATCCTCTAAGTACTAGCGTGACAATATTAATTTAGGTGAAAGGACATGATTAGTACCCTTTGACTTTTTTTGTAACGGCTGAATTTAATGTACCCTATTTATATGACTGTGAAGAGCTTCCAGTCATATTGTAATGATTTCTAAGGGCCAATTTGAAAGAGATTGCACTACGAGTGTCAAGTTGACAAGCTCCCATCCTCTCCTTGATGTGAAGTGCTAAGTTCATGAAGATGTCAGTGTGTTGCCTTGCCAAGTCTCCCAGCTGGAGAGTAATACTGCATAATAGCCATGAGATTTCAAATCCAGCCTTATCAGTTCAAGCATTGCAGCATTTCACAGGGAAAACTATGGCACAAGTGAGTAATTTTCGGATAAGTTACTTTCAGTGGCGATGTCGGAATTGATTTCACATTGAGATGCATTGCTGGGCAGATGTACAAAATTCACGCTTGCTCTTTCAAGTCAATTAATGTTCCTGGTAACGTTCAGTGGAAGCTTTGCCTGGGTTGGTAAAAAATCATGAACTCAAGGCAACTTCAGGCTGTTTCAGGAGCTGTGCGTCCATTATCGCGTATGAATAGCATACCTGTCTACATCTCAGTACTAATGGTCTGGTTTTCTCACAACATTAGTCTTAGCTGTGATCAGCAGGGGTTATCTGAATTGGAGCCTCCTTGGTTAAAATGAGTGAAGAAAGATGGGCCAAGGGGTGACATACTTCAGAAGTTCTTGCTATTTGGTCTGAAAATGCCTCTTCTCTTCTCAGTCTGAATAACAGAGAGTCTGAGTCAGGGCACGTTCTCAAGTCAAGGAACATCATAGAACTCAGTCCTTCACCCTGTCGACAGCCCCTGAATTTAGAGAGACAGTAAGGAAGTGACAGTTGAAAAGGTGTGGAGCTGATGTGATCGGGTTTATTTGTGATTGGATATGTTTAATTTGTATGGTTGCTTTTGAGGTGCATTCTGAAGTTGTGTTGAGAGCACCCGTCCATCTGGCTGGGAGCCCTCGCCCTCTTAATAGCACTTCTATACACCTAATGAATCAGTCAGTCAATACCAGCTTAAAGAGCCGTCCTTCTGAATGCTAGCCAGTTTTTTTGATGTCACAGTGTTGTTGATTTTTTTTTTTTCTGTATAAAATTGTTACCCACATTTTAATTTGTACTTGCTAAAATACTTATTCTTTTGAAGTGCATACCTTACAATAGACAGCTTGAAAGCTGCCACCAGGCTTACCTCTTACGGAGATCCTGCCTGCTAAGTGGAAGAAATTGTCCAGCTTCTCAGTGCCAATAATAAGGCAATGCCCCTTTTTTTTCTCTACCTGCAAATGCAGATAACCTAAGTCCTGAGTGGGACTCTTGTTCTCCCTTTGGTGGTGGCCATAAAACATTTGAGCTTTCCATGTCATATTTGCCATGTCTAGAAAAGAGACTTTGACTACTGCAGTGTAGTTATCTCGTCCTCTATGCAAAAAAGAACATATCAGTGGCTTTTTTCATGCTCATTAGGCCAACTTGAGTCATCCTCACAACTCCCAGGGCTAGCCTGTGATCCAAAGGCTCTTGTCTCTCAATGAGAGTGAAGGAGAGAGCCCAGCACCCACCAACATCCTTGTGGTCCTTTTGAGAACTCATTAAAAAACTTCTACCCAGCTCCCGGTCCTGTCTTTGGGGACCTTGAGGGAGAAAGGTGGGGATTCTTCTGATTAGGTAGTGTCCTGTGAGCCAGTGAATACTCTCTTACTCTTCTCTTGAATTCCCACGTTTTGGCTTCTTGCTTTCTCCGGTGCATCCAGCACAAACCAGCTGCACCACTGAAGGGACCCTCGGAAACCACGGTACCTGATTGCCCTTCAGTCTTGAGTGAATGCATCTTTGCAATGTGTCTGGGAGGTAGAGTGTAGTGCTAGTCCCACCACGAGGGTCTAAAGCGTGATGCTCAGGTCTTTGGTGCCTAAAGAATCGGTGTCCACAGTCTTCCATGTAGCAGCACTCCTTGTGTATTGGAAAGATGTTTGATTAGTAAGAAGTCCTTCTGCTAAAATTGTGGGTTAACTATGAATACCAAAATGCTTGAGAAGTTGGCTGAGGACTTTGCTGGAGCTCTGAGATGCCTGGGACATTCAAATGTAAAGCTTTATACTTTAACCAACAGACCATCGTGGGTATAGAAAGGAACTTACTCTGCTTCAGGCCATTGCAGTAGGAATATCTATTCTTAACTTCAGAAACGCACCATGAGGTTTCCTTTTATAAGCTTTCCCCCTCGCTCTGGTCCAGTCTGTCTCTGTGTAGCTTCTGGACTTTTGCTGGAGCACACAGAACGGGTAATATATGCTCTTTGACACAACTCCAGTAACACATTGAAGATTCTTGTCTAATTTGCTGGAGAGGTGTTAAAAACAGGAATAAGTGTGAAGCAATTAAGCAAAATGCATGATTACTTGTCCTCACACAGACCTCGAATTAAAGTACTGAACATTATTTCACTTGAATGTGTTTCCCTCGGTTTATTTGTTAAACACACCATGGGAATAAATCTGATAAGCTGTACTTGGGGTTGGTGAGTTATGAAAATGGAAGTTTCATTGCTGTCTTGGTCCCAGAAGACAGTGTCTTTATTACCTTTTTAGTTCAGATTCTGGGCATAATATTATGTTTAAAACCATAGATCAAGCAGGAAGGCAGTAAGTTTCATGTAAAGCGTGCTACTTTTAAAAGATACAGCAAGCCGAACTGCTTTTCTTCATATGGGTATGAAAGCCCATTAGAAAAATTGGAATGATTCCCTTTCTGTGCATTAAACCCTTGCTGCACCTTGTTATGATACTCCGTGCCAGAAGACTCACATTTATGCCACCTATAAGTTTTCTAAACCACCTGCATTAAAGTAGTTGTGCTAACCAACATATACACGGTCTCGATCTTTATGGACTCGTTAGGAGCAGCGCCCGGGGTGACAGGGAGAAGCCCATTAGCCACCACGTAAGCTGGACTGATGAATGCTGTCCTCCCCAAAATCACCCCGCCGTGGAGCCATCAGAAGAGCACCAGATGAATACACACACACACAATCCCTCTACGCCTCGCGAGGCATTGACTTCCTAATGGAAACAGTTTTTAACGCCAGCAAAGGCTAATCCGTACCTTACGTACTTGGGAAAAATCAATCAATAAACACGCCTGTGACAATGGGATTTTTGACAAGAAGCACTGTGAAATCTTATTTACCTCCTCTGCACAGCCAGCAAATATGCACCAGGGAACCTCTTACTTCTGATGTAGACGTATAACTTAAATAATGCTCAAATGACTGGTGCAGGCATTGGCTACAGAGGATAAAAAGAAAAGCTGGATTAGCTAAAAATAGTTGTATTAAAAATCAACGTATTTTCTTCCTTGAGAAGGGGGGGGGGAACCCAACTCTAATCTTGGACTAGAAGACTACAGGTAGAAAAGTTCAGGTCTTGCCCTTATCATTTTTGAAAGACACTTTTCTAGTTCAAAGGGGCTTTGGTTTAGCTTCAGGGGAAATATCAAGGATTATAATTGGAAGATTTTTCTAGGTTTTCCTAGCTGGATTTCAGAAATATGGTATGTACTTAACAAAACCCTCCACACAAAAAAGAACAGAGCAACTTTGAACTAAACCTCTCATTCCTTCTGCTGCCATGCAGTCTATACTGTCACCCTGTGTTTTCCCTGAGAGGAAGGAGTATGGAACAAGGGATGAAAGGTATCGGAAAAAAGGAGAAGTGCAAGATTAAAAATAAATCAAAAAAAGGAAGGCATGTTGAGAGAGGTGGATTTATGCCAGCTCTTAAATTTTCCTCTTAAATGGGTACATCTGGAAAGATTTGTCTGTACATAATGGAATATTTCAGAAATTAATCGCAACACAGTTAATTAGAAAGGTTTGTGGTGGAGCTCATAAGAGGGTGGACACCAGGAACAGCTAATTTTAATGGTCTGTGCTGTGCTCTGACCCTCTTCTCGCTGAAATCCCAGCAAATGAACTGCTGGCCCTACGGAAATCAGGGGAGCAGCGTGGCTGACTGGGTGGAGGTGAGAGGGTTTCACCCCGAGTGTTTTTTGTGTATGTTTTCAGTTTGAGGTGGGGGGCTGCTGACCTATTTTGCCTTTTTCTTGAGAAAATTGTACTTTTTCCTGCTTTTGCCTTTTCTTGGTGTGTGCTTTGTATCGCACATATTCTGATTAAGCATAGTCTTGTGGGTGCTGGTGCATTAAATATTGAGAAGGAAACCCTTCAGCAGTTACCTAGTTTAAAGCATATTAAAACAATAAAGAACACACCTTCTTTGTATAATTCCCTGAGCCAGATGCTTGTGTTTGTAAACAAACCAAGCTTTTTAAACAAATGGTTTAGCTTGCAGTAAATTAATCACTTTGCAATTATTTAGAATAAGAAATGTTTGTGTTTATATATTTTAAGAGCTCTAATCAAGAAGAGTCTTAGTATTTGTGTAAACTATTTCTGCATTGCAACATAATTGAAGACACACGAGTCACTATAGTCTTTCACTAATGCCTGAGAAGGTTGATAACTGCTACAAATGATGAGCCAGAACCACTTGTTCAGACTTTACTAGGCAGTAGGAAAGTTTTTTTTCTTGGCTATATTTTTATCATGTCTACTGTTTGTGATTAGAGACCAACGTTGCGTGATCCAAGGCTGAAAGCCTTTCTGAGCCCTCAGGAACGAGGGGAGCAACCACCCAGGTTAACTGGGCAGGGTACAGCAGCCCACCATTTCTGTGAAAACACCTGGCTAAGGTGGTGTTCCTTCCGCTGAAAATGGGTTAGCATTTTAACCATAAAAATCTTAATTTTGACGTAGTATCCTGGATTGCCTGACAGTTTGGCTCCAACTTTCTGTTCTTCTGTGGGACCACTTAATGTCAAAAGCTTGTGGAACATCAGGATCTCGGCGTTCAGTAGGGTTTTGGTGCTGACATCCATAAACAAGCAGCCTCTGTGTTTGAGGAGCGGTTCATGCAGTGATTAAAAAGGCTAGTGAGAGTTAGGGCGTGTGGGTGTTTTATTCCTTGCTCTGTCACTGGTCTGGTATTTGCTTAAGATGCAGAGTGGCTTGTTGACAAGGCTCATGATGTTTGATGTTTTATTCTGAAAGTGCAGGTTCCTGCAATCACTTTACAGGGTATCTCAGCTTGCTGTTGTTAACAAGAGAAGTAAAAAGAAAAAAAAGTCAGTTTCTGTCCAACTCACTGAGAAGAATTAGAAATGTAATCTATGAATTTTTAATTTTTTTTACAGATTATTTAAATATATCAAAATAGTTGTTTCTAGGGCCAAAACCAGTACTAGATCCAAACGTGACTCCTGCATGTTATCAAAAACTGGGTTCTGGTTTATGCTCAGATGTTTCTGTACTAACTAAATCCAACATAGTTTTTGGTTTTATCTTCCTTTGCTTTGGGAAGTGTTCTCTTACAGGCTCTTAGCAATATTCTGAATATTAAAGCTTTGGTAACAATAGAAGTCTTCATGTTGACAATGCTGACTTTCTCAGAGAAAGCTTATTTCTAGACACTACCTTCATTCTCCTTTTCCTTCCCTCTGGGATTTGAAAATGTTTTTTGTTTCTTCCAAGACCGTGGAGAAAGATCTCAAGGTTGGTCTGTGGTACTGCTTTCCCAGCGAGAACTACCAGGAGTCAGTGTTTCTGTTCTTCAGGTTACAACACGCAATGGTCACTTGCGTGCTGTGACCAGTGTCTAGAATTATGGGGTTCTGGTTTGGAGGGAAAAACCGGGACAGAACTGGTGTACATAAAATGGTAAAAACAATGGATGGATGCTGTATAATATGATTATACTGGAAGTCATTACGGGGCTGTGACTCACCATTGCTGGCCTTTGTATCGTATGTACCTTCCAGGATCATGAAGTCAATGACCAGAGTGGTTTTTCTTCTCCTCGGGGTTTTATGGACTATAATCTTCTTCTTGTATGCTTGTTCTAAACAGTTAGTAAAGACTCCAGTGAAATCTGAGGCTGTGACCACTTGCTCTTTACTCTCATCACCATCATACCAGTAATTCCTGATGAATGGAGAATGGTGGACGGGTGGTGTCTAACCAATTAATGTAGGTGTAACTGTTGGTGTCATGGTGATCTAAGGCTGTCTGTAACGAAAGAAATGGCTCATTATGAAATAATGTGTCATAAATCTAGGTAGAAGTTAAATATTTTTTAGCAAAAAAGCAAAACCAAACCAAACCCCTATCTCTAATGATGACCAATGCTTAGGTCTGGTTATCTCCCAGGAGAACATCCTAAGTCCTGAATTATGTTCCACCTTTACATCAGCAAGGGGTGACTGTGGGGGGGGAAAGGGCTGATTCCACCACAATAGCAAGAAAAATGCACCCTTATGGGAGGGACAACTTTAAATCCCCCTCAGACCAAGGAGGGGACCAACCATGGGATGTTCTTCAGCCCTTCCATACAGCCTGTGATGGAGGCAATGTCTTCTCTGCTAATGGTCATGTATTTGAAGAGAACTGTTAGGTGTGTTTTTTTGCAGAGCCCCCAAGAGCAGGCACGCAGGGAGCCTGGCCGTTCCTGGGCCGTGGGGGATGGGGGCAGGACATTTCTTTTTTTCTTGAAGCCATGCAGAACTGAGTTTTCGCAGCTCGTTTCCATTCTGAGGTTTTTCTGGATACATGCCTGGAGACACTGAATGCAAAACCATCATATAGTTAGTTACCTGTGGCCTTTGCTATTTACAGGTTTATGCAGGAGCTGGTGAGGGGTTCAGGCCATCCTCAAAATGATTAGATAGTGTGAAAAAGTTAGGTGGGTTCTGAAACATTATTTTTAGCTATTGTCATCGATTATGCTGTAGAACCTGATTCTCTTTCCTGCTATACCCCTTCATCTCCCAGGTAAATGCAGGCTGTCTGTGGGGCTGGAGTTGTGCAGAGACTTCCATGGGCTCTTTGAGTTCAGGTTGTGATTATAGATATGTCTGAGTCCAAGTAATTATTCATCTTTGCATGAGAAGGTAGGGAAGATCGGAGAGAGGGAGTGCATTTGATAGAATTAAGGGGAACAAAAGGGCAGCTTTGATATCGTGGCTTTTGACAAGGAGAGGAACTAAAGAGAATTATGGTGACCTGAAGTTGCCACACAGTCTGCTTTAACTCAGACTTTGTTTGGCAGACTGGAAGGGAAAAAAAAATCAATATTCTATTCTAGATGGCAAATGTTATATGGTTTTGTCTTACCCATTATTTCTAAGACACAGAATCAGCATCTAACAGTGCAACCTTTGTCTTGAAATCAGATGTTTCGGAGGAAAGTTCATCCCTTGTGGAGAAAAAGGGGAAAATGTAATTTCCCTTCTAGTTTCCTATTATTGCTCACCTCTCCCTTCCCTTCCAGGATCTGAAAGATTCCACTCCTATAAGAATCACTTTTACTGCTTCACTTAATTTGCCGTGTGACTGTAATCTTCTCTGACTTTTTCCATAATCGTTCTATCAGAGAGGATGGCTCTTGCCCCCTCCCAGGACTTCACTGGGGAGGGCAGGTGGGAGGACCAGCAAAGGTTGAGCTGACTGCAGGACTGATGGATCTTGCAGTTGACGGTGGGAGGCTTTTTTCCTCCTTTGCAATAACATTTGCTGCTAGTGGAACTGTCAGCAAAGTGGGAAAAAGCAATTAATATTTTTGCCTCTGTCTTTCACAAAATCCTTACTTTCTGCAAGCAAAGCTTTTGAAGGAAATCATTGTTCACCTTGAGAAATTATAAGAGAGAAAAGAACCGTAAGAACTTTCTATGTGTCCTTTGCTCATTAGCAATGACAGACTGTGGAGGAAAGATATCCCACAGCACAAGTTTTGTAAATACAATTGGAGTAAGATCTAATTTCAGGACAAATAAAATCAGAAGATGAAGCTAATTGGACATTTCTTTCAAAAGCTACTTTATCTTCAGCTTTGTCTTAACAAGTGCAGCTAAAAAATTTCAGTAGCCTGAAATTGTAACACAGGGAAAGAATTATTAGACGTTGTGTCAATTAGGCGGAATGCTTTTTAACTCAATATACCTGCCCCTTCTGCAGATTTTGCTTCGGAAGGTGGAACTCTGCCCCTGTGAGTGCCCCACTGGGGTCCCATTACCCATCCATGTGTTCTGGTAGGGGCAGACTAACGTGTTGCCAGCCAAAAGGGAAGCAGCACCATCGCCTCTGCTCTGGGCAGTCGGATCAAAGCAGGCGGGTTGATTTTCCCAAGGTGATGAGCTGCTCTGGCTCCCGTTGCAGCCCCGAGTTGCCTTTCCCTGGGGCACCAGGCATCCAAACAGAGAGGAGAGTGCTGCCCTCGGCGCACCCCTGTGCCGTCAGTCCTGGGAAGGGCTGTCTCTCCAGGGACTCGCTGGTCCAGAGTCTCCAGTTGGAGCTGGTGTCGTGCTTGTTGGGTGATCCTGGGCTCTCCCAGAACCTGGAGAAAATCACTCCATACGTGCAGTGCAAGACAGGTACGTGTAAATGCCTGGAGACCACAGCACACATACAACAAAAGTTGGTCCTCTACCCGAGAGTGTACAAGATTTCCCTTTGCAGCCTGATGGTGTGTGGGATTCTCACCACCAGCGTAGCAGCTCTCCCACTCCACTCTTCAGAAGTGAGTTGCCCACCTATGTCCTTTTGCAGTCCATAGGAATTATGCATCTAAATACCTCTGAGGTGAAAAGCTTTTAGAAAGTTACCAAGCTGTTTGGGGGGGAGGGGGGGATTTGTTTTAAATTTTCCTCTGCAATGGAATTGTGAAGAACAAAACTCACATTGATGTAACCAGAATTAGGGCTTTGTTCTTGTTCCTTAAAGCCTCCATCTCTACTGTATAAAAAAAAGTATAATTATTTAAAAGCAGGAAAAGCTTTCTGAAAACGTAGTTGTGTGTGTGTTGCTGAGAAATTCCTTGAAAATTTGTAGGAAATGGAGGCATGACAATGAATTGAGGAAGGACAGCTTGCCTTTTTCATCTGGCTCTAATCAAGACTCTGATCAGATTTTTTCATGAGTTCCTCAGGTGGTGGAACTTGCGAATTTTGAGGAAGAAAGCAGCACTGCAGGAGGGTTTAATCTGCATTTTCCTCTTGAGTTATTACCAGTTGGGACTATTCTTTGTGGTGCCTGCTACTTGCTTTGTGCCGTTCGATCGCAAACCTCCATTTGGCTGAAGCCGCTCGCCCTGTCCCATCCCTCCCAGACCCGGGGCTGTCGGTGATGTTGACTCCCTTGTGGTACCACTCAGCAGCAGGGCTTGGCGAGACTCCTGTTGCTTCTCTTCAGGCCACCCGTGGGAGCTGGGGCAGGAGGATGCTGCCTTGTGCCGGTGGCCGTATTGCTATACAGAAGAGCCGGGAGGGAGCATGGAAATAGTTAAAATTTGGAGAGGCTTGCTGGCAATGCAGGTTAGACCCTTGCTCAGGGCTGTGCTTACGAAGTTTCTGTCTAGTCTTTCCATTAGATGACAAAGCTCTTGTAGAATACCTGCTTTAATTGAATTAGGGACTTCTTCCTTGCCACGCTCCCTGCTGTAAAATCAGCAACTATATCAGTACACGCAAAACCATTGAAAGAGCGTTGTTTGCTCAATATTCCGTAGCATGTTTGGTTACATCTAGGGTTTTTATAGGCGTAGCTCAAAAGAAGCTACTGACTTCATTGAATTTTCATAGAATCATAGAATGGTTTGGGTTGGAAGGGACCTTAAAGGTTATCAAGTTCCAACCCCCTGCCCTGGGCAGGGACACCTCCCACCAGACCAGGTTGCTCCAAGCCCCATCCAGCCTGGC
>JAOTQQ010000023.1:10033021-10046138 GCA_026546715.1 Gallinago undulata
TCCAGGGATGGGGCAGCCACAGCTTCTCTGGGCAACCTCTTCCAGTGCCTCATCACCCTCACAGGAAAGAATTTCTTCCTGAGATCTCATCTAAATCTCCCGTCTTTCAGTTTGAAGCCATTATGCCTTGTCCTATGACTAGACCCCGAGTGAGTAAGGCACTTTCCTTGCCCAAGTAAGAAGGCTGAGGTTGTCTCTATGAATTGTGCAGAGAGATCGTGAGTTGCAGATGCATTTTCTTCTACTTCCACATTGTGTAAATTTGAACCTGAGACCTTCTGTGCACAAGGTGAGAATTTGCCTTATTTGTCACTCCACAATTCAGTTCTGTCATTTTCACCACTAATGGGATTTTGTGACCGAGTGACCTTGTTAATACAGCAATATGTTGCCTGCCATATTATCAGTGACGATGCTCCAAATAATAAAAGAGGGGGGGAAATGCCAGCGGAAAAAATAGGGAAAAAAATATGCTAGTTTCTTTCTATTCTTTTCCAGGAAAAGAAAAAAGCTTCCATTATCTTAAAAATAATATTACTTTAGAATCCTACTTAATGTGATGAAATAGTTAAAGCACTGCTCTTCTCTAGCACAATTTGACAAAATAGCTCTTTAAAGATCTTCTTGGGGGGGGGGAAGGAACATAAATATGAAGTAGATCCTTTCAACATAGCAAAGTCCATCATTAGACTGGGAGGACATTATGACACTGGTCACCAAGAGAAAAAGTTCTCTGAATTAACTTTATGATAAAATTGTGTTTTTTTCAGATATTTGTTATTTTCTTATGTTATATAGTTTAGCATCTTTTTCTATCTTAATGATAAATATTGCTCTTAATGGAAGTAATACCGAGTCTCACTATTTGGTGAATGTCAAGGTGACGTGCAGAGTACATAGTTAGGAGTGACCTGCTGAAGTTAGGAACTGAATAAATAAGAAAAGGGAGAATAAGTATAGGGAAATGAAGTGACAACCAGGACTCCCGAGTCCCTGCCCAGAGCTCCATTTAGCAGACCACACTGCCTCTTTGATTTATGACTAAAATCTCCAAGGAAAGTTTACGTTGCCGCCTGTCGGAAGGATGTATGAAATGAGATTGGAATCGCATTCATCACAGCTCCGTGCCTGGCACAGCAGAGGATCCATGGATCCGGGTAGGATTGTCTAGGCAGAACTGCAAAGAGGGACCTGAAAATTACTCTAATTAACGCTCTCTTGTAACAAGCCCTGAGCAATGTCTTCAGAAAGCCAACAGATCAATTCAAAGGCAGACATTTGAGGAAAGGAGGCAAGAGGCCTTATGGGATTAGTGGTCTGTGCGGGGGCATGCCAGTGTCAATGAGCAGGTCTCCACTGCTCAGTGAAGCATCGTGATGGAGCTGGAGTTTCCTCTGCTGAGCCTGCCTGTTGGCACAGGGCAGTGTCTTTCTGAGGTGCTGCCTCCCATCAAAGAGCAGGAGAGCTGCGCTGACAGTGAGCACAGTGTGAGCAAACACGGAGCTGGCGCAGGACTCTGGGCTGTGCTGCCTCTGGCACTGTGGACACGTCCATGGAAAATCATGTTGTCACCCCACGAAGTAGTTCTTTCTGTTGGATTCAAAATCCTCTGTAGTGCCAGCCCCATTTTTTCTTTTTTCTTTTGGCTCACGGAGACGTTGTGTATTCTGAGACAAGAAGGGGATGTACCAAGGTTTTATACATTTCTGGGCATTTAGAAAAGCACATGAGTTCAAACATTTGAATCCTACTTAAATTCCTGCCTGGAGTGAAAATATCCTCCCCAGTTGGTTCACCTGGAATTTTTTTGTCGGATGCAGTACTTAGAGCTGTTTACACATAATTAGCAAGAATTCGAGGAAGGAAGAAGCATGTGTAGTATTTATTACTGGGTCATCTTCTACATATGTCATTTAGATACAATACATCACTAAATATGTTGTTACAATTAAGAGTTGTTTAGATGTGGTGCTGGGGGATATGATGTTGGGGAGAACTTTGTCGAGTAAGGTTGATGGTTGGACTTGATGATCCCACGGGTCTTTTCCAACCTGAATGATTCTATTATTCTATAAGCTTTCAGTTTTTATTTAGGAATTCATAACAAACTATAATGAACTGATCAGTATCTACAAGCCTCCTAGACAGCTATTAAAAATAATAGCTAAACAAGTAACCGTCAACCAGTTTTTGATATGTCCTTACTAGATTAAGTATCCATTGCCTGGAAGAGCAAATGGTCTGTAAGGAAGTAGTAGAACACGTTGCCTAGAGAGGCTGTGGAGGCTCCATCCTTGAAGATGTTCAAAACCCAGCAGCCCTGAGCTTTAGCTGGCCTTGGTCTGAGCAGGAAGGTGGAGTAGATGATTTCCAGAAATGGATATTTCTCAATTGTTAACTGATTTTGTAATTTTTGAGTATTCTTCAATAATTCATCTTCCATGGAAAATGGCAGAATAAAAATAACTCAACATATAGGTTGCTTCCTAGAGCAGGTCCCAGTCTTATGAGATACGTTTAAATTTAGGCATGCAAGTTGCGTAGCCCATAAAGTAGGCCTGGCACTTGAGGTAAACAGGGTGCTATTATAATTGAATCTAACTTATTTAATTGCTTTGTTGAAACCCAAAAAAGAAAATAAGGACTTCCTCATAGAAAACGTACAAAATTTCCCCAAGTAAAATATGTTTATTAAGCGTTGCTTGAATATTATATTTAAGTAAGTCTCAGATTAAATTTATGCAGAGGCTACTATAACATTGCTAATCTTTTGAGTTTTTACTAAAAAGAAAAATGGAGAAGAAAAAAATCTAATTGGCCTTTAGCTGTCAGTTTTCATCAGCCTGAATTGCTGGGTTCCCATAAACAGGATTTAGGAATCAGTCTTTACAGGTTAAGTCTTAACTAAAATCTGGACTACATGGGCTCTTGTTGGTGGGTGGTTTGTTATTTCTTTCTTTCTTTTTTCTAAGTTAAAGTAGTTCATGACAAACAACTTAGTTTGCCAGTCATCGTTTGGGCCAAGGCTCGGTATCAAAGAGGGTTGGTTAACACACAGGGCCTGCCGAGTCTGCATCTGTCTTAGCAGACAGCTCGAATCCTTCATGGTCCACTGACTTTACCTTTATGAGTTCTTTTGATTGGTAATTGAGAGAATAAATCTTTGAAGAACTTACATAAATGCAAACAAGAAACCCCATTAAGATTCAAACGGTGAAGTGCCTACTGGCATATTTTATATAGTACCTTTTCAGTCTTTCTACCATTTAAATTCATTTTACCAGACAAAGATTTGAGATTGGCATTCAGTTATAGATTTTGTTTTCTTCTGCAATGTCAGCTGCACCCTCTATATTTTAACTTTTAATACCAGCACAGTAAGTGAACTGTTCCCAGAGCTGGATTGCTCTGAAGCACTTTTGCAGTATTGCAGATGCAGAGCTAAATAAAAAATTCAGTATATTGGAGAACTTTGTCCTCCTTGGCCCTATCCAAGTTAAACAGACGAGGCCTTCTTTGTAGTAAATTTTAGTCCTTACATTGAGTATAGGACTAGTTAGTGGTAGACTACTAGTTCTCTTGCTAATGATGAAGCAGAAGGAATGAGCTCTGACTTGGGGTAGAGGAGCCAGCTCTGGGCAAGACTTTCCATAAAGCAGAAAGCAAACTGGGAGCACTTGCATCTGCTACCTACCTGCTGGGAGTTTATCGGCCCGATAAACATGGGCTGCCTTCTTTTCGCTTGCTTTTCAGCCCAGTCACCACTAGATCCTGGGGGAAAAGTAACTCCACAAAGGGGAGAATGCAACTGAAAGCCTTAAAAGTCATTTTGATGATTTTGAAGGACAAACTTTTCTCTGAGGTCCCTAGTATACAGCTCAGCCCCCATAGATTTGCTTTCTGGTAGGAAGAATTATTTCAACATGGTTTGTTGGCTTGAACCTACCGTCATGCAGAGGATGATAAAGCTTTGACCTCAGTAAATTTGCAGACCTCTTGGATTTGTGATGCTCTAGTTATCAATCTAAAATTCCTCCTCTTACATGTGGCTGCATAAGGTGAGTACGATCACATACAAAAGGGGAAAAGTGATCATTTTTAGTGAAATAATTTTGAGGGATTTATCAAAAAACTCCGGCCCATTGCATTGTTTAAATATTAACGTCACAGTTATAAAAGCACTGCTGTAGCAATGTACCCGCGATAGTGCACTATTCAAACTTCTGTGTCGCTGGAGATACTACTTAGGGTAGACAAAAGCATAATTTTCCAACAGATACCCTGCTAGCCCTGTGGGGTTGTGGCTGTAAAACTTGCAAAAACTGCATATTGGCTTTGCAAAAAGACAATTTCTGTTTATTCAAGCTAATTTACTCAGTGACTGTTCTCTAATACAAAAGGTTAGATACGACTACTGTAGAAACAGCCATGTTTGTGCCATATAATTCATTGTGCCCTGTCTTTGATATTGAATAGGTCATAACCTGTTTGTAGGGCAGGTGAAATACGAGTATCAGGTCTTATTTTTATCTGCTGACACTGTAGGTAGCGTTAGACAATATTCAAATGCAGCCCCTGTGGAAAGACTGTTGTTTCCAAACCTAACCTCTAAAAAAAAAAATCAGAGCTAAAACTTGAAAGGGGATATACTGTCCTGTTTCGGTGCACAAAACCCAGGCATTGACCAGAGACTTGTCATGATAAATGCTTCAGTAACTGGATAAACAATAATTGAGTAGGAACTCTTAAATTCTTTTTGCAAGAACCTATGATGAGTTTCAAGATCTCAAGTTCAGTGCCTTGTAAATTAAAATCCAGGAGAGGAAAGTCCTGGCTTGAATAACCCATAGTATTTTGTGAAACCAGAGGGATCTTTCCATTGATATAGGCCTGTGCAGAAACAAGGACATGGAATTACTTTTATTTCTGAGCTTTTTGTGGAATTTGCTACTCATGAAGATATCAGGCTGGTAGTGCAAAGACCAAAAGGTTTTGTCTGGCCAAATACAGCTTATGTAGCAGTAGTGTGAATTTTGCTGTCCTGCCACATCAACGTCTGCTGCTCTGCACGAGGAGGGAGAGCATCAGGGGTGTTTGCAGGATGCGACCTGGCTGTCAGCCTGATACTACATGTCCTCTTAGTGACAAAAGCTGGTAGGGCTTTGGTCAAATGGAATTGACTTGAAGGAGAAGGTCATCCCAAATCCTAAATATTGCAAAAACTCGTTAACTCCTAGTGTAAATAAGTCAAACCTTTGATCCAGTCCTCTGTGTCAGTGACTTTCACTTCAAATGAATGCTACATTTGGCTTATTTAAACTTTTCTCATCTTTTCCTTATGTTGGAGTCCTCTTCTGTCTCGTATGTCATACTTCTTCCAAGCAATAAGAGATATTTGAGGACTTCTAGGAAGGAAAAATCAGACCACGTCTGGGGTATATCCCTGCTGTTAATTTAGCTGCCCACATTGACAGTAGTCATAAGACAAGATGACCTAGCACAGGTCCTTCTTCCAGTAGTCTTAGGTCATCTCCAGTGCTTTGTGCCCAGAGAGTGGCTCTGAATCCAAAACTCACCCAGAGCCCAGAGAAAGGCACACAGCCCCTGGAGTGGGTCCAGAGAAGGGCAACAGAGCTGGCAAGGGGTCTGGAGAATAAGTCTTATGAGGAGAGGCTGAGGGAGCTGGGGTTGTCCAGCCTAGAGGAGGCTGAGGGGAGACCTTAATGCTCTCTCCAGCTCCCTGAAAGGAGGGTGTAGTGAGGTAGGGATTGGTCTCTTCTCTTAAGTCACAGGTGATGGGACAAGAGGAAGTGGCCTCAAGTTGCATCAGGGGAGGTTCAGATTGGATATTAGGAAAAAATTTCACACTGAAATGGGTAATTAAGCATTGGAATGGGCTGCCCAGGGAAGCGATTCAGGCACCATCCCTGGAGGTATTTTAAAGATGGGTTGACATAGTGCTTAGTAACATGGTTTAGTGATGGCTTTTTATCAGTTAGGTTGATGGTTGGACTAGATGATCTTCAAGGTCCCTTTCAACCAAGAAAATTCTATGATTCTGTGCAACCCTCCACCCTGGAGCCTATTTCACTGCATCTGCAGCAAGAATTTGGAGTCAGTAATGACACCATGAGATGAAACTCATCGCAAAACTGTGGTGGCGTTCTTAATGGGAGCTTTAGTGCAGTCTTGGTGACCTTTATGTCAAACTTCCCAGGACTCTATGACAGTTGCAAAAAACATTTGCCTGAAGAAGGTCTTTTTGTAAAGCACTAGTTTTAGCAATATTTAACATGATAGATTTTATTTTTTTAATAATCAGTATTATTATTTCAGTTTGCCTAATCTCTGTATCTGTCCTGATCTCATATTCCCATCATCTTTCACTTTTTTTCTTCCTCTCCAGACTGAGCTTTTCCCTGTTCTTCTGTCTCTACCATACGACTTCTCCTTGCTGTCATTCCTGTTTCCCCTGGAAATGCTGTGCAGCTTCACTATCTCTTTCTTCTCCATTAGACACAATGGAGTGCCTTACCATCCGCCACGCCAAGCGCTCCCATGTGCTGCTGTCTGGAAGTGACATGGGTGATTCAGGGTGCTTTTTTCTTTTCTTAATTTGTAGCAGCATTCCCTAACAGAGGCAGCTATAATGGCTCTTCTGTATTCGATTCCTTTTTAATCAGGGCAGTTACGCTGGCAGTCTTTGTTCTGCACAGACATGTATGTGCAGATAAGGCAATACGTTTCCCACGTCTCCAGATTGTCATTAGAGACGTGACAGCTTCGCAGTACCTGTTCCCACTCTCTCCATCCAGGGAATGAGAAGAGCAGCAGCTTTTTACTGTAGGGCAATACTCACGTCCGTGTATAGCTATGATAACGGGGGGCAGATATCACCAGCTTTAGGTGCCTTTGCCATTTGAGGTGTAAAACTAGTCAGAGTAAACTTAATTCTTAACATTATTCCAGCCCACCTGTTCTTAAACTCTTAAATCCTAGGACATTGGCAAAGTTTGCCTTGTACCGTGCTTAGAATTCAGTAATTTGGCTGATTCTGGGATGGAAGGGGGGAAAAATGAGCCGGGTCCTTGAGTTATCTGTGTCCACGCCCTGCTCGAGAGGTGGTGATGGCTGGATTGCAGCTCTCGGTGGTTTTCTGAGCAGAGAAGAAAAACGGAGGGCTGGAAATTCAGCTTGGACCCGCTGTTCCCTGCCTGCCGCACACAGTCTGTCGCGTGTGCCCGACCTGTCCGCCGGCACAATCCATCTTAGCCTGAACACCCCGTCCCCAGTGACGTACCGGCAGCACTTTGGGCGCTGTGGCTTCAGGCACATGCAGACTTGGACAGGTGTCACCGCAGCGATTATACTTGGCCAACATGTTGAGCTTTCTTTAATTTAATTTAATTTTTAATGGAGCTTGACATATTGCCAAAGTATAATCAATGCAGTGACATCTGCCTGAGCCCTGGCTCCGCAGGTTCTGTCTAGCTCTAGGTCTTATTCCCAACCTTCATTTAGCTAACTAATATGCATATTTAATGATGTGCACACAGTTTCTTGATCACGGAATGCAGTATCATGTCTGGCTGGAATGATTTCAAGCTGTTATTGCCTTGTTTCTGTCTCAGGCGTGGTCCAAGACTCTCTATTGCTGCATGTTAACTTCTCTCTGGCCCCAGTCTCGAGAAAAACCATTAATATTTTTATTTACAAGTGTAAATGAAACATTTCTAGAAGAAATAACATAACAGATTAAAGCTGTCATATTCTATAACCTTCTCCATGTCAGGTACATATTTTCCCTTTCCTTTAAGATCACCAATTATGCTGTCTGGAAGGTGAGAATAGATTTTTGTCTTGTTGTTAACGTTATTTTTTTTGTCTTTCATATTAAATGAGATATTAGGTCCAACAGATACATATTAAGTGTTGTGTGGAATTTTCCAGGCGCCTTTTCCCCCCATCCCTCGATAATTGCTACAACAGCTGAGGCCATGGGAATAGTTTCCCTGAAGTGCATTTAACAATACCAACAGACATTGCCTGCTTAGTTCCCTGACAATTTCTTTTATTCTTTAATAATGATTTCTTTTCATTTAACACCTTAATGAAAACTAATGTAGGAGATAAAACTTTAAATTGAAGTAAAAGTGCTTCTATACTATAATTGGCATTGACCTTACCAATTAAATGTAATAAGAATTAAAATTTTATGTATTTTTAATTGTACCTTTAATAAGTGAAGAATATAGCTTGTCTGTTAAATATACAAGGATTTGTTTAGTTATTGGATTAAGTCCTTAATTTTATGGAATTCAATTACCAGCACGGGGAGAGAGACCATATTATAGCCCAAAAAAAAGAAAATACAAAGATTATTTCTTAACCATTTTCCTTTTAATAAGGAAAACTCCAATCATAAAAATATTTGTCAGCTTAAAATTGTTAGTTATCCCCTTCAGTTAAAAGCATGTGGAGGAATTATATATCTTCTAGGCAGCATGTGTAGGTAAACCATTTTAGTTCTCTCTGGCGTTCAGCATAAACCCCTTGTGTGTAACTGGAAAGAGTTCATTTCTGATGTTCCTGATGGAGGTCGAGTGTGATGTTTGGTATCAGAAGCTCTGTTTTTCTGTCTGGGGTGTTGTAGAATCTCACTGGTAATTCATAGGCTCATAAAAGGAAGTGCCAGTGTGGTTTACCAGTCAGTCTTTGGACAAGGGACAGATTGTACACCCAGTCTGGTGGCATCTGAACCGCGATTCTTTGATAAAGGGAGAAGTCTGTTCTTGCACATTTAGGAAAAAATACCGTGCTCGGCTTTGAAGTGCACATCTGGAAACCCCTGTTCTCCCTCCTGCTGTTCTGGCAGCTGCAAGTGCCAGATGTGCACAGACACCTGGCTTCCTCTCTGGGCTTGGAGCTCCGGACTTGGCCGGTTGCCTTTCTTTTTGGACTCATGAGAGGCTGTGGCACCCTGTCTGCCAAAGGCTTTCATCACTTTGTGCTCCCAAAGCACAGAAACAAGTTGTGTTGGGGCTGTTTGATGGCAATGTGCTGCAGGAGGTAACGCAAGGAACCAGCAACCAGGAGAAGATTTTTAAAAGGAAGAAGGCTTGTACCAAGTATGGGTAGGTGAGAAGGTCCCCTTTTTAATTTTATGTTCCCTGCCAGTTTTCCTAGAGAAAACAAAACAAAACAAAACAAAAACAAACAACTAGACAGTGGCTCTGCTTCCAGTTAACAACTCCTGCAGCAGACTTTGACCTGCCATAAATAACGTGGTATGATATGCAATCTGTGTCAGGCAACTTCATTTGCTATTAGCAAATGGATACTGCGATACTGAATGATGATTCATGATCAGGGCACTGGGGAAAATGCAAACGTCTGTCAAATGCAATATGGCAAGTCCCACTCTGTGATGTAGGTAATGCTGAAAAGGTCTGAGGAAATGAAGCTGGCAAGTTTGGAGCCCAAAACATTTGTAAAAGCAGAGGGGAGACCTTGGACCTGGGGACATCAGTAAGAGTTCTGCTATTGGTTTCCATGGGACCAAGCTTTCACTCTGGATTTCACAGGCAAACGATAGAAATAATAATAATAATCAGAGAACTCATGCATGGAAAAAGGAATTTGGCTTTTCCCTGGACCAGCAGACGTGCATTGTAAGCATCTCCTCTCCAAATCTGCACTTAGATGGGGTGAAGGAATCCTGCCAAAATGATGCTGTGAAAGCAAGCCAAAGGCAGCTCCAGCAAGGGCAGGACGGTCCCGGTTCTGCCTAATGGATGCCTTGGCGTACAGCAGCTGGTTGGGTGCGTGGAGTGTGCTCCTGTGCATCACGGACTGACGGGACAATGTTCCTGGGGCACTCTGGGCTTTCCAGGGCCCCCGGTTAGTCCCACCAGCTGCGCCAAGCGCAGGATGGAAGTGGGCTTGCCATAAAACAGCTCTGTGAATTGTGTTTGAATATTTCAGTCTTCGGAGTACGTGCTGGGTTTCATGGAGGTTGCCAGAGAAACTGCCAGAAGAGCCAGACCGGTCATGTCCAGAGAACCCAGAAGGGTGTAATGCTTAAGAGCAGTTGTAACCCCTCTGAGGACTACATCCTCTCCAGGACATGTTTGAGTTTAGACATCTGCTGGATAATCTATATTTCTGGAACGCTCCCTGGCTCTGCAGGGGTTGTCTCTCCAACTCTGAACCAAACCCAGTGTTGTGCTGATGCTCCTCCTAACTTGAAATGCAATTAGCATTGTATGGTGGAGCCACGCTACACACTTTAAGCACCATACTTACCGCTCCCTCATTATTAGTGTCCTTTATGATTGCATGATATTCTTCTTTATCTCATTCTTGAGCAGACCTGCAGGACTCACAAGAATTATTGTTCTTGAACCAAAAGGCATGTCTGCTCCAGGGTGCACGGTGCAGTCCTGCTATCCCTGTTGTTCCAGGGACTTGCTGGAATGCAGTCATCTCCTGCGCTTGGTCTTGCTTTTCCACCCTCTGTGTGGAAGGAGCATGCGATGTACCCAGATCTGGACACGTGGAAATATTTCCAGACTGCTTTAAATGAACACTCGGTTTCTTGGTTTCTGTCACGCTTGCTCTTGGTCTTGATTTCACCTGTATTCACATGGTAACAGAAGCCTTGCTCAGTGACTGGTCCTCAGACTCTTCTGCCTGCAGGTGCAGTCGCTTTCAAGAGTGTTGAGTGGACTTCTCTTCCGAGACATTCAAGGACCATAACGTACTTAACCCTGCTGGGGTTAAGATGTGGGCGCCGAGTAGTATTCATCCTGCCTAACACCCCAGAGCTAAGCATCCCGCAGAAAAATACTGTTGCTTTTGCTTCTTGCAGCCTCCAGCTGCAGCTGCACAACTGTGCAGTGCCACTTCGAAATCTGGGGTCACTGACATTTAAACAGCTCCCAAAGTGTTACAGGCACAGCCTGAAAAGGCAAGGGGGGGGGGGGGGAGGGATAAGCCTCAAATCAGCATGGTTTGGTAATCCTTATAATATTAAGTTGGATATTAAGACTGTTTTATCATAGGGTTTCGGAACTGCTACATCAATCCCTTCAATAACAGTAGATCCTTGTCATAACTCCACAGGATATTTTTATTATTTAGGTTGGGAGATGTGCAATGACATCTCTAAGGATTTAAAAGACAATTGGCAACTCAGCCAATAACTAGATATTGTCTTGCAAGGTGGAAACAAAACATGCATGGGGCTTGAAATGAAGAGGAGGGTGGCAATCTTCACTCAGAATTTGCTTTCGGCAGAGAGGTTTGCGATCTACCCCTGTACCCCAGCTGCTATAACGCTCTCCTTTCATTGGAAAGGAGGTGCTTCCCACCATTTATTTTTTGTGTTTCTCTGTGTTGACTAGATGATAGTGGAAAAATGGCAGAGGAGGCAGGAAGAAAACAGATATTTTTTTTTTGTACGTGTGTGCACCAACACTCATGTAAAAAGAATTAGGAAAGGAACGCCCTATGGCAGCTGATGGATGCTGAGTGTATAGATACAAAATACCTCTACTATATATATATATATATAATATATAGTATTCTACTATAAACTCATTTTATCTCCTTATACTCTTGAGAGCAATGGCCTCACCTTTTTCCCATGCTACCTTTCCTAGAGGTTTAAAAAATAAGACACTTGTAAAAGATCCCCTGTTTTTTTCTCAACCCACCATTAATTACTATCTTGACCTTCTGCCGTACATGGAGTGCTGGTCTTCCTCTCCTGTCCAATGCACAGATTGGGTAGGCGGGCTGGGCCTCACCCCACCACTGTAGGTGAATATATAAGGAAGGGCTTAGGACAGGCCTCTTCAGTGTGGTGGGAGCCTCTGGATGGTGCAGGAGGTCTGAGGTGGAGGTCCAGGCAGTTGGGAAGTGTGCTTTGGGGGTCTGCAAGTGGGGTGAGGGCATCAGTTGGGCAGTTCCTGATGCCTCCTCCCATTACATCTGACCTTCACGTTCCTGCAGACCCAGCTGATCTCCCGTGTCACCTACAGCTGCCCCTCCCGCTGTGTTTCTAACTCACCTTCACCCTCTTTGCTCAGCAGAAGACAGTGAAGTTTTGCTTTGGGTTGTGGGCACGGGGGGCAGGTTTCAGGAGCAGGTTGCTGTGACCACCCCATGGGATGGTGAGACCAAGGTGGCCAAGGGATGCTTTGCTGCTGGGCATATTTAAAAACAAAAAGGCCTGGGTATATTTGTCACTTGCCTCCTCTATGGCTGAAGCTCTGCATTCGCTTCAAATTTAGGCCTCTGATCAGAATAACTATTGGCATGAAATTGCATAATTGGTGAAATGTGCTTAACCCTTGGTTTATTTGGCAGCCATTTGCCTATGCAGTTTTATTTATAGTGTTTATTTCAAAGATTGATGGTAGCTGACAGGAGGTACTGAAACAATTGATAAAGGCGACTGACATTTTGTCAGCTGTCTGGGTGACAGGAATATATTGCTTGTGTTTAAACTGTTTTGCACGAATAAATCATCCTTGATGCCAAAATTCACCTTTGGCCCTTTCCAACTGGCTTTTGAAAAGTGGCTTGGAAAGGTGTTTGCTTAAGCAGTGAAAAACTTGCTGTAAGGAACAGATGTTTACCCTCAATAAAATTCTCCTCAACAATATAATTTGATCAATATATCATCCTGGCCTGTATCAACAACAGTGTGGGGAGTAGGACCCAAGAGGCGATTGTCCCCCTGTACTCGGCACTGGTGAGACGCAAGTCTGTGATTTGACTGAGACTCAAGTGCTGTGTCCAGTTTTGGGGCCCCTACCACATGAAGGACATGGAGGTGCTGGAGCGGGTCCAGAGAAGGGCAACAAAGCTGGTGAGGGGTCTGGAGAACAAGCCTTATGAGGAGAGGCTGAGGGAGCTGGAGGTGTTCAGTCTGGGGAAGAGGAGACTGAGGGGAGACCTCATCGCTCTCTACAACTCCCTGAAAGGAGGGGGTAGCCAGGGGGGGTCGGTCTCTTCTCCCAAGTCCCAGATGGTAGGACAAGGGGCAATGGCTTCAAGTTGTGCCAGGGGAGGTTCAGGTTAGATATTAGGAAATATTTCTTTCCTGAAA
>JAOTQQ010000023.1:10061538-10071724 GCA_026546715.1 Gallinago undulata
TTGAACCCCTCCAGGGATGGGGCAGCCACAGCTTCTCTGGGCAACCTGTGGCAGAAAACTGAGGACATGGAGTCAGGCATAACGTTGAAGGATAATTGTATTTAAAAAGCGAATATTGCAGTGAAATATCCCCTACAGAGCCTTTGTGCTATGGTGGCTCACAAAATGAGCTGGATTGCTTTTTTTTCCCCACCCCCCCAGTTCCTGAAGCCTGTGCTGTGGTAGAGCCCCCAGAGCCCAGATATGCACAGCACTATGGGAATACTTGGTGATGGCTGCTCCTAATTTTATTTCCAGATGCAGTCAGGGGTTGGTGTACCGCCAGCTTTGACCTTGTGCCTGTTCAGTTCTCCTTGCCTTGCAAAGACTTGGCCATCACGTGACAGCTACAGCTCCTGCACAAGCAGTGCAAGGGCCAGTGCTGCTCTGGCTTCCTCCCTAGAGACGGGCACATCCTCCCTGCTCTGCTACTGCCTTCCTCCTGAGCAGAGCTCTAATCCGGCCCGGATTACACCTGGATCGTCGAGTGCATCCTTAAATAACACCAGCAGCAGGGAAGCGGTGGCAGATTTTAATCACGGTAGGCTGAGTATAATAAGACTCTCCTCCAATTGACATCACTCTAAAATTTTAATAAGGTGCAGTGTAATTACCTAGCTGGCGTCAATCCAAACGTAATGCCTGTGGTTCTGGCAGTGGGAGTTTGTGTGACACCACTAGGGGTGAGGATCTTAACACAGGGCCCCCGGCGCTAAACCTGAGCACTGGGTGTGCTCCTAGCTCAGCCCCCTTCGGAATCCGCGCCCCCCAGCCACAGACAGGGACACGATGGGAAGGTGGGAAGCAGAAGGGGGTGCGTATCGGATGATGCAGCCAGCTGCAGCTCACCCCATGGCTTCTGGGGCCAGCATGGCTTTTGGTGTGGAGGATGCTGTGGGTCCATGGACAACTGGGCCTTGTTTTTCCCTGAAAATGTTGCGGCGAGTGATACAGTGGCTGGACCTTCGTAGGAAAAAGCTCGGGTTTTATTTTTGTAATTTTATTTTTTCCTCCTCTCTCCCGGCCTGCTGTGTGTTCTTCACTAATAGCAAAACAGAACGTAAGAACAAACAAAGCAAAACTCAAAAAGGGCTAAGCTTTTGTGGGTCTCTTAGTGAAGCAATGAAGTCGCTACCGCGCTGTGTCACGGCAAATGGTGTTGATGCTGAGGCTGTGCTGTGCGAGTTGCTTTGGGGAGTGGAAAGGAGGAACTTAATTCTTGTGGAGGGAGGAGTTCAAGACATCGTTATCTGTCCATTTTCAAAGAGCAAATGGGCACAGCGAAGCAATGTTGATATCTGTTTAAGCTTAAGATCTTCTTAGTTTAAGGGATCCTGGCTTTTCCTACTTAAAATGTTCTCTGAAAGCAATAAAACAAAAGAATTTTAAAAAATGAGAAATCTCTACACAAACTACAGGACTTTATGAAAGGAGTTTTTTCTGTTTATACTTTAGGTCCATTTTTCACTGCAATTCTATTAAAATTCCATTAAAAATTTTCCGAGAAGGCAAGGATTCCTCACTGCAGCTCTTTCATTGAACAAATATTTTTCCATATACATATATATGTATATTGGAAATCTTGGCAAGAATGAAATAGCACTGAATAATTCACACGGGGACAGTAGCAGTCAGATCCTTGTGCCAGCTGGAGTTTTTGGGTACTAATTCAATACAAATAAAAAATGAAAACAAGGAAGGCTACTTTTACCATCTGCGTATCACTTTTTCCATCAACCATCAACTTTGGTGTTTGTATTCTGAATTATAGCCTACAGGTAGGGAATTGACTTAAGCGTGACCTGCGATGTAAAATAAGAGAAATTCAATTAAATCATCATGTACCAAATATACCTGCCGGGCTCAGGGCACAGTCTTAGACCAGTCAGGCCCTGGTCTGTGCACCTACCACACCAGTATGTAGTCTAATGTTTGGGATTGCCCAGAGCTGCAAAACCCAAGGCTCTCGTCATACTGAAATGCTCCTCTCTCAAGCCATGTCCTACTGACATCGGGAGGACTTGGAGTGGAATGCATTAAATCAAAAATGTTTTTCCCCTATGCGCACTGTTCTTGTCAGGTTTTGAAATGGCCTAAGCGTTTGCTAGATCTCAAGGGTTGGTAACAAAAATCTGGGCGAGAATAAGTGTTCTCCTGCCTCTTTGGGGGTTTTTTTTGTCATCGGATTCTCTTTATTATTTGCTTTTCACCTGGGAAAACGGTATGATTTTAAGTTTAATTTCTGAGGTAGCTTACTTGGCGTTTTTGTTTTTGCCCTTCTTCCTTCATTTTTAAAAATATTTATATTATAAGCATTGTTGGACATATGCCTCAATTGTATTGTATAAATAACAAGACTTCTCCCCTGCACTGGGTAAATGTAATTGCCTGTTTTCACCTAAGGGCTGCATTTGATCCACGCTGTTGTGACACCCACCCTGGCCGTACCAGCTAAATGAATCTCTTCCTCCGTAAACGCTAAATCCTCGCTGCTCATTTCGAGATACAGTAAATAGCAGCCACGACTGTGCAAGAAATACATATACGTTGCTTTAACGTGCTTGGCGTGCAGCTCGTGGTCATAACAATCTGTGCAAGCTTTGAGGAGAGTACTACCAAGGAAGGGTCAAGAGCAGAGAATCGGCAAAGGAGCAGCCAAGAGCATCTCCAGTTCCCACTGAGGGATTGTCGGTGACGAGCATCATCCCGAGCGGGGGGGCGGGGGAAATGCAGCACAGAGGAACGTGGCTGGGGAGAGCAGAAACAGGGAGGGGGGCTCCAGGATCATCCAGACTCATCCGTTATTAAGGAACTGCTTGGTCCTGTTGGAAGCGAGGATGGCAGAGACACCCAGGTCAGCCTCAGCATCTATCAGGCCAGATGCACCTAAAAGGCTTTGGAAGGGACCTGAATCTTCAGTAGCACTTCCGAGGGTCACATCTTCTGGGACAAACCTAACTCCCCTGTTTCAGTGAAAGGTTTGGTTTTGTTTTGTTTTTCCTTTTTAACAGCACTAGTTGGTTCCTGGTGCTGTGGGAATACTGGCTGTGGAGTGCATCCCAATCCCAGGGTGGAGAACAGGACGGGGACAGAGCCCAGGGAGAGCCCAGCACACCCCTTAGCATGCATGATTCTCCTCGGCCTTTTTTTTTGTTCCTCCCTCCCATCACAGACATTGTTTGTTGCTTTGGATAATTGTTTGATATACAGGTATTTCTTGGGGCATTTTTTTATCCAATCTCTGCAGGTTCAGGGCAGGTAATAGCTTTAGACCTTTCCACTTCTTATTTTCAAGCTTATTTGCAATGAAAACGGCCAAAACTTTTTTTTTCACAGTTATTTTTTTTGAAAGTGGAGGTTCTGCTCTGGTTGTGCCGTTGGGCCAGCAGGTGCCCCGTGGAGCCAGTGCCTGTCTGCCACCACACAGAGATGGTACTCTTCAACCATGAGGAGCACATAAGACCCTCAGAAGATTTTTCTGTCCATCTCACCGGGGTGGTTTCCCTGCTGCCACACACCTGCTCCCTAGCCTGGGGGAAGCTCGACATCAGTAGAGGCTCACAGTGGCTCCCAGGATTTCTTAAGAAAGCAGGAAAGAAAAACACTTCTTTTAAATGCACCACTTCTTTAAGTTTGAAACCATGTTCAGCCGCTGCAACTTTCCCTGTCCCCTGCTAGTTTGATGTCAGATGTTTCACTTGCAATTTCTGATCTGCAGGAAACAGTGTATTAAGGTTTTTTGACTAGTGCCCATCTTCAGATTCCCCTCAAGAGGTCTCATCTGCATCTCTGTGCCTTTGAAGCTTCAATGTGTTGTTAAAAGCCACGCTAATGTAAGGTTCATCAGTGTGAAATGTGTTTCTAGTAACTTCTTTATGGTAAATTAGAGTTGGTTTGTAATTGTAGTGGAACGGGGAATGAATGAAGTATAACCCAGGGAAAGTTTTTAGTTCCAGTTTGTTTGTATGTATGTCTGCACAGGCTTGCAGATGGTACAAGGTTTAAAAGATAAAGGTGTGTTTTCATTTTTTCACAGGCCCAGAATAAAGATCAAGAGCATTGATCTTTTTTCTGGGCCTCTGAAAAAGTTAATCTGATCTATGTCCTTTGGAAATCTTCGGAGTGGAACAACACACAAATAAAGGCAGAATTTCTGTATTTCTGCAACTTTACTGAAAGAGAGCACGGGAAGCATTTTGGAGGGTTCTGTCTTGGTTTGTTTTTCTTAATTTTGTCTTGCATTTGGAAAACTGTTGGGACACATTGTTGTAATTTGTTTTATCTTCTCATCTACATGAGGAATTTCATGCAAGTCAAACTCAGGTAACAGAAAAGCCACAGCTGATTAGACCTGCTTGTTAGGTTCTGCTTGACTGTGGTGACTGGGAAATGCCTGGGAAAGACGTGTTCAGATTACTTGCCTTTGCATTTAAAGTAAATATCATTAGCTGTACTGAAAATATTCCCATCTTCCAACACTGCTGGGAAAGGCAGTGCCAGTGTTGCAGGAAGGGACACCGACACCCTTATTCCTTAACCTGGCTGCTCCTTTTCTCAAGGATGCTCTTCTCTCCTGTTTCTCAGTTAAATCCAGTTTAACAGAGTGCCGGTCAAGGGGATTCTTCTGCATCCAGGCATGACATGGCAGGGTGTCTCTGGTTTGTTGCCAAACTTACATTTGCACTACTGTTAGACCCCCCTTCTCCGTACCTGTGCATATGCCAGGTTACCTTCTGACACTGCCGAGGGGAAAGCCTGCCTTGTGGTTGGGCATGGGTCCTCCTGCTGAACTCCAAGCACCTCACTGCTGGCTTTGAACACAAAGGGGAAAAAATAACATTTGTATTTTTTAAATTGTAGAAAAGACATAATCTGTCTCAAAGGCAGGACTTGAATGCTTTCTAATTAATGTCCATCTTTCTTGGGTTTTGTTTAGAGTATTATTTTGTTATTTAAATGAAATTAAATTTTATTGTTGAGAGGAAGCTGGAGGAAAAAAAAACACCCTGTGGTAAAATGGCATTGAAGAAAGCAGTGCTGAACATAACATTTTATTTCTGCATAGCCGGGGGAGATTAATGTATTTGCCTTGAGCTTTTCCATTAGTAGTCCCAGCTACTGAAAAACAAAAATCACAGGGTTTGGTTTCTTTTTTTCTTTCGAGTGGTTTGTCTAGCTCTGGGTGATATGCTTACTAGTTAGAATTAAAAAAGGTATTAATTTTTACCGAATTTATTTCCACCCCTGCAGGGTCTTACTTTCTCATAGGAAATAAGGAGGGCTCTTAGTGTGGCCTTTATTTGGCTGTATTATATGAATTTTCTTTTTTTTGTTGCCCAAAACAACTTCAGCTACAGCTGAAGCTGTAGTGGCTGAACACCGATCCTGACTCTACCTAGACTGAACCTTTTATGACCACAAACTCCTGTAGGTCTCAGATGCTTCTTTTTCAGTCTGATGCATGCAGTAATGCAGAGTTTTTTGCATTATTTTTTTAAAGGATGGAACCAGGGGAAGGAAAACATTTTTCTGGCAAACCATCTGACCCAAAGAAAATGAAAATCGGGTCTCTTCTGAACAATTTTTTTTTTTCTTTTTCCCTCTTGCGATTGCAGCATGAAGTCCCTAAACGAGGTTAACTGCTGTAGGGACCTCTTCTAAACTGCTGCGGCTTCCCGATGGCAAAGTACGAGTAGCTCAGAGAATGCTAAAGGCAAACTATACAGATTATGTCATACACGATATACAAATCACTAGAAACTTTGGGATAGCCCGATATTTGGATGCCCACTTGAGACAAAATAAAGAGGTTTTTATTTAAAAGGGGGGGAGGGGGGGGGAAGCACCCATTGTCTCCATCTATGTCTGCCATACGATTCATCAGTCCTCCTAAGTTATTCCTTTCTTTCTTATTCCTTTGGCTAGGAAAATGTGATTTTTATTTTTTCTCCCCAAAATAAGAAGCTATAATAGTCGTGAAGGCTTGCACAAAGATGACCATCTGCCTGTTAAAGCAATCCTGCATCTGCTGTTGGCCTTACATGACCATAATGGGTGTGATGGTGGGCGACCTGTTCCTGTGTGGGCATGAGTGAGTAGGAAGGGCATGGGGAGAAAAGCGTAAATTTTGCCATCAGATTCTTTAACGTTGATGTTTGCATGTGGTGAGGAAACCAGTGAAGTTTAGAACAAGTTCAAATGTTTCTCAAACCCAGATGAGCCCCTCTTGCAATACATGGTTGGTGGGTCCCCAGAATGGTCATGTCTGAAAGGAAGGTGATGCCAGCAGCTGTCCTGGGACAGGTAAAGGCAGAAAAGCTCATGAATCCAGGGCAGACATAATAGAAGTAGGGGTTAGCAAGCCTTGTCATCACAGCTTTATAATATGCAACTGAAATGATTTGAGATGGGTGACATTTTCATTGTCCGAATGGGTGAGGAGCAACTGGAAAATCAACTAAGTTCTCTGCATGGGTCTCAGCATCTCCCACTCAGTGAGGTCTTTAGGTCAGCTCCCTTGCTTCTTCTCTGTCTGATTTCAGTAGCATTCCTAAATTGTTTGCCTTTATAGAGATGTTTTGGGGAGCAGGAGTTACTAGAAATTCGCCCAACATGTTTTGAAACCGTCATGTTTAATGGTTGTCTGAGTCTGACACACTCTCGTAAGCAGCTATGAGAAATGCACGTTGGCAAATGCAATAGGTGGTTGATTGCTGCTTGGCAGGCACAGTGTGTTGGTACTCAAGAATATGTG
Source organism: Gallinago undulata (assembly GCA_026546715.1). Taxonomy (NCBI): domain Eukaryota; kingdom Metazoa; phylum Chordata; class Aves; order Charadriiformes; family Scolopacidae; genus Gallinago; species Gallinago undulata. Next base: position 10,068,332 of record JAOTQQ010000023.1, read on the forward strand.
AAGAACAGCTTTCAAAGCTTAACTGGTATAATTAATAAAAATAAATCGCTCGTTCCCCTGTAGTGTCTCACGTGTGACACCAAGTTCTTGGCTGTTGGGTATTACAGGCACCTCTTAAGCCTGGGAGACACTTATTGTACAAAATTGTACATCCTGGAGGATGATAATCTGCTAAGAAAAATCTTGCTTTTAATATAAGAACAGAATAATAAACAGAAAGAGAGGAATTTCTGAATTCTTGTAAAGTAGTTAACTGTGCAGTTGTGTCAGTTTATTTGTATTTTTTAAGATGAAGCAGGTACATCAGATACCTTTTACTTCAGAACATGGTGCATATAAATGAGTACATTTGTGCTCCCTATTAATTTTAATTCACGTTCAATTTATTTTGCCTTTAATTAATAACTCAACCAATAAGGATGCAAACAAGTTAAACAATGAGAAATACTTATTTATATATTCCACTGGGCTTGCTCAGACTTTCTCAGGTGCTTTTAAGTGCTACCCTGATATTCTCCTACTTTCACCAAAACCCACCAGAAGAAAACTTTAGCCAGGCTCTGATCTTGAGCATTATTGTCCACGGTGAAGCAGCTTATGTTATGAGTAGACTAAAACGTGCCTTTGCTGTAAGTGCTTCGAATCAGGGAGTGAAAGGAGCCCAGCTGGAGATCTGTGTGTATGAGGCAGCTGGTGATGAATGGGATACACCTGGTGGTCTCTCAGGTACCTTACTGCTTGACCAAATCAACCCACCGTATGAAATCAAAGCCAAAGAATTACCAATCACTTTCCTACCTAGGACTGTCAGATACAAATAATGCTATAATTAAGCTCAGTGGTCTAATCAAAATTCATTTGTATTTACTTTGTAGAAGCTGAGCTTCCACAGGCAGTTGGATTTGCTCTCACTCACTGTTCTCAGCTGCACCCGAGTAGCCAGCAAGCAAAAAGGTCTCTACTAGCAAATGAAGGGTTTTGTTTTGAGAAACTGCTTGTTGAGAGTTTGGTCAAAAAGAGCTGATGTTTGACACTCTTGTAGCGTATTGCATTATTCATAGAATCATTTTCATCTAGTAAAACCTTTATTTTTTTCTTTTTTGTTGTTATTGTAGCTGTTCCATTTCCCTGGTAAATGATTAAGCATGTACTTGTTCTAATTTTCAGTGCCTGCAGGTGGTAGTGAGCAGAGCTGTCTCTAGCCCCGCTCTGTAAACAATACAGGTATTATTCTTCATGAAAATCACAGTGTAGTTTTCTACAGCACAGAAAGTAGCTCTAGGCATTAAGCTTTGAATTGTGAAATAACTTTATAATTAAATAGTGGGCTCACATTAACAAAATGAAGTACCACAGTCAGACGGGCTACTGTAGCACAAATACTTTCTTTTTGGCAAAGAAGGCATCTGTGAGTTGTCATATTCTCATGGGCTGATAAATTCAGACCATGGGGGGTTAATACATGAGAATGTATTTGTATCAGCAACTCTTTTTTTTTTTCTTTTTTTTTTCCTGCATGTCTCCTACAAACCTCTGTTTCTGGAGTCGCAGGGAATGGCCCTTTGTTGCTATGTTGGTTCTGCTCACCAACGTCCATCCAAAGAAAAAGGCTTCCCAGCAACACCACGATGAACCCTCCAGGGTTGTGCTGCTGTACTTTGTGTCAGGAACAAAGGGAAACCATACATTTGAGCCTGGGACTGTCTTTTAAATGCTTGGTGAGCTTGCATCGCCGGTTATAATTAAACTGTCTCAGAATGTCAGTAATTAAAGACGACAGTGGCAAGAAGAGTTTAATCCAAGATGTATTTGTTGTCCTCACAAATGGTTTTGAAAGCTGTTGCTTCAGAGTTGGGATGCCAGCCTCCCAGGAGTTCAATACAAGTATAAAACATCTGCCCCAGACTATGAATAAAACTAAACGTGGGTAGTTTGCTGGGCAACAAGCAGATGAGGAGTTAAGGGGTATCTTGCATATAGCAGCACTTCTGTATTTTTCAGCCAAGGCCTGATAAGTGCTTAAAGGTGAGATTTGGTTTGATGAGACAGCTGGAATTGCAATTTTATCTGTAGCATGGCAAGTAACGGTAGGAAATTAAACTCAGTAACTATATGCATCAATTCTGCTCACGTTGAGATATGTGCTGTCCAAATTTATCTTTTTATTGACATGTGTGTGATGAGGGGAAGTGAGCAGAGTCTCATCGGCGCACAGGAGCGGATGTCTGAGGGAGGGCAGACATTTGCAGTGCTGGTGCTGTGTGTTCAGTGGCTGGGGGTACCCCGTCGCTGTTAGTCTCATGGTGCCTCTGAACTGTCATTCCTCGGGGTTCAGGGCTTCCCGTGCCATTCCTCTGCAACACGCATTGCTTTATGGCCATAGAAATGCTGCCCTTTCTATGAAAAAACTCAAAGCAGCAGTGTTTAACCCCATGATAACTGGCCTTTCTCCAAGACAAAATATTAGGCATCGCTAGGGAAATTCTCCCGCTGTAAAAAAATTGAATTATCAATCTCCTTTTTACATTTCAAGGGACTGTGGGAGGGAGAAAAATGAACCCAAAACTTGAAAGTGTCTGTGCAAACATCTTATTAATAGAAGCTTGTCCTTGTATTCAGTGTGGTAACTTTAGACTCTCAGTCGTTGCTTCTGTTAATGTTAATTAATCTATACATGAATTACTTAGTCTGACAGTGGAGAAATATGAATAGTGAACACAAATTTTGGACAGATCAAAGTGGAGTTACTAGTGGTGTGTTTTCAGGTGAGTAATAAATGCTTATAAGCGTTTCACAGGGTGTCAAAAAAATGGTGCCAAATGATTCTTATCACAATGTTTTAAAGAGACAAGCTGATGTATAGCAAATTTCCACTTTCAAGAGGATTTGCTGTGACATTAAGACAACAGATCAGCAAATTATTGGAAGCATGCAGTCCAAATTAATTGACAATTTTTTGATTAATTGCAAAGTCAAGTGTCTTTAGAGAACAAAGTTATCTCCACACATCTCTTTGATATTGTTAAGTGTCTTTAATGACAAAAATAAAGAAAACATGCTCTGTAAGTCATTTTTTTTTGCCTTAGTGCAGAATAATGCAATGTGTTTTCCACCCAGTCCTACGTTAATTACTTGGTCTGTTCTATATATACACATAGTATTACCGTTACAAATAGCAGAGGTTTTTCTTCTGATATTTGATCAGATCATTCCACCTTGAGTATTAAGAGTGGAAGACTTCAGATTTGTTGCTTTATTCGATTGGAAAAGGAGATTGAGGTGAAAAAGGGTATGTTATTATTACGATTAGCACCTTTCCTCCTCTTGCTCGTACCCACCAGCTCTACAGGAGCGCTGCTTCTCCAGGCTTGGGCTAGTAGCAGAAAGGAGCTC